>OZ024822.1:115774937-116191309 GCA_964016985.1 Anodontia alba | reverse complement strand
ACAAGATATGTTCTGAATAGCTATAGATATCTGTTTATGTTTGTTGATATTTAAATTCAACTTGCTTAAGATAAAGAGATATATAAAATATGGGTGCTCTGATGTGCTGGAAAACGTGCAGTCTGGTCTGGACTAAGGGCTTACATTTTATCAGATTCTTTCCAGCTGGAGATATTTGTATAAATTATCAAGCCTTATTTTCTATGAAGGTGGTCAGGGCCCTCATTGCCTGCGTAAGACATATATTTGTTTTTGTTTTTTTTTAGTTTTGATTATGAGTTGTTGTTTTTGTGTGTTTTTTGGACAATGACTCTTCTTAGAAAATAGGGCTTACAGTTTTTAACCAAATTTTACATCAGCATACTCCAGATAAAGCTCCAATTTCATCCAAAAAGCAATAATAATTGAGCCAGCGCGCTACAAACCCTTCAGTAAGACCTGTGTGACCAGCACAGACAGATCAGCCTGTACATCCACTCAGTATGGCAAGGGTCCTCGCTTATTCCTCATTAAGTAGCCATAGAAGGCACATGTGATCAGCAAAGACTCCGATTAGACTTCGTGGATGTGATATCCACATATGTATATATGATAAAATTGATATGTTAAGCTTTGATGCAAAGTAATCAAAGATTTCTTCTTGAAAATTTTTTGCTAATACAGTAAAACTGGGTAACTGGGGTAGAAGATTATTAAATAAACAGAATTTTTTGGTGATATTGGACTTACATTGATTTTATATATATATATATATATATATATATATATATATATATATATATATATATATATATATATATATATATATATATATATATATATATATATATATATATATATGGATACCACCTCTTATCTTGAGCTATGACCAGTAGATTGTTTAGCTGAAATGTAAAACCCTATTTGCTGTGAAAAATTAGAAAAGTAAATGTGTCACACACTTGTGGTCCACTGACTTGGGCTTCAACTTACTGATGGTGAAATAAATTTCAGGACACCCAGTGGAATGACATCGACTACATGCATCAACATTTGGATTGGACGTATGACTCTGATGGTAAATTTGCAGGACTGCCAGATGTCGTTAATGATCTGCATGCCCATGGTCAACGTTACATCATGATCATTGTAAGTTATCTGAACTGAATAAATATAGTTTTCCAAGTATGTTTCTAAAATATAACAGATCATGATAATTTGCTGTTTAAACTTTTTAAAAATATTATGTCATAATTTTCTTGAGTCAGATGACTGTGTTCACGTTTTGTGATTTAATGCTGGTCCTGTTGAACCTGGATATACTCCTCCTTTGCAAACAGTGTAGACCCAGATCAGTTGGCTTCTTCAGAAGCCAACTGATCTGGATTTACACTGTTTGCCATTAAATATGTGAATTTGTATCAACAAATTGGATTGAGTAATCTGATTGGCTTAAAATTAGAAGTGGGAGCTGATTGCTGAAAATTAGAAGTTGGAGTGGCATCTCAATTTATTCAGCATGGCAAGGGTTAACATATATAACATTGTCATGTATGAATGAGTTCTTAAACTGGTCAAAGATGGTACCTAGTATAATATTGAAAATATGCCTTGCTTCACAGTGTGATTAAATGACTTGAATAATCACATACTATCAGCTGACTATCACACATTCCGTGTATCTATTCCATAGCTTTAGATAAATGAAAAAAAAATGGTTTGATATTTTTCCACTAAAATATATATGGTGGAACAGTGAAAATATAGTTTACTTCAAATACATGTTGTTGTTTTTTTTGTTGTTTTTTATTATCAAGGCCTCTGGCCAAAATATTGAATTTAGAATAAAGTGGAAAAAGGTATATCCTAATAGCTTATTAAACTCCACTCACCACATAATAGTTAAAATACTCCCTCTTGTCAAAACTAAAATTTTGCTTGTTTGCATTTGCCTACATAGCCACCAAAATCTTCCTTCCTACTAAAACAACTGTAGTCATTTCGGATAGCATTTTACAGTATTTTGAACAGAAATGAGGTTATCATTTAAGTCTTGGAAAGTTTTTTTTTTTTTTTTACCATTTTATGGTAAATGTTCTAAAATTTTGAATACTTTATTCCATATCTTTTTTCCCTAAATTAGCTTTTTATACAGTTATTTCTTAAAATAGTTTGTGTAAAGGCAAATAGTGTAGATCCTGATCAGACTGCTCCAAGAGCAGTCTGATCTGGGTCTGCACTGTTTGCATATGCCATTTTTTTATTTACAACTTTGGTTTACGAAATTTTAGGACAGTCACCATATTTCCTTCCTATCTGCAGGAAAATTCCTGGGTCAGCAACTGCTGAGCTTGAATTACTGGTATATTTGTATTTATTGAATATTACAGGATCCTGGAATTAGTGTTAACCAGTCAGCCGGTTCCTATCCTCCTTATGATGATGGCTTACGTAGAAACGTCTTCATAAAAAAGTCTGATGGATCTGGACCGATCATTGGAAATGTAAGTTCATGACTTAGTAAATGAAAGATCATTTAGAGATTGCTGGATCATAGCTCTTGATAAAAGGGGATAATGGAAACTATTTTTCTTATTTCTCCATGCAAACATATGTTGTGTGTACTCATTAGAAGTGCCTCAGTAAGGCACTTCTAATGAGAACCCAGAACATATGTTTTCATGGAGGAATAAGAACAAATATCACTGTTTTTTGGTTAAGGCAAGTGCCTTATCTTGGGCTATCAGGAGGCACATTTTTAGACCATTAACACAAATCCCTGAAACTTAACCCTTCAAGTGCTATTCACAACTGCAACAACAATATTTTTATTTTTATTTTATTTATTTTTTTTATTTTGTATTTTTCAGAGAAAATAAGACTTGGCATTACATGTAAATCGTCTGCCAAGCAGACAATTCACATGAAATACCTAGTCTACTTTCTCTGAAAAAATAATAAAAAATTAAAAATGTTGCCCACTACAGTTGTGATTAGCCTTTAAGAGTTAAATGGGCAGCTTTGATGCTCACTTTGAGCTTGGCTCCCTGTTGGCAAGTGCTAAGAAACCCCTTTTTACTTAACTTAATCTTTAACATGCAGGACTAAAATAGCAACAAACTACACTTTAAAATATCCATAGCTCAAGATGAGATATTTTTTCAACTAGAAAGTTCTGCTATTTTTTCTTATTTCTCCATGAAAATGTATGTTGTAGGTACTCATTAGAACTGCCATGCTGAGGTGCTTCTAATGAGTAAACATGACAATTCAAAACATGAATAAAGTTTGCCAAAAAATCATTGTATCTGAAGTTCTGAACTGTTTCTGGTAGAATTGGAATATGTTAAGGCTGGCTAATCAGAGCTGAAAAGATAAGCGATTATCAGTCCTGCCAGTGTGATCGATAATTGATCAGTAATTACTTTGGTCATAATTTTACTTGTCTGTCTGAGCATGACTTTTACCATATGTTATACTTTATTGTATGTATTTTTGTCAGACAGGCCTGAGCAAACAGTGTAGACCCAGATGAGATGCCGCAAATGTGGCACTTCATCACGGTCTATACTGTTTGCCACTCATCCAGCTATTTTTAGACACAACAGTGGGTAGTAAATTGTACTTGTTCAAATTTAAGATAAAGTATGGTAAGGAGTTGAGGTGTCTGAATACTATGGGTAAATACTGTAAAGTAACAGACACAGAAATCAGACACAGAAATCAAATGATTGATTATTAACAAATCTGTAATGATAATCATTTTTGTGGAATTTATCGATCGATTAATCGATTATCTGATTAATTGTGCCAGCCTTAGAATATGTACCATATTTTACCATAAATATTTGCATGCTTTCCATCCCTTACTTATCCTAAAGTTTTACAAGTCTATTGAACTGATTGATAATGTGTCTAAAATGCTTTCAGATGGCAAACAGTACAAGTCTAGATCAAAAGGCTGCTTCAGCAGTTTGATCTTGACCTACAGTTCTTAGACATATATACATTTGTATCTGAATAATTTGGGTAAATACTGTACATTTGTAGGTGTGGCCAGGAGACACTGCATTTCCAGATTTCTTTCACCCCAATGCAACAGATTACTGGACAGATCATGCAGGGGCATTCTACAATCAAGTCAAGTTTGATGGAGTCTGGGTTGTAAGTTAGCCAGATTTTTTTTGTTGCTTTTCACTCAATTTACTTTAGAAAGTTTAGTTTTTAACTCTTTGCATGGTGGGTAAATTTGCATGCTTTTTTTTTGTCATCTGTAGATTTTTTCTTTAAATTAACTTTTACAAAAAACTCTTTCAGGAATACCATCAAAGTGTCCCTGAATTTCTAGAAGTCCCAGAATTACCTGAAATGACTCAAGGAGTTTTGTGCTCACATGTGGGTTACTTACAGTGGGCACCAAATGTAACAGGTGAAATAATGGAAAGCATATTTTCCCTGACTGGTGATCAAACCCAGTCCCCTGGACTCAAAGTCCTGGGCCCAGTTGTTCAAAGCATCGTTAGCCTAACCAGCTCGTTAAGGGTCATTTCGTTAACTGTTTTGGCAGATTCAATATACAATATTCTGATATTTTTTGCTGAAAAAATGTGAGTAGCTTTTGCTGAAAAAATGTGAGTAGCTTTTGCACTGCAAAAGCTACTCACATTTTTTCAGCAAAAAATTTCAGCATATTTGCATATCACTCGATGTAAATTTTAACGCATTGTTAACTAACGATGTCGTTATCTTTGAACAACTGGACCCTGTACTCTACCAAGTCACTATAAAAGCTGGCTTGCACCCCAAGACAGTACAAGTGTGCTATATACCTATACCCGGTGACAATCTCCCTATCCAAATTGGAATTCGTCCCTGAATTTCTAGGAGTCCCAGAATCATGTGAAATGAGACCCAAGGAGTTTTATGCTCATATGTGGGTTATTTATGGTGGGCGCTAAATGTAACATGAAAAAGCGGAAATCATATTTTCCCTACTGGGAATTGAACCCAGTCCCCTGGACTCAAAGTCCTGCACTCTACCAAGTTGCTATAAAAGCTGGTTTGTACCACAAGGCAGTACAAATGTGTTATACACCTGTACGTGGTGACATTCTTCCCCTCCAAACTGAAATTGGTCTCTGAATTTCTAGGAGTCCCAGAATCACATGAAATGAGACTCAAGGAGTTTTATGCTTACGTGTGGGTTATTTATGGTGGGCGTCAAATGTAACAGGTGAATAAATGCAAATCATATTTTTCCCAACTTGGGATCAAACCCGGTCTGCTGGACTCAAAAAGTACTGCACTCTTCCAAGTCACTATAAAAGCCAGCTTGTAGCCTTGTATCCCAAGGCAGTACAAGTGTGTTATATACCTATACTCGATGACATTCACTCTCCAAATTGAAATTCATTCCTGAATTTCTTGGTGTCCGAGAATCACGTAAAATGAGACTCAAGGAGTTTTATGCACACATGTAGGTTATTTATGGTAGGTGCCAAAAGTAACAGGTGAAAAAATAGAAATTATATTTTCCCTGACCAGGGACTAAACTCGGTCCATTGGACCAAAGTCCTGTGCACTCTACCAAGTTGCTGTAAAAACTGGCTTGTACCACAAGGCAGTACAAGTGTATTATATACCTATACCTGATGATATTCTCCCCTCCAAATTGAAATTCATCCCTGAATTTCTAGAAGTCCCAAGAATCATGTGAAATGAGACTCCAGGAGTTTTATGCATACATGTGGGTTATTTATGGTGGGCAAAAAATGTAACAGGTGAAAAAATGGAAATCATATTTTCCCTGACTGGGGATCAAACCCAATCCATTGGATTCAAAGTCCTGCACTCTACCACATCTCTATAAAAGCTGGCTTGTACTGCAAATGTGTTATATACCTATACCTAGTGACACTTTTGTCTTCCTCTGTTTCTTACTTTCCTCTTATCTACATGTAGTAGCTCTTCCATCCCTTTTCTCCCTTTCTCTTGGCGGTGACACAAAATGACCAACAGGGGTTGACATGTTGTTACATTGTATTTTAACCCTAGTCCTTCTGAACCCGGATATGTCCTGTCTTTGCAAACAGTGTAGATCCAGATCAGTTGGCTTCTGAAGAAGCCAACTGATCTGGATCTGCACCATTTGTCATTCAGTATGTGAATTGGTATCAACAATCTGGTTTAAGGAATCTGATTGGCTGAAAATCATAAGTGGGCATGGCATCTTAATTTATTCAGCATGACAAGGGTTAAAAGAAGAACTCAAACAAACAAACAAATGATTTCATGCTTTATAGAGCTTTTGAGCAATACCTTTTACAGCGCCTCCTCTTACCGTATTAACCCTTATTTATACTCCTGGCCATATTTGTTCTAAAATTTGAACAAGTCCATTTAACTACCTGTTGATGTTCCCAAAATCTGTTGTATGAGGGGCAAACAGTTTGACCTTGATCAGATGCTGATCTGGGGCAAACTGTTTGCTCAGGCCTTTCTGTCCGAATATTTAAGAAAATACAGTAATTTAACTAGATGGGTTTTGACAAAACTAAGTATGACCTAAATTTCACACCAGTTAAGTTTTCTTTTCAGAATTCAGAAGAAACTTATTTTACTCTTTTAATTCAGGATATGAATGAACCATCCAACTTCCTGGAAGGATCTAGAACAGGTTGTCCAGACAATAATTTAGAAAATCCACCGTATGTTCCAAATGGTAAGCCATCACTTGTGTTTACAGATGTTTTGCCCATCAGTAGGTTTATTTAAGAAATGAATTATATATTTTTTTCGAAGTTCAGTGAGGTATGACTGCAGTGGGTTGCAAACAATATTTAAGTTATGAATTCAAACTTGTTCACTAGCAAAGTGAATGAACCCCGAAGGGTTTCATGTAAACATTGCTAGCGACTCACTGTCGTTTATACCTCAATAAATTTCAGAAAAATCAAATTCATTACTTATATTTACATTATTTTTCTCGCGTACCTTGGAGAGAACTTCACATTACAGGCTGCATTAAGGGCAGTCGGATATTATTTGGATAGCTTAAGAGCGGTGATGTCATCACAATAGTAGCAGTGTCCAATCAAATCTCCGAAAGCATCAGTTGTTTTGATGTCATGTCACTTCGCCTGATCCGTTGCGTTCATGGAGGAATGAACTACACTGGGTTCTATAGGTTTCCCTAAGAGTCTTAAATCGAAAATGTAAATATAACATGTATAGATAGATGCAGGACAATTTTCAACCGAAAGATATTCATAGCTACAGATAAGAGGGGGTATCCACATAATATTTTTCTTATTTCAATGAAAACATACGAGGGATGTTCGAAATGAATTGCTTATTGTCCTCTAGCTCGATATCCACGTTGGGCACGATAAAAACCAATACATGCCTGTATGGGGCTATTCAATATCTACACAATGGTGTATAAATGTACATGTTAGACTAAGGGTAAGACATAAAATTTGCCATTTGAATACACGCAGTCATTGACCACTGCAGTAAAAATGGTTGGTAGAAGCGTCGACAAAAAAGATGAAATACGGGCTTACAGCAAAGCTCGCTCAAAACTGGGTTGTTCTTTGAAGAAGCTGATGACTGAAATTTCTACTGCTTTTGGACATTCTTGTGTGTCTTATGACACAGTTCGGCGGTGGAAAAAGAAATTTGAATCTGGTGTAGAGTCCATCAAAAATGCACCGAAATCAGGTAGGCCAAAATCTGCATCTCGTAAAGAAATCGTTTCCAAAATAAAGGAAATCATTGAAGGAGATGCCAGATTTACAGTTCGTGATATTGCACGAAAGGTAGGCATATCACTATCAACGGTTCACCTTATTTTGAAGAAGCATTTGAAAGTCAGAAAGATTTCTGCTAGATGGGTGCCACATCTGTTGACTGACGAGCAAAAAAGGCAACGGGTTAAAGTGGCCAAAAGCTGCTTCAAATGTTACCAAAATATGTTAAAAAGCAGTTTGCCAATGTCGTCACAGGTGATGAAACCTGGGTCCATTATTTTGAGCCCGTCAGAAAGGTTAGCAATAAGATCTGGGCCACTAAACACAGCAAACGCCCAATAATTGCCAAACGTTCTTTGAGTACAAAGAAGGTTTTGTATGCAATCTTCTTCTCTGGTGAAGGAGTCGCAATAAAAATGCCAGTGAAAAAGGGCAAAAGCATCACCGGAAAGTACTACAAAGACGTAGTACTGAAGAAACTGAAAAAGTATTATCAGAAACGACGCCCTGCCACTGGTTTTAAACATATCCGTCTTCTACATGACAATGCCTCAGCTCATACCTCCGCAATAGTTACGGCGTTTTTGAAGAAAGAAAAAGTAACTGTTTTGCCTCACCCCCCCCCCCGTATTCCCCAGACCTTGCCCCATGTGATTTCTTTTTGTTTCCGAAATCGAAAGCATTCCTTGCTGGGCGGAAATACCAGTCCCGACAGGCACTTGGATCTGCCATTCATCAGTACCTTATTACTGTGCCCAAACCAGCGTACCGTGACGCCTTCAAGAAGTGGATACATCGGCTGAAACTTTGCATTTCTAGCCACGGGGAGTACTTCGAGGGCATGAAATGAGTACTTTTGGGCTAATTTGAAATTTGAAGTCTCCAGATAGAAATAAGCAATTCATTTCGAACATCCCTCGTATGTTGTGGGTACTCATTAGAAGCACCTTGGTGCATAAATGGCCTTATCTGAGGCTATGGATATTGATAGATTTAATTTTCCCTTGATATCAAAAATAACTCATCAAAACCATCTCATTAGAATTGACAATCCATAGAATTGGCAGACAAATAATGAATGACAAAACATGTAAAACATAAAAAAAAATGGAAAAGCTTACATGTAGACACACATTTCACATTCTTTTTTTCAATAATTTTAAGTTTTTTATATATATTTTGTCTGCTTGTGGTAGAGTCAATTGCCACAACAAGACAATTCTTAAGAGATGCTTTAACATATTTTTTCATAGGTGAAATAAGTCAGTAAATATTCTGCATGTGCAAAAATTGATAAGATAGGTAGTTTCAGGCAGATTTTCAACAAATTCTGCTTATTCTAAATTTATGCTGGCCTCAGTTACTCAGTTAGATGTGTGTCCGACTGGTGATCAGTAGGGTGCGGGTTACACTCTCGGTAACACTCTTTCCTCTAGATTTGATCATGAAATGTTTTCTATGGTCATTCTCTCCATTTTGCTGATTCAAGAAAGGCAGTTATCAGTTTCTGGTGAAAGAATGTGCACAATACTGGTAAACCACTTAGAGGATTAAGCCTGCACAGTAAAAGTGTGGTTATGTAAACTGACACAAACAAATATTCTGAATTTATAAAGTTTTCATTTTCAGAATACATGTATTGCTATGAAACATTAGTAATCAAAATATCATTCAATTATGCCCTGTACTGTTTTTATGACTGTTAGTGTGTGTTTCATTTATTTATAAATTTAACAATGTTTCTCATCTTTTATTTAGGAATGATAGATGGAAAGCTTCGTGCCAAGACATTATGTGCCTCAGCAAAGCAATACTTATCAACACATTATGATCTACACATGTTATATGGCTATAGTGAAACTGTAGCAACTGACAGGTAATGTTCATGACATTTGAGACAGTGCACAACAAAACCTACAATAAGACCTGGGTAACCAGCAAAACCTCAGATCAGCATGTACATCCACCCATTATAGCAAGGATTCTCATTTATCCCTCTTCAGATAGTTCAGAGGCTGTTGAAGGCACATGCAGTCAGCAAAGACTCTGATCAGACTGCGCAGATGTGCAGGCTGATCTGCCTTTGCTGTTGGCCCAGGTCTTATTGTAGGTTTTGTTGTGTGCTGGCTTATTTACTTTGCTGAAATATATTTGAACATTTGTCTGGAAACAATCTCCATTTAACTTACCAAGTTTACCCTAAATTTCATACAGGCATGCTTAAGCAAACATTGTAGACCCAGATCAATATGCTCCTAAAGGGGCAGTTTGATCAGGGTCTACACTGTTTATCATTCAGTCACCACCTTTTAGACACCTAAAAAAGTAGTTCATTGGACCTTTTCAGACCTATATTAAAATTGAGCAGTTTGATAGAGTCTACATAGTTTGCCATATAACCAGTACTTTCTAGACACCTTACTGTGTAGATTTGTTCAAAATTAAAGCAAACTACCAGTACTTCTCTACAGGATCTACACAGTTTACCATTCCCTGAGCACATTTTAGATACTTAACAGGTAGTCAAATGGACTGGCCTTAATTTTATGAACAGTACAGCATAGCTCCAGATAAGGTGCCTTTTTCAACCAAAAATTGTTGATATTTTTTCCTATTTGTCCATAAAAACATATGTTGTGTGTACTCAATAGAAGCGCCTTGCCGAGGCGCTTCTGTTGAATACCCACAACACATGTTTTTATGGATACCCCCCTCTTATCTGGAGCTATGCAGTACAGTAAGGAGTTAGGGTATCGGAATATCTAGTGTCTCAGAAAGTCAGAAAGTTAACATGAAATGTCAAACCATATTTTCTTTGGGACTAAGAAAACCGTTTAGGAGAAATTCGGCATGAAATAGTAAACCCTGGGAAAATTAGGCAAAGTATTATAGATTTGTGACTTGCTAAATTTGCCCAGAAACTGCTAAAGGTTGAAGCTACTTCACAATTAACCCTTGTCCTGCTGAACCAGGATATACCCTGCCTTTGCAAACAGTGTAGATCCAGATCAGTTAGCTTCTGAAGAAGCCAACTGATCTGGATCTGCACTGTTTGCCATTAAGTATGTGAAACTATATAAACAACCTTGATCAAGTAATCTGATTGGTTAAAAATTAAAAATAGGTGTGGCCTCTTAATTTATTCAGCAGGACAAGGGTTAAGGGTGAGGTTTCACACAAGTGTTTTTTCTGCTGACCATTCTAAAGGCAGTTTCTTTGTTGCAGTTCTCATTGCTAGTGTGTCAGTGGTTTGACATGTACCTGTAGCATTTTGCTCTGTCGTTGATTGTTCCTCATAGTTTGAACCACCTCATGACAAAACCAACAAAATGGTATGTGCGCCCAGTGAAGACTTGGATCAGCCTGGGCATCTGCCCAGTCTGATTAGTCTTCACTGTCCACATGAAGAAATCTTGGGCCCTTAGCTACCCATTGAGTGCACAGCGGAGAATCTGATCAGACTTGGCAGATGCCCATGCTGATCTGAGTCATTTCGTCTTTCTGTGCCTTGGGTAAGCTGTGCTTCATTATTGTGGTATTTCCTGGGTATCTTCACTTATATTTTCGAGATATAAATTGTTTTTATAAGTAAAACCACAATCATAAGTTTTGTCAGCTTTACAATGCAGGAAGTAACTATACATGCTTTCAAGGACTTGGCCTCCTTTATTATATGTTAGTAACAATGTGCTCACCTTAAGTGGAGTTTCTCTGACAGAATAGTGTTTTCTGAAAAAAAAAAAAAAAAAAAAAGCAGGTAAGGGTTGTGGGAGAATGTTTTTACTTCTTCTGTTTCTTCACTTTCATTCATTTTCCTTTCTTACCTGTCCCTCTTTTTCATCTCCACTACTATCTCTTCTATCTCTCTTCCTCTCTTCTCCCTTTCTCTGAGAAATGGCACAAAATGACCCACAAGGTTAATGTGTCCTTAAACCCCAACTCAATCAATCTCATTTAGCTAAAAAAAAAGCACTTTTTGAATTAACAGTAGAGAAATATTTGTGTATTCATTCTTGCCTTTCACATTTCAGTGCACTTAAGAAGCTACGACCTAATAACAGAAGTATTGTAATATCTAGGTCAACTTTTCCTAATAGTGGGGTACATGGTGGACACTGGCTAGGTGACAACAATGCTCATTGGATAGACTTGTACTATTCTATACCAGGTAGGTGGTATTTAGATATATCATATGTATGCCAGACACTTACTGGGTGACAGCATTCCCAGTGGATGAACCTTTACCACTCTCTGGGCAGATTCAAAAGATGACAGTGATATTTTTCTTATTTTTCCCAGAAAATAGACATTGACATTTCATGCAAATTGTCTCTTTTAGAGACAATTTGCATGAAATGTCAAGGCCTATTTTCTTAGGGAGTCTGTTTGCATGAAGTGTCAAAGCCTGTTTTCTAGAAGAAATAAAAAAACATTTCAAAATGTCATCTGCTAAAATTTTTAGCAAGCATGCTAAGTGTTCAAGTAACACATCATGTCAGGTAAGTGGTATATTTGGAGTACATGCTGGTCATGGCTGGGTGTCAAAAGATGTGCCAGCAGATGTGGTAGACACCAGGGCCCAGTTGTTCAAAGCATCGTTAACTTAACGAGCTCGTTAAGGATCATTTCGTTAACTGTTTTTGTGGATTCAATATACAATATTCTGAAAGTTTTTGCTGAAAAAATGTGAGTAGCTTTTGCACTGCAAAAGCTACTCACATTTTGTCAGCAAAAAATTTCAGCATATTTGCGTACCACTGGATGTAAATTTTAACGAATCGTTAACTAACGATGTCATTAGCTTTGAACAACTGGGCCCTGCTGGTGAAAACATACAACAATATTAACATGTTTAGTACTGTCTTCTTAAATGAAGCATCAAATCCTATGCATTTCATTTCTCGATGATGAACACGTCAAACCTAATCATGTTGGCTAGGCAGAGAAAAGAATATTGCTTGTGAACATCAGCCAATAGCGTTCTTTGTTTACTGAAATTATAATGACATTGCATGAGTATTGCCTTAATGTAGCATGCAAGTTCCATGTTCTGGCTGATCCAGATCTGATGTTAAGCAAACTTTAACCCCCTGCATTAAGAAAATTATTTCCTGTGAGGTAGAATACTACCAAATATTGCATGAATAAAATAATATGTAAATATAAGAACTGAAATTGTCTATTTGATTACCTGGTGAAGTGTCCAACAAGTGCTAACTGAATGGCAACAGCGTAGATGTTGATCAGAATGCTCCTTTTGATCTGAGTCTACACTGTTTACTTAAGCAAGTCTGTCTGCATATTTGGGGTAAATGTGATAGCTTGAATGGAGAATGGTTTCCAGTGAAGTGTTAACCTGGTCCTGTGATCTTGGGTATGCATTGCCTTTGCAAACAGTGTAGATTCAGATCAGTTGAGGTCTGAAGAAGCCAACTGATCTGGATCTGCACTGTTTGTCATTAAGTATGCGTATTTGTATCAACAAGCTGGATCAAGTAATCAGGGCCCATTTGTTCAAAGCGTCGTTAGCTTAACGAGCTCGTTAAGTGTTTTAGCGGATTCAATATACAATATTCTGATACTTTTTTGCTGAAAAATGTGAGTAGCTTTTGCACTGCAAAAGCTACTCACATTTTTTCAGCAAAAAAATTCAGCATATTTGCGTATCACTTGATGTAAATTTTAATGAATCGTTAACTAACGACATCGTTAGCTTTGAACAACTGGGCCCAGATTGTTAGCTTGCACTGGATGACCTCTCTTATCTGGAGCTATGATGTGTATTATCCAGAATATTTAACCCTTGACCTGCTGAACCCGGATATACCCTGCCCTTGCAAACAGTCTAGCTCCAGATCAGTTGGCTTCTGAAGAATCCAACTGATCTGGATCTGCACTATTTGTCATTAAGTATGTGAATTAATAGCAACAATCTGGATCAAGTAATCTGATTGGCTGAAAATTAGAAGTAGGCGTGGCATCTTAATTTATTCCACAGGACAAGGGTTAAGGTAATTACAGTATATTTTGCTACACAGGTATGATGAACTTCCAGCTGTTTGGTATTCCTTTGGTTGGAGCAGATATTTGTGGATTTAATGGTGAAACAAATCCAGAACTGTGTGCCCGCTGGATGCAGCTCGGTGCTTTCTATCCGTTCATGAGGAACCACAATTCAATAGGACTCAAGGTACCCTTAAAGGCTCCTAATCCTCAAAAATAGACATTTGATTATCCAAAAAAGGTTTGATAATTCCATAAGTGGTATCAATACAATCATAAAATGTGGCACTTGACAGCCTGTAAAATTTCAGTTAGTCTCTCATTCTTGAACTGGATCAAAAAATGAAAATGAAATGAAAAATGAAATGATTTTTTATAGTTACTGTATCTCTGAATTGATGTTGCCAACATTAATTCATAGACATGATAAAAAAATCATTTCATTTTTGATCCAGTTGACTAGCTGAAATTTTACAGGCTGTCAGATGCCACATTTTATGATTGTATTAATACCATACATAAAGTTATTAAAACTTTCTTGGATAAAAGATATTTATTTTTGAGGAATATGGAGCCTTTAAACTCTGAAACAGTAAGAACCAAGAGTTCATACCTAACTTGAACAAGGTATGAAGGAGAAATAACTAATTTTGCAAAGGGAGGCAATTGAGTTGCTTCCCTTTGCAAGATTGGTTATTTCCCTTCCCTACCTCCTTAAAGTAAGATAATCATTGTTAAGAGCTAACTTTAACATGATAGGGAAAGGAACTCACTAATTTTCCAAAGGGAGGCAATTAAATTGACTCCTTTTGCAAAATTGGTTACTTCCCTTCTCTGCCTTGGTAATTTCAGGTAATCATTGCTTTGTTGACACTGAACAGGCTATACAGTTTAGCTCCTCACTGTCCTTTCATGTAAAATTTTGTATCTAGTCTAGTTTCAAAAGCTATTTTAATCAGTTTAACACATTTAAGCATGGTGTCCCGTAAATGGGACATAGGCAAACAGTGTAGACCCAGATCAGACACCGCAAAATGCAGCGTCTGATCAGGGTCGACATTGTTTGCATAAAGTACTGTAATTTCTGTAAACCATGTATTAATAAAAACTAACCAGACACCCCTTTTACTGGAAATTGACCAGTCCAAAGAGTTAAGGTAGAAGAATCCATTCGGCATAGCTGGGTTAACAAAAGAAATTTCATAGGAAAGACCATTTTTTGTTGCAATTGCTTTAGCAACCTGGAGCAAAATAGGGATCGCTTTCTGGCAGTATAGTTAGCGTTGATGTCAGAGTCAGTGTCAACAATGTTAAGTCTGTGCATTTAGTTCATTTCAAACACCAAGGCTTTTAGGTTAATGAATGTTCATACACACACCCGGCCCTTTTCCATCAATCTTTACTGATCCTGACCTACTTTTCACGCTTGGTTGAACAATGTTTAGTCTGTGCATTTAGCTCCGTTTTCTTGAACAACACTAGCAGGCACGACATAGCCATTTGGCGAATTTCTTGTCATTTCAAAGTGAATATTTTGGAACAAAGTACAGAAATAAGAAAGACAAATATAGTTTCTGACAATACAATTTACAATGCACAATTCTTTTCATTGAAAATAAAATGGCAAACAAATAACATCTTACCAAGTAATGTCAAAAAGACTAGTGTTTTGTTAAAGTCACAAGATGGGGGAATCCATACATGGTACACATTTCTTGTTAAGTCATGATTCCAACTAATTTTACTGTAGGGATAATTACATCCAGGGCCCAGTTGTTCAAAACTAACAATGTCATTAGTTAACGTATTGTTAAAACTTTGATCTTTAAATTTGGCATATATGCTAATATCTTTGCTGAAAAAATATGAGTAGCTTTTGCATGTGCAAAAGCTACTCACATTTTTTTCAGTAAAAATACCTGTGAATTAGATATTGTACTTACTAAAACAGTTAACATTTTGACTACTAACAAGCCCATTAATCTTTGAACAACTGGGCCCTGGTGTTCTGGCATGACTGAACCACAGTATGGGAAAATATTCCTTTCAACATATGTTTCCAACAAAAACTCAGATTTTCTTGTGCATGTTCACAATCTGACCAGTGTTTGCTGTCTGCTTGAAGAAACCAGCATTTTTATATATATTTTTTTTGCTGTCCACTTTGTGCTTAGCAAAGACTGATATGCACAAATATGCAGAAATATGAGTGAAGATATGCAGGAAATGCCACAATCATGGCTGATCTGAGTCTTCACTTGATGCATATGCTGACAATGAGTTTGGTCTGCATATTTGTGCAGCCTGATGAGTGTCTTCATTTTCTGCTTACAGAATCATTGGATACTAAAGATTACATCATGTAAATCTGTGGAGTTTAACAATTTGATGACTCTTTTTGGCCAACTACTGTAGATTCTGCTGTCTCTAATGATTGTTTAAATGAACATTACTATGACTATATCATATGGGCACTTATATGTTTATATTTGCCTTAAGAGAATTGGATACACCCTCACCATTTTTAATAAAATAGGAGATAACCAGGTCCAATGAGCTACTTGTGCGGCTTGGCATTGAGGATCTGGACCTCATTCTGAAGGAGAGAAGACTCCGATGGTATGGACATGTGGAATGCTCCAATGGTGCAGTCAAGACAGCCTTTGACATACAGGTTGATGGAAAGCATGGGCCTGGGAGGCCCAAGATGACATGGAAACAGCTGACAGAGAGGGATTGCAGAGAGTGGAAGCTCTCGGCCATCAACCCTCATGATAGACATACCTGGAGATCTGGTGTGAGATCTGCCATGCTTGCAGCAAGCCAGCTATCTGGAAGGGGGCCCACTGGTGTGGATGTTGCCACTGTACCTGCACGTTAATCAAAAATCCTATATGATTGTGACTTCCTGTTTGGTTTCTTACACAGCTAACTCTTTCGAAAAAGGGTCCACTCCAAAAGGAAAGAATTTGCTCCCAAAGGGAGCAAATTCTTTCCTTTTGGAGTGAACCCTTTTCAGAAGCGAGGCAAAACAAATTTGACAGTTGCCTCCCCTGAAAGTGTATCAATTCCCTTTGAATCTCAGTTCCTCTTGTCATGCCATAACTCGAGGGTTGAGCGCAAGACTATTGTAACTCAAACATATTTTTGAAACCCTTGTTTAGGGGCAACTTGGACCCCTTTGCAAACAATGTAAACTTAGGTGCCATTGCTCATACGAGCAATGGCACCTAAATTTTCATTGTTTACAGAAAGAAATGTTTTAATCTTCATAACGCCTTCATGGTGAGGAGATTAGGTTTGGGGAAAAACAACTATCTGACTTACGCCAGTCTTGCGCTAAACCCTCGAACTGTTCTTTTATATTTTTAAGGACCAAGATCCGGCTGTATTTGATACAGCCACTCAGAACATTATGAGAACTGCCTTAGAGACAAGATATTATCTGTTGCCATTCCTTTATACACTATTCTACAGAAGTCATGTGGATGGTACACCTGTTATTAGACCGATGTTCTTTCAGTAAGTAGTTTGATTGTAAAAAAAATATTTTCTTTGGTTTTTTTGTGAAGCTTTTTCCTTTGTCTTCAGTTTTTTTGTTGTTTTTTTTTTCAGAACTTTTTTATTCCTCACACACAAGAAAAGTACAAAGCTACAATGACAACATTTGTTCCCAAAGATGCTACCATTAAAATGAATTTGCAGTTGTAAAGAATCCTTAATGAGCAGAATATGTAAATTTCCTGAAAGAACATTATTTTGAATATTTGTTAGAATTGCCTCAGTGAGGCAATTCTAACAAATATCCAAAACATATGTTTCTTGAAGTTTTAAATATAATATTATTGCATAATTTCTGATTAACTGTCATCTCTTAGCGAAGGTTTCGTGCCAGCCAAATTGTCATTATAACGAATTTCATTGTTGTATCAAGTGTCAGTACAAAGGGGGTTGACTAGGGGTGTAATGATATATCGATATATTGTTATATCCATGCTCTGTGATAGTGACTGCCATGATAGTGCTATTGTGTTAGTGTTTTCAACTTTCAATAGCTGTAGCAGATACCCTCTTCAGCTGTTGATAGTTTCTGTCCTTGTAGATTTTCTCTATCTTTAATACCGTTTTAAAGCTCTTTTGTCTAAATTAACAAAGTATGAGAACAAAAAGGATTTCTGTTTTTGTAAAAATGTTTGTTAAAATGGTAGCAAAGCTGATATTTAAAAGGGCAGTAATTTTAGGTATCTTTACAGGTACTCTACAACCTCTTTATAAAACGGTTTGTTATAACACGGTTTTGGATATAATACATTTCAAAGATGGATCCCAAAAATGTATAGATTATATTGAAAAATGACCATAAATGGTCATTTTTCAATATAATCTATACATTTTTGTTTGGATATAACACGGTTGTTTAACTAACATGGTTTATATTATGGACCCCAACAATAGTGTTATAAAGAGGTTGTGGTGTAGTTGGGTTTTATAAAATCAACGAAATACATTAAAATACTGTGTGATTTGGAGATGGTGATAGTATCATGATGCATCATGATATTAGGCCCTTGATAGTTATAGTATCATGACAGGGATATCTCTTATAGTGATAGTATCATGATAGTCATAATTTGGCATGATAGTCAGCCCTAGGGTTCACTGTATAATTAATTTTTTGGTTGAAAACAAAAACACACAATGTGACTATGTGACTGGTGTTTTGTATTGTGTTTTAGGTATCCATCAAGCTACAATGATGCTACCTATATTCTGGATGTTCAGTTTATGTGGGGTTCAGCTCTTCTCATTACAGCAGCAACTTCTCCGGTATGTTTAAAATAAGAAGCAACAAGCAAATACATGAGCAAGCGCATGACAAAACCTACAAAATGGCATGTGCACCCAGCGAAGACTCAGATCAGCCTGGGCATCTGCTCAGTCTGATCAGAGTCTTCACTATGTGCTCAATGAGTAGCTAAGGACCCAAGCTTCCTTCATGTGGATAGTGAAAACTCTGATCAGACTGGGCAGATGCCCAGGCTGATCGGAGTCTTCGCTGGGCGCTCATGCCATTTTGAAGGTTTTGTCATGCGCTGGCTCATATGCCTTAGGATATATGAACAGCAAAGGCCCAGATCAGCCTGCACATCTGCTCAAGGCATTCACTGTCTACATATAGAATCATTGAATCCTGACAATAGACAACAAAGATCCTGATAGACAGTGCAGATGTACAGGCTGATCAGAGCTTGCCCAGTTGTCATATTCTCTAAAGACATCTTTTCATTTAATGAGACCCATCATGATAAAGCCTTCTTCAAATGGACTGGTCAACAGCTTTAAAAAATTGCACTATCTGGGTAAACTCAGCACACGGTGAGGCTATTTGTAAAGAAATCTGGCATTTGACAGTCTCGTTGGTTAGGTCTTGTCCATATGTATCTGTATGCCAAACATTATCAAAATATTCTAAGTGGTTTAAAAGTTATAACAATATGCACAAACTGATTATAGATGGATGGACATGGTGATTGTAGAGCACTCCTCGAAATCCTCCTTTCAGATGACTTTACTGCGAATTGTGCAGTTATATTAATCACTTTTGACCATAGACTCAATCACACAGAGGACTTGTTAAGGAAGAGCATCTGAGGATATTCTGGGCCCAGTTGTTCAATGCATCGTTAGCTTAATGAGCACGTTAGTGGTCAAAATGTTAACTGTTGTAATAAGTACAACATGTAATTCACAGTTATTTTTGCTGAAAAAATGTGAGTAGCTTTTGCAAATGCAAAAATATTAGCATATATGCCATATTTAATGATTAAAGTTTTAACGATCTGTTAACTAACAACATCGTTAGTTATGAACAACTGGGCCCTGGTATTATTTTCTCATTATATTTAACGATTTTGACCATAATCTGTATCATTTAGGGAACTTTCTAAAGAGGAGAATCTGATGATAATACTGGGATTATTTTCTCTATTTCTCTATATAAACATGTTCTTGTACCCATCAGAAGCACCTCAGCAAGGCATTTCTATTGAGTTCCAAAGTATATGTTTTAAAAAATGGAGGGGGTGGTTGGGTGGTGCGAAGGTGTGTATCTTACATCACCAGGGTGTTCAACCGATATTGGCTAACAGTTGGGCAAGGCCTGCTATCCTTGTAGCGGGTAAAGGTAGAGGGGGAATGTTTTTGTTTCTTCTGTTTCTTCACTTTCATTCCTGTTCCTCTTTCTTCCCTGTTCCTTTCTGTCATCTCCTCTACTATCTCATCTATCTCTTTTCTCCCTTTCTCTGGGAGACAACACAAAATGACCCACAAGGGTTGATGTGTCATTAAACCTCAATCAATCAATTTAAAAAATGGAGAAATAAGAAACTTTATCTCAGAATTCTCACAGACTCTCCTTAACAAGTCCTCTGGTCACACATTTTACTGCTGTTGTGTTTTTCTTGTCATTTTTTCAAGAACACTTTGAAAGGTCAAGGCTATCTCCCACGAGACAGATGGTATGATTTTTACAACCATTCCATCACCGATTCACCTGGACATTTTATCATCTTCGATCTTCCAAGGGAGAAAGTAAATGTTCAGATTCGAGGAGGCTCCATATTCCCGTTACAGTCACCAAATGTTACAACAACACTTTCGTAAGTTAGCATTTATGAGCCATGTTATAAAACAAGGTACCATTGTATTCATTTAACTCTTAAAGCGTCAAGCAAAATTTGTAGCAGATGATATTCTAAAAAAAATCTATTTTGTAGAGAAAATAAAACAACATTTCAGGTAAATCAGCTGCTAGTCAGATGATTCGCATGAAACGTCTGTACTTATTTATGGGAAAGTGTCTTGATATTTCATGTGAATCATCTGCTTGGCATGAAATGTCAAGATTTGTTTTCTCTGAAAAATTAAAAAAAATCAAAACTGTCATCTGCGGCAGTAGTGATTGGTTTTAAGAGTTAAGTAAAATCTGTTAAGGTTGCCCTTAAATCTTTGTAGTACATGTAATACTGTGACATTATTCAAAGGGAAGTATAGAAGTATTTCACAAAATTTTTTACTGATTTGTTTCTTATGTTAACTTGTTATTGCCTAGTCTATCTTATCTATCTTTCCATACTGCAACACAATCTAGCAAGGTTTATGTACTTGTTGATTGCAACTTTAAAAAGTCCAAATGCAAGAGCAGAAGAAGAAAGAATTAAAAGATGTTAGTGTTAAAAGAGCATATACAGAGTTTAAAACAGGGTAAAACAGCTTTATTGTTGTATTAAGGTAAAGATGGTCCAGAGACTGAACTGCCACACTGTCCGGGTAACCTCAGTTTAGTAGGAGTTGCATATCCTTGCATAAATACCAATGTATAACCCTATTCAAAGTCATGGTTGAATGGATAAATTTGTGCACTGTTTTAACATGATATTTGCTTAAAAATCCTCAAAACAGGGCCCAGTTGTTCAAAACTTAATGAATTTGTACGAGGGTCCTGCAAAAAGTTCTGTCACTAATAGGCTTACTTAGTTTTATCCCAGGTATATTTTAAAATGCTTCACTACACTTGAATAGTGTGTTGAATAGCTAACGATACCCTGAGAAAGGTTTGCACTAGGTGGCTACCTCATTTGCTCACTGAGGAGCAAAAGACACAACACCTTAATTGTGCCTGGGAACTTCTGAAAACATACAAAGGCTGTAATAGTCGGGTTATTTCTAACTTGCTAACAGATGATGAAACCTGGGTGCACATGTTTGAGCCACAAAGAAGGGCTGATAATAAGCAATGGAAGTGAAAAGATCAAAAACGCCCATGTATTGCCAAGAGAACCATAAGTTCGAAAAAGATGTTGTACGCAATTTTCTACAAGAATTCTGTACTGAAGAAAGTGAAAGAGTTTTACAATAAGAAACGACCAAGCAAAGGGTGGTCAGGAGTCCACCTTTTACATGACAACGCCTCCTCTCATAAGTGTGAGGTTGTTAAGTCTTTTTTGGCTTCTGAAAAGCTGAGTTTTAAACCATCCACCTTATTCACCTGACCTGAGTCCCTGTGACTTCTTTTTATTTCCAAGGCTTAAGAAAATGCTTTCTGGAAATAAGTATACGTCTTGAAGTTCTCTTGGCAGCGCTATTTATCAGTATCTCCAACAGATACCAAAAGAAGACTATTTATCTGCTTTTTGCGACTGGGTAAAAAGGTTACAAAAATGTGTTTCAGTAAAGGGGGAATACATTGAAGGTTTGTAATAAAAATATGTTTGATAAAACGTAGCACTGTAGTAATCCGAACCCAGTGACAAAACTTTTTGCAGGACCCTCGTATGTAAGATATCGTTGAAATTTCTATCTTGCAATGTGGCAAATACTTTGATATTTTTTGCAGAAAAAATTTGAGTAGCTTTTGCATTGCTAAAAGCCTTACCTTACTGAAAATACCTTACCAACTGAAAATACCTTAGCTACAACAGTTAATGAGCTTTTAATTAACAAGCTTGTTAAGCTGACAATACTTTGAACAACTGGGCCCTGGTTGTGTATTTGTTTGTGTTGAGGTTTTACGGCCCAGTCAACCCAATGGGGTCAAGTCAAGCGCGGTCAGTTTACCTAACCACACGTTTACTGGGCAGACTTGGTCCCCTAAGCGGTTAACCAGTATTGTGCACATTCTTTCACCAGAAACTGACAACTGCCCTTCTTGAATCAGCGGAAGGGAGAGAATGACCGTAGAAAATATTTTGTGATCAATCTCCACGAAAGAATGTTGCCGACCTCGGCGGGGGTTGAACCAACTGAGCCACCGAGGCCCCCTGGTTGTGTAAGAAGTTATTGAAGGTATGCACCAATGTATTTCTGGCCACGCAATGGACATAAACAATGATTCATGTTACATCACTACATGTATTTTTGATACAGTGGCAGAGAGACATTGTTTTAATAGCTTGTTTGTCTGTCCATGCATCTGTCCACCCATTAGAAGCATCTGGGTGACCGAGTGGTTAGCGCTCCCGACTTTGGATGATGTGGTCACAGGTTCAAGTCCCTCTGGATGTGGAATTCAGCTCGTGACTGTATGATGCTTCATTGCATGGAGCCTTTCATTATTACCCTTCCATTGTCTTGATATGACTTAAACTAGAGCAAGTCGATGGCACGCCATCGCATTTCCCCGCGCCAGCGCCATCGCATATCTCCGTGCACATCAAAATTCTAAATGCGTTCCTCCAGTCCTCATCCATAGGGCTATCGCCTGTGAAAGTTTTAAGATTCTAGCAATGGTGTGACATTACAGATGGATGGACAGACAGACGGGAGGTATAACAATATCCCCACTTTTTCTTCGAAAAGCGTGGGGATAATAATGTTGAAAAGGATGTAAAACACCAAATCATCATCCGTCCATTCCATCCAGCCAGTACAAAATCTCATTATTAATTGATGGCTAAACTCCTTCAGGTCTGTTCATATAGCTTGTCACAAATGTTTGACATGTTGTTTCAAGTCAAGGTCAAAATTCAAAGTTGAATATTTTGTGGCCTGTTTGCTGCATATCTTACAAAGCCCTTTATAGATTGCCATGTAAGTTTGTTTACATTTCTGATTTGATTAGCACAACCAACCTGTATGGGTCAAAGGTCAAGGTCAAAATTGAATGAAGTCTTATGTTAGTAGCATGAAATTCTATATGTTCCATATCTACCAACTTCATTTGTTTTAGAATATTCATGTTCACCATATTGTGATAATGTGGATAACCTCCCAGCTGGTTACACTTTGCTTGCTAATTAAAAGTTTCAGCAGATGACAATTTGAAATATTTTCTTTTTTTTCCCCAGAAAATCAACTTTGATATTTCATGCAAATTGCAATATCATGCAAACTGTATCCTGTGGAAACAATTTGCATGAAATATCAGTGCCTATTTTCTTGGAAAAATAAGAAAACTATCATCAGTTTGTCATCTGCTGATTTTACTCTGAGGGTGATAAACATTATCTAAATTTACAGACGTAAGAACAAGTTTGGACTTTGTGTTGCTTTGGATGTAAATGGTGTTGCACATGGTGAATTATACTGGGATGATGGAGAGGAATTAGGTAAGTGTGGATCATACCTATAGATAAGAGGGTTATCAAGTAAATATTTTTCTTACTTCTCCACAAAAGCATATGTTGTGTTACTCATTAGAAGCACCTTGCCAAGGTGCTTCTAATGAGTACCCACAACATATGCTTTCATGGAGAATGAAGAAAAATATCAATATTTTTGGTTGAAAGAAAGTTGCCTTAATATCTGGAGCTATGGTATGGATTGGCATTTTTTTCATGTAGTCATAAATGTATTTGCATTGGTACAGTGGCTCAGTTGGTACAGCGTCCGCTTTGTGACAGGGAGGTTGTGGCTTAGATCCCCGGCCGAGTCATACCAAAGACTTCAATGATGGTACTAGCTGCTCTTTCCCTTAGCGCTCAGCATAGAGCTAAGAATCTGAACTGGTCAGCTCTGTGTCAGTATAATGTGACTGGGTGGCAAGTGTCTGGGGTGTGATATTTCAGTGAGGCAGCACTCTAAAAGTGAACATTGAGCTCCCTGCCACATCCATACACCGTCGGGATATGACTGAAAGGTTGTTGATAGAAACGTAAAGCCCAAATAATACAGTACATAAATGTATTAGCTGCATAAAGTGTCAAGGTGTCTTAGAGCTATGCAAACTGTGCAGTTTAATCAGCACATGGCCTTTGATTGATACATATTCAGAGATTCTAGGAGCTTACAGCAAAGGCCCAAATCAGACCATACAGGTTGATCAGGGCCTTTGCTGTCTTCGTATGCCCTAAAGATACCTTTGCACTTGATGAAGAGAAATACAGAAAGTAGAGCAAATATTAATACACCACAACCTCTTTATAACACTATTGTTGGGGTCCATAGCATAAACGTTGTTAGTTAAACAACTGTGTTATATCCAAACAAAAATCTATAGATTATATTGAAAAATGACCATTTATGGTCATTTTTCAATATAATCTATACATTTTTGGGATCCATCTTTGAACCGTGTTATAGCCAAAACCATGTTATAAAGAACCATATTATAAAGAGGTTGTAGTGTATTGTTCATGGAGAACTATACTTGGTAGATGAAGAGGATTTAACGGGAAAAGATACGTATTCAAAGGAGACAACTCTGCCTACTTTCTTAAAGGGGCAAATTCTTTCCTTTTAAAGCAGACCCCTTTTGAGAAGTGGCTTTATGTGCATGAAAGCAAAGTGGGAGTTACAAAAGTTGCCGCTCTTGTAAAAAATGCAGAAAATTTCCAAGTGTATTCAGTCCTTTTGAAAAAATTAGTGACTATAATAAAATATGTAGTTGTTGTAATGAATTACTGAAATGATGGAGAGGAATTAGGTGAAGGGGGATTATCATTTGTACTGCTACATGTGTAGTTCTGAATTACAGTCAACTCTCTTTATACTGACACTCTAACCAGCACATTGGCTCAGTGGTAGAGCATCGGCTTTGTTATCTGGAGGTTGCGGGTTCGATCCCCGGCCAGGTCATACCAAAGACTTCAAAAATGGTACTAGCTGCTCTTTTGCTTGGCGCTCAGCATTAAGAAAGTAGAGCTAGAACTGGTCAGCTCAGTGTCAATATAATGTAACTGGGTGGAATATCATGTCAAAGTGTCTGGGGCATGATATTTCTGCAAGGCAGCACTCTAAAAGTGAGCATTGAGCTCCCTGCCACATCCAGACTCCGTCCCGATATGACTGAAAGATTGTTGAAAGTGAAGTTAAGCCCAAACTAAACAAACAAACTGACACTCTAAACAACAACAAAATTTGTTATAATGACAATTTAAATGTCACAAAACCTTGCAAAATTATGGAAGAATATTGCATGAAAACTTCAAGCAACATATGTTTTGGATATTTGTTAGACTTGCCTCAGTGAGGCAATTCTAACAAATATCCAAAATATAATGTTCTATGAGGAAATAAGAATAAAACTAGGCCTTTCTGACATATCATTCTGTCCTTTAAAGATTCTTCAGTTCACAACAGCTTATTCATTTTAATGGCAACATCTGTGGGAACAAATGCTATAGTAACAAGGGTTCACTGTATTAGCATTAGCTACTTGTAAATTTTACTAAGATAACAATGTTAACCCTTCTCTTGCTGAACACGACATGCCCTGTCTTAGCAAACAGTGTAGATCCAGATCAGTTGGCTTCTGAAGAAGCCAACTGATCTGAATCTGCACTGTTTGCCATTAAATATGTGAATTTCTATCAGAAATCCAGATCAAGTAATCTGATTGGCTGGAAATTAGAAGTGGGCGTGGCATCTTAATTTATTCAGCATGACAAGGGTTAAATTGGGGTACAGAGGACTTGCTAAGAAGGAGTAGCTGGTGATAATTCTGTGATAACTGGTGATAATTCTGTGATAAGTTTTCTTATTCCGCCATAAAAAAACAACATATTTTGTGGCTGCTCATTAAAAGTGCCTTGGTGAGGCACTTCTAATGAGTACACACAATGTATGTAAGAAAAAATCAGTATTTTTTGATAAAAAATACCCCCAAAAACATCTTATCTGGATTTATGCACAATTCTGAAATTTATTTGTTTTTATTTGGAAGAGCCAGTCACATGTTAAGGTATAGACCTGAATATTTTATTTCCTATAATATTTATTTGTATGTGTTTTAGGTGCAATAGAGAATGGTCGCTACAATCTCATTGAATTCTCCGCAGGAAAGGTAAGATGTTCTTCGATACAGTAGTTCTGCGCTGAGTTTTGTAACCAGATATCTTGTATTATGATGAAAAACTTGTAAACTTTTTGGACTATGGCAAGTGTAAAGGTGTCTTTGAGCATATGCAGACAGCCAAGGCCTAGATCAGCTGTGCATCTGCAGTCTGATGAGAGCCATTGCTGTCAGCTTATTATATTGGTATACAACAAAAGCCCTAGTGAGACTGTGCTGATGGGCAGGGTGATATGATTTTGTGCATTTCTCATTTGCTCAAAATGACTTTTTCTGTTGGCATAGATCATTTTAAAATGCTCCCTGATAAATTTTGTTCAGAACCATTAACCTAGTTTCTAATACCTGATTATTTGGTGCTTATAGTATAATCATACAAAAAGGACCAAAATCATTCAGATATCCTTATTGTTTGATCTGGGCCTGTATAAGCCCTTTTGTCAGAAAAATTGGTGTGTAAAATTTTAGGATAAATACAGTACCGATTTATCTGGACGTTGTCTTATGCTAAAAATGTTTTTATATTTTGTCCTCTACAGAAAACACTTCAGAACTACGTAGCACATGGAGGCTATACTGGGGAACCAATGATCTTAGGACAAGTTAGGATTCTAGGTGTCATGACAGCAGTGACATCTGTACAGGTGAATGGACAGAGCTATACACAGTATACATATAACGACAAGGTAAGAACTTTTTTCGAAAATATCTCTTGTTAACCATTATCCTGCTGCTGATGACAGCTAAGAAAAAATAATGATTTTTATGCCACCCCAGCCATTCGAAGAATGTTGGAAAGGGCATATAGTGTTACCCATAAGTCCTTCCGTCTCTGCCTGCGTTCGAGATGGCATGAGCAATTTGCGTTAAAGGTTTTCAGGCATTCACAGTTTGTGTTTAAGTTTTTCAGATGGGGGCATCCGTGTCCTTTGGACACATTTTTAGTTTTTAATATGGCTTATTGTTTCATTCATATAATGTTTTTATAGCTCTAGATAAGAGGGGTATCACGATAAATATCTCTAAAATATATGAATCCTTTCACCCCAAGACTCTAAAGTGATCAATTCAATGTTTATATTTGGACACTTCCATTGTTGGAAAACTATAGGGGTGTCAGTCAAATAGCAAGCAGTGCAGATGCTGGTGAGATGGCACAGTACAAACCATCTCATCAGCTTCTACACTGATTTCAAAGGTATCTGTTTTGGTCTGCAGGATTGAAGGGTTCAAGACCTCTGGGCCCAGTTATTCAAAGCATTGTTAGTTTAACGAGCTCGTTAGTGGTCAAAATATTAACTGTTCTAGTAAGTACAATATCAAATTCACACGTATTTTTGCTGAAAAAATGTGAGTAGCTTTTGCAAAAGCAAAAGCTACTCACATTTTTTCAGCAAAAATATTAGCATATATGCCATATTTAATGATCAAAGTTTTAAGGATACGTTAACTAACGACATTGTTAGTTTTGAACAACTGGGCCCTGGTGTTGTTAGAGAAGCACTTTAAAAAAACTATCATACATGCATATTCTAAGTGCAGATGCTGACATAATATAATAAGAAAAGGGACCAGTTGTTCAAAACTAACAATATTGCTAGTAAACATATCATTAAAACTTTGATCATTAATTGCTGGCCTGGGTGGCTCAGTTGGATGTGCATCAGACTGGAGACAAGGAGGTTGTGGGTTTGACCCCTGCCAGGTGGATATTGATCATGAAATACTTTCTATGGTCATTAGCTCCCTTCCGCTGACTCAAGAAGGGCAGTTGTCACTTTCTGAGGAAAGACTGTGCACAATACTGGTTTACAGCTTAGAAGACTAAGCCTGCCCAGTAAAAGTGTGGTTAGGTAAACTGACCGTGCTTGACATGACCCATTTGTTTGACTGGGCTGTAAAACCTCAACACAAATAAATTTCTCTTGAAAACATATATTGTGGGTACTCTTTAGAAGTGCCTCAAGATGGGTACAACAACTAATGTTTTAGGGGAGAGAAGAAAACTGTCAATTTGTTTAGGTTGCAAAAAACATTACAATTAAATCTTATCTGGAGCTATGCGACTGTATGGATGCACAGAATGATCTGAAACTGTGCATTTTGCATTTGCTCAAAAATGCCTTTTTGTTTGATGCATCCATTGTGCTCTTACCAAACACCAGGGCCCAGTTGTTCAAAGCATCGTTAGCTTAATGAGCTTGTTAGTGATCAAAATGTTAACTATTCTAGTAAGTACAATATCTAATTCACAGTTATTTTTGCTGAAAAAATATGAGTAGCTTTTGTGAATGCAAAAGCTACTCACATTTTTTCAGCAAAAATATAAGCATATATGCCATGTTTAATGATCAAAGTTTTAACGATATGTTAACTAACAACATCGTTAGTTTTGAACAACTGGGCCCTGATAAATTGATATTTTTCATATTTGTCCTCAAAAACATGTTGCAGGTTCTCATTAGGAGCACCTTGACAAAGCCCTAAACATATTTTAGGTGTTTCTAATGAGTACCTACAACATCTATTTTCATGGACAAGTAAGAAACATATTGGTATAAAATTTCTGGGCCCAGTTGTTCAAAACTGAACAAAGTTGTTAGCTAATGTGACGTTAAAATTTCTATCTTGCAATATGGCAAATACATTGATATTTTTTGCTGAAAAAATGTGAGTAGTGTTTGCATTGCAAAAGCTACTCACATTTTTGCAGCAACAAAACCCCTTAGTGACAACAGTTAACAAGTTTGTCATAAACAAGCTTGTTAAGCTAACAATGCTTTGAACAACTGGGCCCTGGTTTAAAAAAATGCTTAATCTGGAGCTATGACTTAAGCATTTGTATTTTTTTGTTTCTTTTCAGACATTGACGGTATTTGGAATGTTTCTTGACCTTCTGAAGCCAGTAAACATCAAATGGTTTCCGTAAATAACAGACTGCAGAGGATATTAGTTGAAGAATGATTGCCATAGCTCCAGATAAGGTGATTTTTTTCAAGCAAAAAGCAGTAAAATTTTTATATTTCTCCACGAAAACATATCTTATGGGTACTCATCAGAAGCACCTCTCCGAGGTGCTTCTGATGAGTACCCACAACATATGTTTTCATGGAGAAATAAGAAAAAATATTATATGGATACCCTCTCTTATCTGGAGCTTTGATTGTGCCATTTTCAATCAGAGACTTGATCTGTTGAAGCCTGCTAATATCAGATCAGATGGTTTCGATAAAAGACAGATCATCAGGATACAGTTGAAGAATAATTGTGCTGTTTTTAATCAAAGAGTAACTGTGATAACACATTTTTAAATGATTCCATTTTGATCTTACATCTATTTGTATTATCCCAGAATTTTCAGTTTTTAAGGTTTGCAATGTTAACATTTTATTAGTTATGTATTTTTACTTAAGTTTCAGACAAAATAATTTTTAGATTGCCTGATTAGAGGGCCACAGAAATGAGATAAGTCCCGCTGACATTGCTGAGCATGTATTGTCAGCTGCTATCTTCATTGTTCTTCATTGTTATCAGCTGTTATCATCATTGTTGTCCATGTGTTATCAGCTGTTATCATTAATGACAGTGTCACTGAATAGGTTCATCCGGATAGAATATTACATTAACCCAAAGAAAGTTTTTTGGTTTATCAAAATAAGAATTTTCACTTAGTGTGATAGTTTTCTGTTCTCATCAAGAACCACCATCAGACTGTGATCTTGATCTTGTGATGTCACAGGACTTGGACTGCTTACCACTAGACTGATTACTAGTGGTAACAAAGGCCTGAAGATGTTGCTCAGGCTGTATTCCCCCTGGTCCCTGTTCATGATGTGTGGATACTGATTGATCCTGATAAATTCTTTAACTTGTCTGAGTCTCTGATTATGCTTCCTGTCATCTACTTTTAACCTCTCCCAATAGATGGCGTGGTTAGCTTTTGTGATATGATCTGTCACTGCATTTTTGTTGAAACGTGTTTCAGATGACTTTCACTCTGACTGGGTGTATACCTGTGGTTCTGTTTTGGCATCTTTCTGATGTTCACTCAGTGTCGTGTTGAAGATTCTGCCCATTTCACCAATGTATTCTAATTCGCGATTGTGGCACGGGATCCGATACATGACACCATAGGGTTTTTTTTTTTTCACTTTGTCTTTGGGATGGGCTACGGCTTTCCTCAATGTGTAATATATACTCAAAATATTTTAATTTTCATCACTTTACCATGCCTGACCTAAAATTTGAACAATTTCATGTGTCAGATTCATGTATCAAAAATGGCTGGATGAATGGCAGACAGTGTAGACCTTGATCAGTCTGTGCATATTGTCACTGCTGATCTCGGTCTACACTGTTTGCTGATGTCTTTCTATCCCACATATTTGGGTAACTGTGGCAACTGTTTTACAAAGTGAATTCATAGAGATCATTCTTTTTAGTTTCTGGATAAAATGGCTTTTTATTCAGGTTTGAATTTAACCATGTCAGATTATTTTTACTGTTATGGCTTGTTATCACACCAGACAAGTATCAAAACTTCTAGATGTGCCTGACATCATGTGTTATGGTTTAGCATGCTGGGAAAAATTCAGTTGCTCTCATTTTGAAATATTTTTCTTTTTTTTTTTCCCAGAATATAGGCTCTGACATTTCATTCATTTGACCTCCTTAGGAGACAATTTGCATGAAATGTCAGAGCATCTTTTCTAGGACAAATAAGAAAATATCATCAGTTTGTTGTCTGATGAATTGGCCCAGGGAATGGTAATGGTTAAAGTAAATTATCACACTTGCATTTAACTTTATAAATGACAGCATTCTTTTTGAGGTGGTTGAGTGTGGCGAAGATGTCGTGTATCTTACATCACCGGGGCATCCAGCTGATATTGGCTTACAGTTGGGCAAGGCCTGCTGTCCTCGTAAGTTGTAGCAGGTAAGGGTAGAGGGAGAATGTTTTATTTTCTTGCTTCTTTGCTTTCATTCCTGTTCCTCTTTCTTCCCTGTCCCTCTCTTTCATCTCCTCTACTATCTTTTCTATCTGTCTTTTCTATCTCTTTTTTCCCATTTGCTGGGAGACGACACAAAATGACCCACAGGGGTTGACATGTCATTAAACCCCAATGAAATCACAATCTCAGCATTCATTTGATAAAATTTTTATGACACTTGTATTGAACTTTGCATTGTAAATGACAGCATTTATTTGATAAATTTTTTATTACACTTGTTATACGTCTAATATAATATGTTGTTTGTTTTAACTGAATTTAAGAGAGTGTGTATGTATTAAATTTTGTACTCAAATAAATGTGAATTTTAACTGTTTGCATGTTAAAGGTGAAGTTTTCAGATGACAAATAAGTGATGATTTTCCTAGAAAATAGGGTTGGCATGTCATGAATCATCTCTTCAGGAACTAATTCACTTGAAATGTCAAATCCTGTTTTCAAGCAAAAATAAATATGTTTAAGATGCTCTGCATTGACATATTTACTTTATAGCATGCAAAGCATTAAAGTATAGCATATTTACCTTAAGTATATGAGACAGACATGCCTTAGCAAACAGTGGAGACCTGGATCAGCTTCCATAGAATATGTGTCTGAACAGGGTCTGCACTGTTTGCCGCTCATCTAGCAATTAGTAGACACATCAGCAGGTGGTAAGTTGAAGACTGTGCTATGCAATGGTGGCTTTCCCTAGATAACTTCATATATATTTTTATTCAAAATTTAGGACAAGCATGGTAAGGAATTTCAAAATGTCCCAATATTTAGGGTAAATATGAAGAGTAAATGATCTTATTGGAAGGTATATTTAGAACTTACATAATGTTTTGTTTGTTGGAGGCATCAGCTAGCAGATAACAGTTGAGTTATAGTTTCTTTTTCTTTTCCTGAATATAGGATTTCTCAATTCTGTAAAACAGCATGAATGTAATGTCAATACTTATTTTGGGGCAAAAGTGAGAAAATAATTCAAACTGTCAACTGCTGCTGATTTCTGCTGCTGATAACTACTAGTCGTTCATGAATGATTTTGTTTTCCTATTTTTTGTATTCTGTTATATTTTACCCTAGAACTAATCTCATCCTATACAGAATTTATTTGCAGTGAAAACTTACTACTTTGGCATATTCATAACCGTTAGCCAGTTGCACGTGATCTAGTAAAGTATATTTTTCTTTTCTTTTTCATTTTTTTTTTCTTTTGAAGTAGGGCTTGTTGCTTTTAAGGTGATGAATGCCAAATCCTATTTATGTTAAGCTGTTAAGCTAAGCTCCATATCACAGCTGGAAGCATGTCATACTACTGATTCAGGAGTCACAAGTTTGAATCCCAGCTTGGCCACATAACTTCTGTGGAAATTGATCATGAAATCATTTCTTCAATCATTCTCCTTCTTCCGCTGATTCAAGAAGGGCAATTGTCATTTACTGTCAAAAGTAAGTGCACAAGTACTGGTTAGCCACTTAGAGGGCTAAGCCTGCCCAGGAAAAAATGTCTGATTAGGTTAACTGACTGGCTTGACATAACAGTGTTGACTGGGCTGTAGAACTGCAACTCAAACTGAATTTATGTTAAAATATAAGTAATACTGTTAATTTTGTGTCTGTCAAATACAGTTTAGTAAAGGTTTAACCCCTAAGATGTCAAGAAAAACTACATCTGAAAATGTCATCTGTTTATGTCGTCTACTTCATCTTGCAAACATTTCAAACATACTTTTTGCATATAAGCAAACAGTATGGACCCAGATCAGACTGCTCCTAGAGGAGCAGTCTGATCTGGGTCCACGCTGTTTGCAACAATGACTTTTAAAGTAACGGGCAAAAGACAAAGCAGACGACAAATATTTGGTGCTTTAAGGGTTAATGTTCTTATGGCTGGTCATATTGCTTTTGTAAATAGTGAAGGCATAACTGAGCATACATGTACATATCCAGGGCCCAGTTGTTCAAAACTAACGATGTCGTTAGTTAACATATCGTTAAAACTTTGATCATTTAATATGACATATATGCTGATACTTTTGCTTAAAAAATGTGTGTAACTTTTGCATTTGCAAAAGCTACTCACATTTTTTCAGCAAAAAAAATCTGTGAATTAGGTATTATACTTACTAGAACAGTTAACATTTTGATCCTTAACGGGCTCATTAAGCTAACGACGCTTTGAACAATTGGGCCCAGATGATCTAGTCATAGACTTCAGGTAGTGCATCAGGGCAGCAAAGTTCCAGATAAGGTCATTTTTAAATAAAAAAAAAGTATGGATATTTTTCTTACTCCATGAAATCATATGTTTTGGGTATTCATTAGAAGTGCCTCAGTGAAGCACTTCTAATGAGTACTCATTATATATGATTTAATGGATGAATAAGAAAAATATCAACATTTTTGGGTTGAAAAAAGAGTCTTATTTAAAGCTATGGCATGATTAAATAGTCAGGGTTATTACCGTAAATATCCTAAAATTTCATATATCAAAGTGTCTGACAAAATGGAATATGCAAACAGTATGGACCAGATCAGACTGCTCTTTATGAAGGAGCAGTCTGAACAGGGTCTAGACTGTTAACGGTTCCACTAAGTATTTCAAGAAACAGCTGGATGAAAAGCAAAATTTAGGCCCAAAAAGTATGGAATAAAGCATTCAAAATTTTAGGACATTTACCTTGAAATAAGTCAATGTGCATTGATTGGACTCTGCTCTTTTGGAATGCTGAGTCACTGGATCTTATAGGCTCTATATACTAATTGGATTGCAAGGGTGCACAGGAATATATCTGAGTCCCTGTCATTGTCATATTCAGTAAAGTATATTATTTGTTTGCCATGACTCATTTAACTTTTCTGCTTGCATAGTAAAATTTGTTAAGAAGATTCTTCCTGTATTTAAGACCTGGGCCCAGTTGTTCAAAACTAACTGTGTCGTTAGTTAAGGTATCGTTAAAACTTTGATCATTAAATATGGCATATACGCTAATATTTTTGCTGAAAAAATGTGAGTAGCTTTTGCATTTGCAAAAGCTACTCACATTTTTTCAGCAAAAATAACCTGTGAATTAGATATTATACTTACTAGAACAGTTAACATTTTGACCACTAATGAGCTCATTAAGCTAATGACGCTTTGAACAACTGGGCCCTGCACCTTACACATTAACATAATATTGTGCCATTAAAGGACACCTTTATTAAGCAGCCACCTTTGTTAAAGTACCAATATTTTGCAGGTAAGTAATTTCTGCGGTGTCTGATCAGGTCTCCACTGTTTGCAAATAGTTTAGTCATTTTTCTTTAGGAATATCTTAATCTCATAGACACACATACCTAAAATTGAAATTGGACTCTTCCAATATACAATGTATAGTGTGGGGGAGTCTTTTCAGTCTACAATGGGTTATGGTTGAAGCGAAGATAGAGGTGAGGATCAGTGGTTATGACTGTACAGTCTGGCGAGGTTATTACTTGTTGTTAAAATACTGCAAAAATGTAATGACATATGCTGTATGAAATAAACTTTTGAGGTATAAAGTGATAGCAAGGTGCAGATCAGCCTGTATATCTACACAGTCTGATTAAGGCCTTTGCTGTTTGTTTATAGAATGATTAGACACTCTAGAATGTAGTGTATAATTTTAGTCAGCTTTTGTTTTTTTTTTTTTTTTTTTCATTTGTCATTTATGTTTGAAAAAGGAATGAAAGAAAATGCCAGTAGGATATAACTGTTCTAAAGAAAATATCACTATAGTATATATATATATGTTTTACACATCACCAGTAGAGTATATATGTGCTGTGCTAAAAACACATCAGTAGAGTATATATGTTCAAAAGAAAACATCATTTTGGTGCAAATATGCCAAAGAAAACATCGGAAGGGTATGAATATACTGAAGAACACAGTAGAGTATAAATTTACTAAAGGCAATATCAGCAGAGTGTATGTTAAGGAAAAGATAACTAGAATATAAATGGACTGCAGTCTGACAAAAGAGACCTTATGCCAAATTTGACCTTATGCCAAATAATTTTCAACTTTGAGATATACTGACAAATCCATCCATACAGAATCATTTCTGAAAAGCTATAAAACATTACAGAGACATGTGCTTATAAGATTTTATAGGGTTTCAATCTGAGAACCTCAATTTAAAATGTCAGCAAACATTATGATGCCATAATACATTCCCAACTATACATCACGAAAACATGCCTATGTAATGTTGACCCCCTTCAACCCCACTTTTATATGCAAAACTGGGGTTTACAGCTGTGTACATTAATTTTCTTATTTCTGCTAAAAAACATAGATTGTGGGTACTCATTAGAACTGCCTCATCGAGGCAGTTCTAATGAGTACCCACAATCTATGTTTTGAGCAGAAACTTGAAAAAAAAATTAGAATTTTTATCTAAAAATTTTCATTTTTTGGTGGTAAAATATTCAGTATATTTGAATAGGCTTGTTTTCGTAATGAGTTTGAAGATGAAAGAAATGGCATGACTGTACAAAGTCATAAGTTTAATATATGGATTGCTGCATGTTTTTCTTTATCAGTATGGCTAATTATGTCTGCAATTTGAATGAAAGAAGTTAATGCTATCGATCTTTGTTTCTTTGGCAATACAAGAATTTTAGGAATATGGGTATATCAGTAATATAGTCACCATGGGAACACTCAAGTGACTTTGAACAAAGTGTCTCCAAATTTAGGATGTGCCATTGTGCATTGCTCATAAACAAAAAATATTTAAAGACAATGAAACAATTACAGTTTTTAACAATATAAAAGCATATATTAATCAAAACACTGTGGAATGTTGTAAGATCCCTTTTGTCAGCCAGGGACCCAAATGTGCTAAAGAAAACATCAAATTAGTGTACATGTGTTGAAAATATCAGTAGGGTAACACACTGAAGTTAAACAACTGTAGAGTGTATATGTCCTGAAGAAAACATCACTAGAGTATAAATGTGCTAAATAGAGTTCAGAAGAGTATAAATGTCCTAAAACATCAGTAGAGTGTAAAAGTGCTGAAAAATTGATAGGTAGTATAGTTTAATGTGCTAAACATCAGTAGAGTATGAATGTGCTAAAACATCAGGAAAGTATAAAAGTGTTAAAGGATCCATCACTAGAGTACAAACATGCTAAAGAAAACAGCAGTAGAGTATAAATGTGCTAAAGAAAACATTAGAAGAGTATAAAGGTGCAAAGACATCTGTAGAGTATAAATGTGCTAAAGAAAAAATTAGTAGAGTATAAATGTGCTATATCAGTAGAGTATAAATGTGCTAAAGAAAAAATCAGTAGAGTATAAATGTGCTAAAGAATACATCTGTAGAGTATAAATGTGCTAAAACATCTGTAGAGTATAAATGTGCTCAAACATCTGGATTGAATGTCCTGATATTCTTCTAAATGCAAAGATCCTTGTCAGACTGCAAGAAGAGAGATCTGTTTTGTTGTTAATGAAAAGAAAAAAAAAGAAGTGAAGCTACTCAGTTTTTATATAAAAACACTCATGCATTCAAACTTTCTCTATAAAATACAAAATGCCAATGTTGGCTAAAAGGGACTGAATATATTTGGTAGATTTTCTGCATTTTTAAAATGGAGACAACTTTTTGTGACTTACTGTTTGCTTTTCTACACATCAAGCCCCTTCTGAAAGGGGTCTACTCCAAAAGGAAAGACTAAAAGGAAAATAATCTACTCTTAAATGTAAGGAAAGCAAATTCTTCCCTTTTGAGAAGATCTCCTTTCAGAAGGGAACAAAACAGTTCTGACAGTTTTATCCCTGAATTAACCCTTGTCATGCTGAATAAATTAAGGTGCCATGCCCACTTCTAATTTTCGCCAATCAGATTACTTGATCTGGATAGTTGCTATAAATTCACATGCTTAATGGCAAACAGTGCAGATTCAGATCAGTTGCCAACTGATCTGGATCTACACTATTTGCAAAGGCAGGGTATATCCGGGTTCAGCAGGACAAGGGTTGTATTAGTTCCCATTAATGACTTTATAAAATAGCAGTGCCTTAAGTAACGGCAAATTGGTGCTATATTTGTCCACAGTTCAAAATTTCCAGACCCATTTGTTTAGACATTTCCTTTTTAAGGAGTACTGACACAATTGGTACAGCTTCTAACATTTTATACAAGGGAGACAACTTTTATCAATTCTTCTTTGCTTTCTTGCACAACAGTTCCCTTCTGAGAAGGGCGTCTGCTTTAAAAGGAAAGAATTTGCTCCCAATGGGAGCAAATTCTTTCCTTTTAGAGTAGGTCCCTTTTCAGAAGGGATGCAAAATAATTTTGACAGAGTTGTCTCTCCTGAAATTGTATGCCCCAAGGGAATATCCTCTGAGTATTCTAGTCACACAAGTTTTATTGTGCTGGGCTGAATAAAATTATTTACAAATGTAGAAATGCATCAGGTGTCTCTGTGACTTCAGAAAAAAAGTGGATATTTTTTTTTTTTTTTTTTTTTACTTCTCATTGTCCTTTACTGCAGGTATTTGAAGGAGAATCATTGCAATACGAGGTTAAACCTCATCTTGTTGAACCTGGATATGCCCTGCTTTTGCAAACAACATAAATCTAGATCAGTTGGCTTCTGAAGCTCCTGAAGAAGCCAACTGATCTGGATCTGCAATGTTTGTTATTCAGTGTTTGAGTTTATATCAACAATCTGAATCAAGTAATCTGATTGGCTGACAATTAGAAGTGGGTGTGGCATCTTGATTTATTCAGCATGACACAGGTTAAGTCTATTTGTTTTGTACAATAGTATTCTTTTTAACCCTTCAAGCACTGGTTACAACTGCAGCAGAAGACAGTTTTGGTTTTATTAATATTATTGTTTTTAGAAAATAAGGCTTGATATTTCATGTGAATTATCTGCTTAGCAGACAATTCACATGAAATGTCAAGCTTTATTTTTTTTTGGAAAATATTTTTTTTTAAATATAAATGTGTTTTGAAATGTCATCTGCTACAATTTTGAATGGCCCTTTTAAGGATTAATGCTCTTTATTATTATAACTCTGTTAAGTGTTTTGTTTTGAAAACTTTAATAAGAAATAAATATTAACTAACTTTGTCTTGTGTCATATGATGGAAAAATAATACTTGCTTCCTGTTTTTTTAACTTTTGGAAGGATAGAGTTTCAGCTCATGTGAGATTATTACTGATCATCTCATATATCATGAAACTTCCCTGTTTCCACTTTTGGAAGATAAAGTTTCATATCACATGAGCTTGTCATATATCTCATGATTATGAAAACTTGTTCCCCCAACCCTCTCTCTATGACTGGAAGATTAAAACATTTGGCTCATATGAGGGTCCTGCAAAAAGTTTTGTCACTGGGTTCGGATTACTTCAGTGCTACGCTTTATCAACCATATTTTTATTACAAACCTTCAAAATATTCCCCCTTTACTGAAACACATTTTTGTATCCTTTTTACCCAGTTGTGAAAAGCAGATAAATAGTCTTCTTTTGGTATCTGTTGGAGACACTGATAAATAGCGCTGCCAAGAGAACTTCTAAACATATACTTATTTCCGGAAAGCACTTAAGCCTTGGAAATAAAAAGAAGTCACAGGGACTCAGGTCAAGTGAATAAGGTGGACGGTTTAAAACTTCCACCTTTTCGAAGCCAAAAAAGACTTAACAACCTCACACTTATGAGAGGAGGCGTTGTCATGTAAAAGGTGGACTCCTGGCCATCCTTTGCTTGGTGGTTTCTTATTGTAACAAGTAAATTGGTCAGTGTATATGACTGCATCTGTTTCAATTTGAAATAACTCGGTCAGTTGGAAAGCAATTTGAACGAAATAAACGGGTATCGTTAGCTATTCAACACACCATTCAAGTGCAGTGAAGCATTTTAAAATATATCTGGGATAAAATGAAGGAAGCCTATTAGTGACAGAACTTTTTGCAGGACCCTTGTTTAACAGCCTGTTACCATATTAACCCTAAATATTGGGACATCTAAACTCCTTACCATACGAGGGATGTTCGAAATGAATTGCTTATTGTCCTCTAGCTCGATATCCACGTGGGGCACGATAAAAACCAATACATACCTGTATAGGGCTATTCAATATCTACACAATGGTGTATAAATGTACATGTTAGACTAAGTGTAAGACATAAAATTTGCCATTTGAATACACGCAGTCATTGACCACTGCAGTAAAAATGGTTGGTAGAAGCGTTGACAAAAAAGATGAAATACGGGCTTACATCAAAGCTCGCTCAAAACTTGGTTATTCTTTGAAAAAGCTGATGACTGAAATTTCTACTGATTTTGGACCTTCTTGTGTGTCTTATGACACAGTTCGGCGGTGGAAAAAGAAATTTGAGTCTGGTGTAGAGTCCATCAAAAATGCACCGAAATCAGGTAGGCCAAAATCTGCATCTCGTAAAGACATCGTTTCCAAAATAAAGGAAATCATTGAAGGAGATGCCAGATTTACAGTTCTTGATATTGCACGAAAGGTAGGCATATCACTATCAACAGTTCTCCTTATTTTGAAGAAGCATTTGAAAGTCAGAAAGATTTCTGCTAGATGGGTGCCGCATCTGTTGACTGACGAGCAAAAGAGGCAACGGGGTTAAAGTGGCCAAAAAGCTGCTTCAAATGTTTCCAAAATATGACAAAAAGCAGTTTGCCAATGTCATCACAGGTGATGAAACCTGGGTCCATTATTTTGAGCCCATCAGAAAGGTTAGCAATAAGATCTGGGCCACTAAACACAGCAAACGCCCAAATAACTGCCAAACGTTCTTTGAGTACAAAGAAGGTTTTGTACGCAATCTTCTTCTCTGGTGAAGGAGTCGCAATAAAAGTGCCAGTGAAAAAGGGCAAAAGCATCACCGCAAAGTACTACAAAGACGTAGTACTGAAGAAACTGAAAAAGTATTATCAGAAACAACGCCCTGCCACTGGTTTTAAACATATCCGTCTTCTACATGACAATGCCCCAGCTCATACCTCCGCAATAGTTACGGCGTTTTTGAAGAAAGAAAAAGTAACTGTTTTACCTCACCCCCTGTATTCCCCAGACCTTGCCCCATGTGATTTCTTTTTGTTTCCAAAATTGAAAGCATTCCTTGCTGGGCGGAAATACCAGTCCCGACAGGCACTTGGATCTGCCATTCATCAGTACCTTATTACTGTGCCCAAATCAAGAAGTGGATACATCGGCTGAAACTTTGCATTTCTAGCCACGGGGAGTACTTCGAGGGCATGAAACAAGTACTTTTGGGCTAACTTGAAATTTGAAGTCTCCAGATAGAAATAAGCAATTCATTTCGAACATCCCTCGTACTTGTCCTATTGACTGCCTATGGATGTGTCTAAAACTACTGGATGAGTGGCAAACAGTGTAGACCCTGATCAGATGCCACATTCTGTGGCATCTGATCTGGGTATACACTGTTTGCTCAAGCCTGCCTGTCCCAGTTGTAAGAGTAAAAACAGCCTATATTATCAAGCAAAATACTGTAGTGTCATCAAGAAGATGCCAGCTGTGTAGTCCGATCATTCTGTGCAGTTGTACATCACAGCCTTTGCCCACCATTGATACATTCTTCAACAATTCAATCAGCAGACAGTGAGTGCTCTGTTCAGACTGCATGAATGTACCTTTGCTGTTCACCTATGTGCAGTGGTTTCTTTTGGCTTGTTGTGGTCCATAGAACTTCATGACATCTTAGTGACATCTTTTAACCATCCCCAATAATCATTTTCATTTCAAATGAATAATACAGTATTGACAGAAAATATTTGAGCATACCATGTGAAAATATGCCTTCCTGGCATATGTGGACAGCCCAGATCAGGGCCTTGGCCATTTGCATACATAATGGGCCACGCTATGCCAAAATGTGTCTTCGGTCATAGGCGGTCAGTGAAGGCCCAGATCAGCCTGCTCAGCTGTGCAGTCTGATCAGGGCCTTCACTGTCCACTAACAGAATCATTGGACACTATAGAATGTAGAGCAAATGCCCAAATGAGACTACGCACATGCGGGATGAATATTAATCTTTGCATTTTATCTTGGTGTGGCCCATATGATTCTGTAAACTATTTATACAAAGCAATGGTACCAATCAAACTGTGCTATTTTGCTGATAATCGTTAATCTGAATCTTCACTGTTGGCTTATGCCTGAAGACACCTTTTCCTATATCAGTCTGAATACTTGGTAGTGTGTCCATCTTCATTTAAGGATTCTTTGGATTTATCCCCAGCCAGGGTATATCCAAAGTTTTCAAAAACAATTCAAGGGTTGATCGCAAGACTGTAGCAAGTGAGATGGTTGTTTTTCCCAATACTTAATCTCCTCACCATGAAGGCGTTATGAAGATTACAACATTTCTTTCTGTAAACAATGGAAATTAAGGTGCCATTGCTCGTATGAGCAATGGCACCTAAATTTGCATTGTTTACAAAGGGGTCAGAGTTGCCCTTAAACAAGGGTTTCAAAAATATGTTTGAGTTCCTACAGTCTTGCACTCAACCCTCGATTATTGTACTAGCTTTCACTTAGCTTCAGCTTTATGAAGAAGAGGTAAGATTGCTCACCTTGGTGTCAGTATAATGAGACTGGTAGTAATAATATGTCTATGTGTCTGGGAAGTGACACTGCAGCAATGCAAGTGTATTATGTCTGTGAGTCTGTATCTTTAGTGCATGACAGTAATTCTGTCTTTCCAAATGTCTATGAGTTAGTGGTTGTAGTCCAAGACAGTGCTATTTGTCCATAAGTCTGTGAGTCTGTGTCTGTAGTCCATGATAGTGATGTCTGTCAAAAGGTTTGTGAGTTCTGTCCATAGTTCTGTGAGTCTGTTTCTTAACTCCATAACAATGATGTTTGCCTATAGGTCCAAGTTCTGTCCATAGGTTTGAGTCCATGTCTGTAGTCCATGACGGTAATGTCAGTCCATAGGTCTGTGAGTCCCTGTCAGTAGTCTATGACTGATGTCTGTCCATAGGTCTGAGTTCTGTCCATAGGTCTGTGTCTGTAGTCTATGACAGTGATGACTGTCCATAGGTCTATGAGTTCTTATCATGTCTGTGAGTGTCTATAGTCCATGACAGTGATGTCTGCCCATAGGTCTGTGAGTCTGTGTCTTTAGTCTATGACAGTGTTGCCTGTTCATAGGTTTATGAAATATGTCCATATATCTGTGAACCTTGTGTATGTAGTCCATGACAGTGATGTCTGTCTATAGGTCTGCCCATAGCTGTGTGAGTGTGTGCCTGTAGACTAATCAGACTGCACCACTGTCCAGGGTGAGCTGAAGGTACCCAGTAAACACACGTCACAACGTCATTACAATGTTGCTGCAATGTCGTGACATTGCAGCGACATTGTAAAGACATTTTGTGTTTGCTGGGTATCTTTCCTCACATTGTTGATAGCTTGTTTCTTTGTTCCGCCTTCAGTTGCCAGTGCATTCAGATACCTGTCAGACCACTCGATTAATTCTTACCAAACTTGGTAATACTATGTCAGTCAAAAAAGGAATAAAAATTGTTTGAAAGAAAACTATCTGTCATCCACGTCAAACTAACAAACTTTGCTGACAATGTTATTTACCCCTTGTCCTGCTGAACCCGGAAATACCCTGCCTTTGCAAACAGTGTAGATCCAGATCAGTTGGCTTCTGAAGAAGCCAACTGATCTGGATCTGCACTGTTTGCCATAAAGTATGTGACTGTATAGCAACAATCTGGATCAAGTAATCTGATTGGCTGAAAATTAGAAATGGGCGTGGCATCTTAATTATTCAGCAGGACAAGGGTTAAGGCTCAGCATGCTGGGTAAAACTTTCAATGGAAGAAACTTGGAAATGCTTTTCTTAATTTCTCCAGAAAATTTGGGTTGACATTCCATGCAAATAGTTTCCTTAGAGACATTTTGTATAAAATAGCAAATCCTATTTTCTAAAAAAGAATACCACACAGGTTGCTTAAGGTTAAAGTAAAGCAAAAGTAACAACAGCAACAACAACAACAAAATAATTAGAAAAACACACAAAAAACAAACAAAAAAAAAATAACAAAAAAAACCTGAGCCTCTCCAAATAGGTAATGACCTCAATACATATATGAACAGCCTATACATCTGCGCAGTTTGATCAGGGTCTATATACTGGAGCATGTCTGTTCAAATAATTAGAATAAAAAATGTACTACAAATGTCAACTTTGATGATACACTGTAGAACCAATACAAGCACATGTCATGTGATTTTGTCACATGATAGATGTGTTTATACTTATATCAAAATAGTCACTGCAGACTAAAAGTGAAAGAGAAACAATTCATAGGCTTAGGTAAAAAGAGGATATTGATTATTTTTTTCTTATTTGTCAACAAAAATAAATGAGTACTAATTAGAATTGACTCAGTGAGGCATGCCTAGTGAATATCCATAAGATATGTTTTGGAGGAAAACAAGAACAATACAAACTTTTACCATTAAAGATGTTTTAGTGCAATTAACATCAATCTGTATAGAATGAATTAACACTTTAAAGCACAAATCACAACTGCAGCAGATGTTTTATTTTTATTTTATTTTATTTTTTTTATTTTTTATTTTTTTTATTTATTTATTTTTTTTTTTTTGTATTTCTGATAGAATATGGTTTGGCATTTCATATGAATCTTCTGCTAGCAAAACTGATAAGAAATGTCATCTACGACAATTTTGCTTAGAGCTTTAACCTTAACCACTCTCTGGGCAGATTCAGCAGATGATAAATTGACAATATTTTTCATATTTTTAGCAGAAAACAGGATTTGACATTTCATGCAAATTGTCTCCAATGGAGACAATTTGCATGAAATATCAAATCCTATTTTCTGCTAAAAATATGAAAAATATTTTAAAATATTTTACAACTGCTGCAGTTTGATTAATTTTGAACCATCACATGTACAAACATGACTGTTAAACTCCATTTTGACAATAAGGAAGTTTTATACGGTAAACCAGGAGATGAAGTCTGTCGTTGTGATTGTGAGAAATCAGGCCATGTCTGTAGAAAGGGACAAGAGTTTAACAAAGAACCAAGATGGGCTTTTCTGAAGATACTGTCCACTTTTATTGCAGCTTCTCTTCTAGGTGCTGTTGTCATTTTCGTCTGCTACTGGTTTTACCAGGTAAGCTTATATTTTATTGATCCTTAACATTTGGGGGAAAGCAGACTGTATAGGAGACAGTTTAAAGAAATTTGAAACGCTATTTTCTGAAATCAGAAAAAATATTTTAAATGTCATCTGCTACTATTGAAATTCAGCAGGTGCAAGGTTAAATGTTGGATGTTAGCAGAAAAGAATTTGTTAATTTTATTTTCTCAAATCAGGGCTGGGTATTACCTTGTTTTCAGAGAAAAGTGAAAACAGTGTCACTTGTCTGCTCAGTTTGTGTCTGCAGCTGGGTTAAGATCAATGAAAGCTTTGATTTAGCATTAAAATGCTGAATTTAATTATTAGAAGACAACAATTTATATTTTGTTTCTCTTAAAACAGGGCTAGGGGGGGGGGGGGGGGGGGGGGGGGCGAAGATGCAAGTAGAGATTAGCCACCATTTTTCCAAGGGAAATGAGTTTGGCAGACAGGAAAGTACTTTTCTGTTGTTTTTTTGTGTATGTTTTTTTTTTTTTTTTTTTTTTTTTAAATCCTATGACAAATGTGGGCTATGCTTGAAGGAAAGAATTTGTTGCCCAACAGAGGGGGCAAATAGTTTCTTATAACCGTTAATTTGTCACTCTGGGCTAATTAAGCACCACAAATTGATGACATTTTTCTTATTTTTCCCAGAAAATGGGATTGACATTTCATGCAAATTGTTTTCATTGGAAACAATTTGCATGAAATGTCAAAACCTGTTTTCTGGAAAAAATAAAAAATATTTCAAAATGTCATCTGCTGAAATTTTTACCCAGAGTGCAAAGTGTTAAGAGCAGCCACCAATGAGAAGGGAGGTAAATATTTCCATGTCAGAATTATTTCCCTTGAGAGTGTATCCATTTCCCTTAATTAAAAAGTCTCATTTGTTTGCTCTTAACGTTTAGCATGCTGGATAAAAATTTCAGCAGACGACATTTTGAAATATTTTTCTTACTTTTCCCAGATAATAGGGTTTGGCATTTCATGCTAATTGTCTCGTAAGGAGACAATCTGCATAAAATATCTAAGCCTATTTTCTGGGTTAAATAAGAGAAATGTTGCGAATGTCGTCTGCTGGTTCTTCCCAGGGAGTGGTATAGTTTGTGTGTGTCAAGGGGTTCATTTGTATATAAATATCTATATACAGGTAACTACCATAAATATAATTAATGCCATATCATGAGAAATTAGGCATTATGCTAACTGCATTCTGTAACATTCTGTCCCTTCAACTGAGTCAAGAAGGGCAGGTGTCAGCGAGGGTGTCAGTTTCTGGCGAAAAAAGATGCACAAGTATTGGTTAACCACTTAGAGGGCTAAGCCTGCCCAGGAAAAGTGTGGTTAGGTAAAATGACTGCCTCAACATGACTTTAACCCTTGTCATGCTGAATTTATTAAGATGCCACACCCACTTCTTATTGTCAGCCAATCAGATTCCTTAAGCCAGATTGTTGATATAAATTCATATACAAAATGGCAAATAGTGTAGATCCAGATCAATTGGCTTCTGAAGAAGCCAACTGATCTGGATCTACACTGTTTGCAAAGGTAGGGTATATTCTGGTTCAAGGACAAGGGTTAATAGTGTTGACTGGGCTGTTTAACTCCAAACCAGCCAATTAAATGCATTTTGTGGAAAAAAAACACACAAAAAACAGACCATCTTCTGGATTACCCATATACCCAAGGTATTAGGACAACTATGCGAAAGCAAACAGTGTGAGCCACAACGTCAGAAAATGTACAGTCGACTCTCGTTATCTCGAATTCCAAGGGACTCTCTGAAACACTTCGAGATATCCGTACCTCAACATATCAGAGTTGCGGAAGTGAGGAAAACAATAAATCGAACAACCACATTTAACAAATGAATATGTAATTTGACTCCTGAAGTTAGAAATATATATAAAATAATGTTGAAAAGAGGAGAAAATTGCTCCCTCCTCTTTTCCACAATATTTTGTTACCTTTTCTTAGATTTCCATGTTAAAACAGGGACCAGAATTTCACTTCCATATAAGCGGTTATTTGAGATAAGCGAGGTCGAGATAACGAGGGTCGACTGTACTTTTGGACATGTACACCTAGCTGGATAGCCAAGGATGCAACATTTCTATATGTGGACAACAATGACTGATCAGACTGTGTGGATGTGCAGGCTGATTTGAGTCTTCATTAGCATAACATGTCAGAAGGTCCAGGGGGTGGGGGGAGGGTACTCTGAATTTTGTCTCCGACCTCGGACCCATCAAAAGTCATATTCACGACAAACATTTGAATTTTCTTTTTATTATATACATCACTTTCGATAGAAGAGATGCAAATCTTGCATTTGCAAGGGGAAGTCTGCCACGCAGTTTTGTCCCTTGGCGATGACATATAAGAACCGCATAACATTAGTTAGAATGTAAGGAACATGTTCTGGTATCAAAATTATTTTGATTTGCCGAAACTTTTTGTTTTTTGTTTTCTCCAGTGTTTTACATGTTAAGCACTGAGAGTCGACGCCATGACATTCATGTTTTGTTTGGTGACGTTAGTTATGACGTCAGAAACGCGCATTGGCGTGTAAACAATAAAATAAAAAGAAAATTTACTCTTTTTCAGTGAATACTATAAAAAATTTTCATCTCGTGTAATGAAAACATTCAAATTTCACTCGTGCATAATGACCATTAATGTAAATAAGAAAAAAAGATCTTATATTTTTCACTGCTCAGAGGAGTGAAAATACATGTATAAGTTTTATATTTTCACTAGTGAAAATATAACTTTTTCGAAATATGCATTTTATTTCATTAATAATTCTCTATATTTCATTACTTTGTATATAATAAAAATGTTTTAAACAGTTTCCAACAGTTGTTCTGTGTTTACTTTTATGGCATTTAACTGATGCACAGCAGAAGTAGAGCTGTTAAAACTAAATAAAACAACTATCAGTTCAACAGAAGGTTCTTACCCTGATTCTTAAAATACCCCAAAAAATGGAGAATTTTGATAGACTCAAAAAAATAGTCAGTTTTGAAAGTGATCCAAAAAAATACCTACAAATGGCCAGTACCCAAAACAAAAGCCACTTTTTGCCCAAATCCCCCAAAACATCGTAAAATTGAAAATTCTAAACCCAAAAAAATAGTCCTAGCCTATGTAGCAGGCAAAATTCAGAGTACCCCTCCCCCTCCCCATCCCCCCTCCCATGGGCAGAAGGTACATTTTTCCACATTGCAGCTTAATGCAAACCCAGATATGACACTGTAAAATATGGTGGCTGATCAAGGACTACATTATTTGCCCCTCATCCAACAGTTTAAGAAACATCAGTTGATAGTAAAATAGAGTTGTCCAAGTTTTAGGATAAGTATGGTCAGAAGTCTGCACCACAGTGCTCCATGTGCTGTAATGGACAGTCTTCCCTACTGTAAGCTAAAGGTCAAGGTCAGACTTAACAGCTGTATTAACCCTGAAAGTGTTAAGCTAAATTGTAGCAGACAACATTCTAATTTTTTTTTATTATCCCTGTGCTTTTCGAAGAAAAAGCAGGGATATTGTTATACACCCTGTCCGTCCATCTGCCCGTCCATCTGTCTGTCCATCCATGCGTATGAACCAACATTTAGGGGGCAAAAAATTTGGACATTTTGTCATTTAAGTGGCAAAAATTTGCTCTTGTGTGGCTTGCCGCTTAAGAGGTTTTGCCACTTATGTTGTCATTATGTGAACGCCTAGCCACCTAAATGTCCATTTGTGGGAACGTCCGTACATCCGTCAGTAATGTCACTCCATTGCTTCTGGACCATTTAAGCTAGAATCTCAAAACTTTCACAGGCAATAGCCCAATAGATGAGGACTGGAGGAATACATTTGGAATTTTGATGTGACCCCTTGGGGCAGGGCCAGGAGGGTGTAGCCCCGAAGGATCCAAAATTCATTTTGTACAAACATAGTCATGTTGCATATTAAATCGAAGGATATGAAGAGTAGAATACAGTCGCACAAAAATTTTGCCCAGGGGCATGTCTGGGGGTCACTAGAGGTCAAAAAGAAGGATTTTGGCTCCTTTTTTTTGATTGTCACCCCTCCGCTTTGGCTTTTTTAGCTTGAAACTGTCACAGATAATAGCCCTATGGATGAGGATTGGAGGAACACATTTTAGAATTTTGATGTGACCCCTGTGGGCAGGGCCTGGGGGTGTGGCCCCACAGGGTCCAAAATTCATTTTATACAAACATAATCATGTTGTATATCAAATCGAAGGTAATGAACAGTAGTATACAGTGGCGCAAAAATTTTGCCCATATCTGGGGGTCACTAGAGGTCAAAATGTAGGATTTTGGGTCCTTTTTTTTTTTTTTTTTTTTTTTATTGTCACCCGCTTAGGCTTTTTTTAGCTAGAACCTTGAAACTGTCACAGTTAATAGCGCTATGGTTTTTTTTCGAGGTTTGTCACACCACTCATAGGCTTTGTGGAGCTACAACCTTGAAACCGTCACAGGTAATAGCCTTAGCATTTTGGGTCCTGTTTTTATCCCCGAGCTTTTCGGACAAAAAGCGGGGATATTGTGATATCCCCAGTCAATCCGGCCGTTCGCCCATCTGTAATGTTACACCATTGCTCTTAGACCATTTAAGCTAGAATCTCAAAATCTTCACAAGCAATAGCCCTATGGATGAGGACTGGAGGAAACATTTGGAATTTTGATGTTACCCCAGGCAGCAGGGCCAGGGGTGTGTGGCCCCAAAGGGTCCAAAGTCCATTTTGTGCAAACATAGTCATATTGCATATCAAATCGACGGTAATGAAGAGTAGAATACAGTGGTGCAAATTTTGGCCCTGGGGCATGTCTGGGGTCACTAGAGTTCAAAAAGTAGGATTTTGGGTCCTATTTTTTTATTGTCACCCAACTCCTCTTAGGCTTTTTTGGCTAGAACCTTGAAACTGTCACAGACAATAGCCCTATGGATGAGGACTGGAGGAACACATTTGGAATTTTGATGTGCAGGGAGATATGCGATGGTGCTGGCGCTTGGATATGCAATGGCGTGCCATCGTTGCTCTAGTTACAGTTTGTATTTTTCAGAGAAAATCAGGCTTGGATTTCATGTGAATTCTGCAGACAATTCTCATGAAAAGCAGTCTATTTTTTCGTTTGGAAAATACAAAAAAAAAAATCAACCTATGGTCTGCTGCAGTTGTGATAAGTGCTTAACCCTGGTCCTGCTGAACCCGGATATGTCCTGTTTTTGCAAACAGTGTAGATCCAGATCAGTTGATTTCTGAAGAAATCAACTGATCTGGATCTACACTGTTTGTCATTAAGTATATGAATTTGTTTTGACAAATTGGATCAAGCAATCTGATTGACTAAGAATTACAAGTTGGCGTGGTATCTTAATTTACTCAGCATGACAAGGGTTAAAGGTTATCACTTTCTATGATACATTTTGAATGACCTTATATCAGTTTTGATTTGTCATGCTGATATGATTGTCTACTTCTTTGATAAAATTAAACAATACTTTTTGGCCTAATTTTATTTGTTTATCAATGTGATTCTGGTTGATTTATTGAACAATGCATTTTGTCCTCATTTTTGTTTATTTAAAGGGAATTGACACACACATTCAAGGGAGATTACACTGTAAAAAATATTTTACTTCCCTTTGGAAAAGGAGTGTATTTTAAAGAAAGAATTGTTCCCCAAGGAAGCAAAGTTTTTCCTTTAACCCTTGTCTTGCTGAACCCTGATATAGCCTGTCTTTACAAACAGTGTAGATCCAGATCAGTTGGCTTCTGAAGAAGCCAACTGATCTGGATCTGCACTGCCATTAATTATTTGAATTTACAGCAACAATCCGGATCAGGTAATCTGATTGGCTGAAAATAAGAAGGGGGCATGGCATCTTAATTTATTCAGCAGGACAAGGGTTAAAGAGTAGACCCTTTGGGGTGGTCGGGTGGTGCGAAGGTGTCGTGTATCTTATGTCACCAGGGCGTCCAACTTGATATTGGCTTACAGTTGGACAAGGCCTGCTATCCTTGTAGCAGGTAAAGGTAGAGGGGGAATGTTTTTATTTCTTCTGTTTCTTCACTATCATTCCTGTTCCTCTTCCTTTCCTGTTCCTCTCTTTCATCTCCTCTACTATCTCTTCTATATCTTTTCTCCCTTTCTCTGGGAGACGACACAAAATGACCCACAAGGGTTGACGTGTCGTTAAACCCCAACACAATCAATAAAGAGTAGACCCCTTTTTTTGAAGGGATTTGGTGTGCAGTAAAGCAAACAGGAAGTCACAAAAGTTGCTCCCCATCTCAAAAATGGTTGAAATTCTACCAAGTATGTCACCTTTGCTTTCTTTTGAAACTGTGGTATCTGAATAACAGGGCTCTAGATAACCAGAGAACTTTGCACGCAACAGTACCACAACAGAATCTAAGAAAAGAGCTATTATCACAAATATGTTCAAGGAAAACCAAGATGAGCTATGCATTCATCTAGTCTGATCATGGTCTTGGTTTCTCACTTGCAGAGATACTTGATACTGTAGATACCTTGATGAACAGTGAATGCCCTATTCAGATTGTGCATATGCACAGAATTATCGGGGTTTTCATTATTTGCATATGGCAAACGGACAGTATCTGTCATTGCACAGCAAATAAAAGCTACACCACAATCTCTTTATAACACTATTGTTGGGGTCCATAGCATAAACCGTGTTAGTTAAACAACCGTGTTATATCCAAACAAAAATGTATAGATTATATTGAAAAATGACCATTTATGGTCATTTTTCAATATAATCTATACATTTTTGGAATCCATCTTTGAACCCTGTTATATACAAAACTGTGTTATAACGAACCGTGTTATAAAGAGGTTGTCATGTATTTGCTTGAAAAAGTGAATTTAGCAGTTGACATATGGGCAAGTGCCCCCAAAATAACATATTTACTGTAGACCCAGATGGAATGCTACACTATTTGCTCAGGCATATCTGTCCCACTACTAGGGGTAAATATATTAATCATTAGCACTTTAGGTAAAATTTTCAGCAGATGATATATTGAAGTGTTCTTCTCATTTTTTTTTTCTGAAAACAGGATTTGACACTTCATGCAAATTGTCTCCTTAGGAGATGATTTGCATCAAGTGTCAAATCCTATTTTCGGGGAAAAACAAGAAAAAAAAAACATCTAAGGAGACAATTTGCATGAAGTGTCTAATCCTGTTGTCTGGGTAAAATATTTTAAAATGCTGTCTGCTGCAATTTTTACCCAGCATGCAAAGTGTTAGGTTTTTGCTTTTCTTTTAGCCAGGAAATCAAGTTTGTGGAACTGGGGCAGCCCCAAACCAGACAGTTACAGATCCCCAATGTAGTGGCATTCCTGCAGAACAGAGATCAGATTGCTGGCCACAGACAGCTGGTGCCTCCCAGCAATCATGTGAGGCCAAGGGCTGTTGTTGGGGTGCAGCGGAAAGCAGTGTTGGAGACGTGCCCTATTGTTATTACCCTAGCAATTACCAAGGTTATTCAGTACAGAGCTCCAAGCAGACACCAACTGGAATGAGCTATACACTGACAAGAAGTTCACCATCTGGCTGGCCAGCAGATATTAACACAGTAACACTTGATGTCATATATGAAACAAAGCAAAGGCTTCATTTTAAGGTTTATCATTTTTCTTTTTTTTCTTTTTTTTTTTTTCATTTGTGAGCACAGTAACTGTTGTAGGTAAGAGGGGTTACCTGCTAAGTTTTTTTTTCTTACTTCTCCTTGAAAACATATGTTGTTGATACTCATTAGAAGGGCAAGATACACCTGGAGGGTTTGGTACAAGTTGCAAAGCCCGGTTGCAAAGGGAAAAAAACTTTTGCAGACAAGTTCTTTCCCTAGTATTTGAAACCATTTTAAAAATGAAGTTCCTCTTTAACATTTAGCACGCTGGTAAACTTGTCAGCAAATAACATATTGAAATATTTTTTATTATTTTTCCCAGAAAACAGGTTTTGACATTTCATGCAAATTGTCCCCAATGGAGACAATTTGCATGAAATGTCAAATCCTGTTTTCTAGGAAAAGTTAAAAAATATTATTGATTTGTCATCTGCCTGGAGAGTGGTAAAGGTTAAAGGTAAGAATTTGCTTTCAAAAGGAAATATCCTTCAAGGAGAGGGAGTGTAAATTTTTCTGTGTCAAGTTATTTCTCTTCCCTTTAAGGTTTATCTATTCCCCTTAAAATGAGTGAGACTGCTTATATATGCAAAATAGTAATGAAAAATGTCCAAGAAGAGCCACAGTCACAATAACCTACCAATGACACCAAGAGGAAGAGCACACAAACTATGGTGGACAACACATGCCATACAAACCAAGGAAAAGCAAAGCCACTATCTCTCTCTCCCAACAAGGTATTTATGATGCCAGACAGGACACACAAAAAACAACAATTAGACAACAAAACAGAAAGACCCATAGCAAGCATCCATAAAGTCCCCCAAAGAACAGTCTCATCAAGGCTTTTATGAAGAGTCTCAGTAAAACCCAGACTCGCATTTTCTTATCTGTAGTGTATTCTTTGTTTCCAGAGGCAATCTTTTTGACGTTTATTGTACAATTCACATATGTTGATATTTTCTTCCAATGACTCCAAGACGTAGAGTAAACAAACTAAGGAGGACAACACACGCCATACAAACCAAGGAAAAGCAATTCACATATGTTGATATTTTCTTGATATGATTCTTATTATATACAGCTGAATTTCAATGGCTTGAACATCTTTGGACCATGAAAATTTGATCTAGACATGCCATTACGAAAACACGCCTATTCAAATATATTGAGAATTTTACCACCAAAAAAACGAAAACTTTCAGATGAAAAATTCGGATATTTTCCATATTTCTGCTCAAAACATAGATTGTGGGTACTCGTTAGAACTGCCTCACTGAGGCAGTTCTAACGAGTACCCACAATCTATGTTTTTGAGCATAAATAAGAAAAATAATGTATCAGTTTTACTGTATAAAAGTGCAGTTTAAGGGGGTCAAAATTATATAGGAGTGTTTTCGTGATGCATAGTTCAAGTAACTAAGGGTAAATCATAGCACCAGGTCAGGAGACAAATGGGGATAACATAGGGGTATGTCTTTTTGATCTTATATAAAGTAATGTTATGTTGAGTGTACTCATTGGAATTGCCTCAATGAGGCAATTCCAATGAGTACATACAACATTTTGTTTTTGTGATAAAATAAGAAAATTTCCCTAAAATATTTATCCTTTAACCTGGTCCTGCTGAACCCAGAAATACCCTGCCTTTGCAAACAGTGTGGATCCAGATCAGTTGGCTTCTGAAGAATCTGCACTGTTTGCCATTAAGTATGTAAATTTACATCAACAATCTGGATCAAGTAACCTGATTTGCTGAAAATTAGAAGTGGGTGTGGCATCTTAATTTATTCAGCATGATAAGGGTTAATATTTGTTTTTCTTGAGCTATCAGAAGAATTTCCAAGGGACTCAAAAACAAGGTCGAATCAGCCATGGTAAACAAACCATCCATGTTCAAGTCATTGAAGTTTTTACTGTCTGTAGTTTGTCTTGTGTACCATACAGATATATGACCCAGCTAACAAGAGGTATGAAGTACCAATCAAAGTAGCACCAGCTCCAAGTCAGCCTCCTAGTTTTATGGACTATCAGGTGGAGGTTCCGGCAAGTGGACCATTCTCATTGACAGTAAAGAGAAAATCTACAGGACAAATAATGTAAGATATCTAGAATATAGATTCTTTTCTGACCTGTACAATGATAGACTACTCTGATAGTAGCATCTTAAATGGGCCAACTAGTAATTATCAGTTTTTGTTGTTTGTTTTTTTGTTGTTGTTTTTTTGTAATAGAAGTATCAGTTCATATTTAGCTTGCAAACCCACAAGGTTCTTTCCAAACAACGCTCATACAAAAGATATTTCAGAAGCTCTTTAGCTCCCAAGGTCTCAGATTTGATTCCTGCTGGAGGCAGAATTTAACTCATGACTCTATGTTGCTTCATAGCACAGAGCCTTTTATCACCCTTCCATCATCTAAATATGACTTACCCCGGTAGATAATATAGGAAGGGACTAAAACACTCATGTACAGACTTATCAAATTAAAGCTCTATGCCAATTACCAGTACTAAGATTGCTATATAACATTATTGGATTGAGTTATTGAGTTACACAAATATATGTAAAAAAAGGCAAGGGCTGGAAGATGTCTAATTTCAATATCAACTTTTTCTGTCATCATAATTACTGTAAATATATCAGATACTTTTTGTCCTAAATTTTGAAGACTGATTAGACTGTTGTGAAATGCTTAAAATGTTCCAGTGGTATGGCAAATAGTGCAGACCCAGATCAAACTGCTCCTTTAGGGAGCAGTTTGATCTAGGTCTACACTGTTTGCTCAGGCAAATTCAAGTGGTATGGCAAATAGTGCAGACCCAGATCAAACTGCTCCTTTAGGGAGCAGTTTGATCTGGGTCTACACTGTTTGCTCAGGTAATTTCAAGTGGTATGGCAAACAGAGCAGGCCTGGTCAAACTGTTCCTTCAGGGAGCAATTTGATCTGGGTCTACACTGTTTGCTCGGGTAATTTCAAATGGTATGGCAAACAGAGCAGGCCTGGTCAAACTGTTCCTTCAGGGAGCAGTTTGATCTGGGTCTACACTGTTTGCTCAGGTAATTTCAAGTGGTATGGCAAACAATGCAGACCATGATCAAACTGCTTCTTTAGGAGCAATTTGATCTGGGTCTGCACTGTTTGCACACAATTCCATCTGAATATTTAGGATATTAATTCCTGAAATATTTTTTTTTCTGTTTTGATACCCAGATTCAGTACAGTGACTGCAGCTCCCCTAGTGTTTGCCAACCAGTTTCTACAGTTAGGTACTGTTCTCAGCACAGATTATATCTATGGTTTAGGAGAGCATCGGTCAAAGTTCCAGATCAGCACACAGTGGACAAAACTGGTCATGTGGAGCAGAGATCAGCCACCAACAGTTAGTATTTAGGAGCCTACAAATAATATCCCATACATAAAGGCAAGGATACCAGTCAGATTGTGCCGGCCTGGGGCTTTGTTGGATGGGCTGGATGCCCATCCAACAAAGCCCCAGGCCGGCACAATCTGACTGGTATCCTTGTGATCAGTAGGTCACAGGTTAGATCCTCACTGAGTCTGGCAACATTCTTTCATGGAGATTGATTGCGAAATATTTTTTCTACCTCCACTGATTCAAGAAGGGCAGTTGTCAGTTTCTGGCGAAAGAATGTGCACTGCAGAAGTACTGGTTAACTGCTTAGGTAAAATGTTGTTAGGTACTTTGATCAGCTCAACATGACCTCAACGGTCTTGACTGGGCTGTTCAAATCCAAACCAATCAACCAACCTAGTCAGACTGCAAATTTCTGCAGTGTCTGGCCAGGGACTCCACTATTTACTTACTTACACTACTGTGGAAGTAGTGTGTAAAAATAATCATGGAACAGTGAAATTACTGTGAAAAATTCCTTTGAAAAGTCTAATACCGTATTTACCATATATATTCGGACAGACAGGCCCGAGCAAACAGTATAGACCCAGATAAGACGCCGCAGAACGCGGCGTCTCATCTGGGTCTACACTGTTTGCCACTCATCCAGCAATTTTTAGACACAACATCGGGTAGTGAATTGTACTGGTTCAAATTTTAGAACATATATGGTAAGGAGTTGAGGTGTCCGAATACTTTGGGTAAATAAGGTATACTCTAATCACCCAAATATTCAGCATTATAACTCCTTACTGCAATTATCCTAAAATTTGAACATCTATCTGATTACTTGCTGATTTTCCTAAACTGTGCTGCATGAATGGTAGATAATGCAGGTGCTGATCAAAATATTCTTTCTGGAACGGAACATTTTGATTAGGGTCTACACTGTTTGCTTGGATATATCTTTTCAAATATTTTACGTAATGCTAGTATCTGAATCTTGTATACAGTGAACAGATGAGCATGCTGGTGTGGATTTTGCTGACTGTGTTGAAACTATTGATTTGCCCAAAGCTTGCTACATAATTAGGCATGAAATGGAACAACTCACTGCAAGACATCTAACATCTAAGTATCCTGAATGAATGGGCTGTTTGAAGGAACAGTGAATGTGGTGAAGTCCATATTTTGATAAGAGTATTTTTTGACAAAAGTCACAAACAGAACTAAAAATAATATATGCAGATCAAATTGTTTCATTTACATTTAGTTATATTTCCATTTGTTAATTTAGCATTTAAAATAAATATGTGTACATTTTGTTGGATGCAGACCTAATTGAATTGATCAGCATCATGGGTTCTGAATTGATCTATTTTGGCATCTATTTTGCTCCTTACATCATAGACCAGTGTGTGTGTGTCTGTGTGTCTGTGTGTGTCTGTCTGTGTGTGTGTGTGTGTGTGTGTGTGTGTTATACTGGATTATTGTTGATAGATTATCAATATTGTTTTCATTTCTTTAAAGCCTAATGCCAATCTGTATGGAGATCACCCTTTCTATCTGAACATTGAACCAGACCACAGTGCTCATGGTGTATTCCTGCTGAACAGCAATGCTATAGGTTAGTTAAATTTTCCCTGTCTCTGTCTCCATCTCTGTCTCCGTCTCTCTCTATTTGTCTCTTAGAAGATTATAATTGCTTTCATTTTTCCACACTACTTTTGACACTTAAAATCTTTATTAGAACAGCTATGGTATTTGCGCTGCAAGAAGCAGAACTATTACAGACATCAGATGCAAAATCACACCTGTCAGCTCTGACTACTTATAAATTGTTTTCACATTTTTTCATACCCTGCCACACAATAGTGGTGGGTATCATGATATACACTCCAGTGTCTGTTTGTCCATCCATCCATCTGTCTGTCTGCGTTTCATTTTCAGATAACTCCTCCTACAGTTCTCATCGGATTGTGTCAAAACTTGCTGGACAGTTAAACCATGAGCTGGTACAGCACATATTGTTTCAGGGTTATTACACTTTTTGATGATTTTTTTTATTTTGACTTTGTTTCTGGATAACTCCTACAGTTTTAATCAGATGGTGTTGAAACTTGGTGAACAGTTAGATCATGAGGTGGTACAGTGCATATTGTTTTGAGGTTATTGTACACCAAATTTTGATAGTTATTATGCTTTTTAAGGATTTTTTGACTGACTTTGTTTCTGGATAACTCCTCCTACAGTTGTCATCCATTCATGTTAAAACATTGTGGACAGTTAGACTATGAGATGATGCAGCGCATATTGTTTCGAGGTTACAGTACACCAAATTTTAGTACAGTTTTAGGTCTTTAAAGATTGTTTAAGCATGATTTAATTTTTAGCCCACTCCTCCATAGTTTTCATCTGATCAAGCATTTATTTGTATGTTATTGAATAAGAAGATATGGAGAATTGCAGCCAGGTTACAGTACACCAATTTTTCATATTCTTTCTAGGTTACAGTATACAAAATTTTCATAATTGATTTTTAAAGCATCCTCACTTGCTTTCGTGCAAACTCCTACAGTTTTTCACCAGTACCAGTTAAGACTATGAAATGATACAGCACATATTGTTTTGGGGGTACAGTACACCAATTTTTTGGTAGAGTTATTACACATCAAACACAGCCTTCTCTACATGTTTTGTACCCTGCAGTGGCTGGGTATATGCAGTGTCTGCGATGTTTTGTTAAGATTCATAAATACTATTTTACAATTGCTTTGTATGACATTTAACCAAAGCGGTTTACAGTTTTGCAAAGAAGAACAGTGTATCAACTTATGACTGCAAGCTTTTCTGATCTTTCTATTCCTTTAAATTAACTCTTTCCCCGCTAGTGACTACTTTTCTCATCTGCTGATCACCTTTGCAAACAGTTTGGACCCAGATCAGGCCCGACAAACCTTCCGGCCTGATCTGGATCCAAACTTGTAACACTCTGATGGTATTCCTGAGAGATTTTTTCGAAAAAGTTAATTTAAAAAAACATCCACAGACGACAAAAAAGGATGGGAAATTACCCAGCATGCAAAGAGTTAAGTTAACACTTAAAAACACCAGTCACAACAGCAGCAGATGATATTCTAAAATTTAAGTTTATTTTATTTTCAGAGAAGGTAAGGCAGATAATTTATATGAAATGTCAGGCGTTATTTTCTCCGAAAAAGTAAAAATAAGTATAAAACCATCTGCTAATATTCTTAGAATATCAACTGCTATAATTTTGAATGGTGCTGTAATTTTGAATGATGCTTTAACCCATTGTAGTCTGGAGAGACCCCTAAAAGGGTAATTGGCAAACAGTGCAGACCCAGATCAGATGCTGCAGAATGCAGCATCTGATCAGTGTCATCACTGTTTGCAAATAGTTCAACCATTTTTCTCTCAGAATATCTAAATCAAATATCCTGACACACCTAAATTTGAAATTAAAATCTTCCAATATAGTGTGGGGAGTCCATTGATTTCAATCTACAATGGGTTAAGGATTAAAAGACTACTTATAAAATCTATTTCAGTTTTATATGGAATACAGAGTTTTGTACTTTTTGCACCAAAATGTACTAACATATACCATGTGGGTACTCTTAGAGGTTATTCCAATGAGTACTCACAGGATATGTTTTGTTACAAAAATAAAAAATATTCTTCTGAATACCTGCTTCATCTGTACCTATGCATGATTTATACACAATACAGAAGTGGAGTTACAACCCTCCCCTGCTCTCACATATAGAACTATAGGAGGGATATTGGATTTTTACATCTTCACTGGACCATCATCAGACAGTGTAGTACAGCAGTACACAGAACTTATTGGTCGACCCTTTATGCCACCCTACTGGGCCCTAGGATTCCATCTGTGTCGGTATGGATATGGCTCAACAGATAACCTCAAGCAAGTCATTAATAGAATGAGGAATGCAAAAATGCCTTATGTAAGTTCATGTATAGTGAATATGTCACCACATAAAAAATTACATTCCTATTGTAGCGTGAAACCGGGTCTTCTACGAAGTCAAGCACCGCGGTCACCCATCCAGGTACTAACCGCGATCTCTGTTGCTTAACTTCGTGAAAAAGCCAATCACTCTACCAGTGTCGCCATAAAAGCCAGCTTCCACAGCGAGAGTGTAGAAGTGATATATATACTATTCCATTACATTTCTCCCCCTCTTCGCTTGACTTCGTCCCGAAGTCACACACGCCTCACAAGGCAAATCCGAGGGTGGAGCCTATGCAACACACTAAGGACACTGTCTTCAATCCCACCGCTGCCACCAATGTAGCGTAAAACTGGGTCTCCTACGAAGTCAAGCACCATGGTCACCAATCCAGGTACTAACCGCGATCTCTGTTGCTTAACTTCGTAAAAAAGCCAATCACTCTACCAGTGTCGCCATAAAAGCCGGCTTCCACAGCGAGGCTGTAGAAGTGATATATATATACTATTCCATTACACTATAAAGTAGAGGCATCTTTTTTGTTTTTTGGTCATTTCTCATTTTGAAACTTTTAATTAGCGCAAGATTGAATACTACTGTGACTGGCTTTATTTTGTAAGGCCAGAATTTCAGGCTCACTACTATTTAGGGACTCTTTCCAGTGTTTTAATCGTGTACACAGAGGTTTTCCCAGATTCTGATTTTTGTGCCAATACCTGTAAAGAATTTCATTTTATTTTACCTCTACCTAGAAAAATGAGCTACTGTGCTCAGCTTAGTTTTAGCATTTACATGGACATGCTTGGACAATCACTGATAAAGTTGATACAAAAAAACAAAACAAAACAAAAAAAACAACTTTTATTTCTCATCGATATAGGCAAGCTATGTTGTCAGCCACATTTCTAGACTTTATTTTGCAGGCGTTTGAATTTCATGCTCAAAACCATCTCTAGAAAAGTTAATGAAAATAACCCTTAAAGCACCAGATTTAAACCCTAACAGGCAACATTTTAAAATAGCTCATCTTATTTTTTTCCAAGAAAAAAATGCTTGATATTTCATGTGAATCAATCCTACAGAGATGATTCACATGAAGTATCAAGCCCTATGGTTTCTACAAAAGAAATCACATTCTAAGAGTACTGAGGGTTAAAATCATAGTTGTGCTGCTTATAAGCAGAGTATTGGGATGATTGTTTGTCCCCAGTTCTTCATGAACAAGTATCATCTTGAATTTTGTTATTTTCAAAAAACAAAAATAAACAAAAAGAAGTCATACTTTTTATCAACAATGTTTTTAAGGCTACTTGAAGAGCAATGGAACCTAGGCAGTTATAACACATGTACCCTTTTATCAAACTACAGCTTAACTCATTTTATTTTGGAGACCCCCAAAAAGCTAATTGGCAAACAGTGCAGACCCAGATCAGATGCAAATGGTTTAGCCATTTTTCTCTAGGATTATCTAATTTACATAGCCTGACATACCTAAAGTTGAAATTTGACTTTTCCAATATATAGTGTGGGGGAGTTTATTCAGTCTAAAATGGGTTAAAACTGAAACATTTCAGAGCATCTGATTATTGTGTAGACATTACTTATTTTTTATTTTTAGGATACCCAGTGGAATGACATTGATTATATGCGTGCACATTTGGATTTTACCTATGATTCTAGTGGTAGTTATGCTGGCCTTCCACAAGTTGTTGATGATCTCCATGCCCATGGTCAACATTATATCATGATCATTGTAAGTACAGTCGACTCTCGTTATCTCGAATTCCAAGGGACTCTCTGAAATATTTCGAGATATCCGTACCTCGACATATCAGATTTGCAGAATTGAGGAAAAAAGAATTCGAACAACTACATTTAACAAATGTATATGTAATTCGACTCTTGAAGTTAGAGATATATTGAAAATATTGTGGAAAAGAGGAGAAATTGCTCCTTAGGAGCAATTTCTCCTCTTTTCCACAATATTTTTTTTCCTGTTGTTAGATTTTCATGTTTAAGCAGGGACAAGATTTTCGCTTCGAGATAAGTGGTTATTCGAGATAAGCGAGTTCTAGATAACGAGAATCAACTGTATTAAATAATACCAATAAGCAATCATCTCTCTTAAGAGGCCACAGTTTTGGTTCCTTTGAAAGGTAAATGTGTAATTTTACCTGTATTAAGCAAGCACCTAGCTTAAGCAACCACTTTTTGGCTTTCTTCTAGATGCTTTTTTAATATATGTTTGACTGTAAATCAAGAGAAGGAAGTATTCTGATAACAAGTTTTGATACTTTTGCACTAAAAAGATATCTTTTGATTATTCCTTAGAATAGCCTTGCCACAGCAATTTAAAAGAATACCCATAGAGTATGTTTTGGTGCAAATTATAACAAAACTGAGGCCCTCCCAGGGGTTTTGGGAAACAGGGGAATACAGCCATTTATTTCATGAGAACAAGGGAACAAAAGTCTAAAACTGAAGGGAACATGGGAACAAAGGCAATTTTGGGGAACAGGGAACATAGAAAATCAAGATTTTGATTTTGGGGAACAAGGGAAAATGCCGATTTTTTTTTCAGGGGAACAAGGGAACAAGTTCCCTCCCTGGGAGGGCCTCAAAACTTATCCTAAATTATTAGTACAGTTATTGGCCGATCTGGAGCCATGAATGAATAAAAAATATGCTTAATCCTGGTCCTGCTGAACCTGCATATGCCCTGCTTTTGCAAAGTGTAGATCCAGATCAGTTGGCTTCTGAAGAAGCCAACTGATCTGGATCTGGATCTACACTATTTGTCATTAAACATATGAATTTGTATCAACAACCTGGATCAAGTAATCTGATTCGCAGAACATTAGAAGTGGGCGTGGCATCGTAATTTATTCAACAGGACAAGGGTTACGATGACTGGATACACTTGGTAGATTTTTTGCCATTTCTGCCAAGAGAGACAACTTTTGTTACTTCCCGTCTGCTTTGCTGCATGACAAGCCTCTTTTGGAAATGGGTTTACTCTATAAGGAAAGAATTTGCTCCTTCTGGGAGCAAATTCTTACCTTATAGAGTAAACCCATTTTCTGAAAGTAGTAAAACAGTTTTGACAGAGTTGTCTTCTCCTCAGTGTATCAGTTCCCATTAAACATATACATTCAGTGAAAGCTGTGATCTGACTGTGCATCTGCATTGTCAGCTTTTGCTTTTTGTCTTTTCTTCATTATGTAGAGGCTATGTTTGTAAGTATTAAAGTTAATACATATATGCATAGCTCCAGTTAAGGTTGTTGTTTTTTTTCAACCAATAAGTATTAATATTTTCCTTATCTGTCCACAAAAACTTATGTTGTGAGTACTAATTAGCGTTACCTAGCTGAGGCACTTCTAATTAGTACCCACAGTATATGTTTTAACTTCGTAATACATTAACCTATAGATAATGTGCTATTCTATTCTGTTATTCACCCCCTCCACAGAAAAAAACGACCTTTCAGTCGTTATAAAGTCTTAATTCAGAAGGTCCCTTTAACAGTTACCTGTATGACGTAGTTCCTCCCGCTCAAATGATCACGTGCCAGTTTCTTTTCTGTGGACTTTGAATGTTCAAGGATTATTATTCTGTGTTAGAAAAAATGGATTAAAATTATTCTACACGGTTAAAATTTTTATATCCTTGACTTTCTCTGGTTCTATATTCACTCCTTCTACTATCTATGTACTTATTTTTGAAATATCGATCTTAGATTTCTTGTTTTCTCAATGTTAAATTTCTTCCTTTGTTTCCGCGTCAGTCGATGCATTTCGCCCGCGGCAACTGTGGCCATTTAAAAGCTAAATGGGATACACATTTATCTTGTCTAACTTGTAATTCTTGCACACGTATCTCTCCGTGTTATATTTGTAGTTCCTGGACAGAAAAAGTTTGGAACCTAGCAGAAAGAAGACGCCTTCATGCTACTAGAAAATCAGTTATGACGCAGAAGAGAAAACAGAAGAAATCAAAGAAATCCAAGAAGTCCCAGTCAGACATGTCTGACAACGGGACAGTTGATGGGAGCACCGCCCCTCATAGCTTTACTGCTCGGGGCAGGACCCATCAAGGTGGCAGCCTGGCGGACTTAGAGTCTGACCGGGCACTAAGCCCACCAGTCACCAGTCACCAGTCAACCAGTCACCAGTCAACCAGTCACCAGTCAACCAGTCACCAGTCATCCAGTCACTGGGCAACTTATCTCCGTTCATCCAGTTGCCAGTCAACCAGTCACCAGTCAACCAGTCACCAGTCAACCAGTCACCAGTCAACCAGGCACCAGTCAACTAGGCTCCAGTCAACCAGGCATGGGTTTACAGTCATTCCAGTATGACCTACAAACACAAATTCCGCCTGGTTATATTCCTATAAATGTGCCTGTACAAAGCTATGCTCCGTCCATAAGTAGCCATATTTCACAGGGTAGTGTCCACAGACTATCCAATGTCTTTATTCCTGGTTACGAACGTTCTAATAGACTAGAACTTCCTAATCCAGCTTCTTCCTCTAGACAGATTATTCCTCTCGAACCTGATTTTTCGCAGGTCTCAGATCCGAGTGTAATGATTGAGCCTCCAAATTCAAATGATTTATCTATCTCCAGACCTTCAAGGAAGGATCAGTCTAAAAGAGAGCATAAATCTAAAAAGAGAAGAAGACATCTACGTCCTCTTCTTCTATCTCTACTTCCAGATCAGACTCTTTGAGTTCTTCTCGGCGAAAGAAAAATTCAAAGAGATCTAAGCACTCTCATAAAAAGAGAAGAAGACGATCGATGACGCCTTCTTCTTCATCAAATTCCTCCCAATCTCAACTTGACATTGGTAGATATACAAGGGCTCATAAATCTCCCCAGGTTGTTCAAACGCCAACTCCAATACAACCTGAGGAGACTAATTTTAGTCAAATCACAAATCAACCTATTAATTACGATCAGATTCAGCCGAATCTCACTCAACAGAATAAGGAGTCAGATTCGGAAACTGAATCCGAAGTCTGGTCATTTGATCGTGCGATTAACGAGGTCTTCCGGCTTCTTCCTCCTGAGTTATGCCCCAAAACTCAGCAGGATCAAGCTCCATTAAAACCTCTCTCTGGGATCGAACAATTAATGGAGTCTCGTTCCACTCCATTACTTGTCCTCCCACAATCCAAATTAGTACAAAATACAACAAAATATATTCAAAATAGACTAGAATCGGACAAATGTTCAAGAGATTGGATTTGTCCGCAAAGCTTGGTTTCGGCTCTTGCTCTGACTAAATTCTACAAGAGCCAAAACCAATATTTGCCAACTGATAATATCCCTCAATTAGAAGCGGATGCGTCGCTCCTAGACATTTCTAATAAAGGAAGAGCTTCTATTCCGCTCAAGAATCTAGAAGCATGGGAAAGGAAGGCTAGAAAACTAGTCGCTATTAATTCTCATGTTGATCTATTTTCTTCAGCTGCCTTCCTTTCATTACAACAGGAATCGATGTCGGTTGCGGCCCTTTCCAGACTTCTGGAGGCCGTAGCCAAATCGATTAAACATGCTACTGCCATGTCTACACTTTTAACTACTGAATTATTCCAAGCTAGGAGGGACGCAGCCCTAGCTTCGTCTAAACTACTACTCGACAATTCCACATACGAGTTAAGGAACGCTCCTATTAACTCAAAATCCTTATTTGACGGCAGGATAAAAGAAATAGCTAAATCAAACTTCGAAGCTCAACAGCAAAGGTTTCTAGCTTCTACATCCATTCAGTCACAATCTCATTCTTATAAGCCTCCTTCGCAGAGCAGAGCTTTCAAGATACCTAAATATCCTGCTAAACAAACAACATCCAGACCTAAACCTACGCAGTCGTATAGGTCCAAAAATATTCCTCAAAGCTCATCTTCTCACATTAAGAAAGATAATATCAAGAGGACTGGTAACATCCGTCAGTTCCCCTCCTCTAAACCTGCCTCTTCCTCAGCAAGATTATGAAGGCCCGCCCTTTCCACTGCCTGCTCTTCCGCTCGCGGACATTCCAGTGGGAGGACGATTGGCCCATTTTGCGGAAAAATGGGAGGAAATAACAGACAACAAATGGGTCCTCTCTATCGTACGAAACGGATTCAGGATACCATTCATCAAAATTCCTCCTTTGTCATCTGTTCCGATCAGAATGAGTCAATCCTCCTCCCCGTTTCTCAGAGAAGAGATCGAAAATCTTCTCAACAAACGGGCAGTGGAAAGGGTACAGAATCCGGAAACTCCCGGCTTTTATTCCCGGATATTCCTTGTGCCAAAAAAGAACGGAAAGTTTCGTTTAATATTAGACCTGTCTTTATTAAACCGTTACATAGAGAAACAAGCATTCAAAATGGAGACAGTCAAATCAGTAAGACAAGCGATGAGACTCAACGATTGGGCTGTCTCCATAGATTTAACAGATGCATATCTACATGTGCCGATACATCGTCAATCCAGGAAGTATCTTCGTTTCGTACACGAAGATCAAGTATATCACTTTTCGGCCCTACCGTTCGGAATGTCCCTAAGTCCGTTAATTTTCTCGAAACTGATGGACGTTATTGCAGCTTTTCTACGCCAACGTGCCATATCAGTTTTTCCATACCTAGACGATTGGCTGATAAAAAATCTGATTCACAACCGTCTGATTACTCAGACAAAGATTTGCATTCAAACTATTCAAAGCCTAGGTTTTCTGCCAAATCTCAAGAAGTCAGACCTTTTTCCTGCTCAGAAATTCACCTTCATAGGTATGGAATTTCTGACGCAACAAAATTTAGTCAGGGTTCCAGCGGATCATGTACAGAACCTAATTCTAACAATCAAGAAAATAATGTCAGCAAAACATGTATCGGCACGAACTTTCCTTTCTCTTTTGGGCAAACTCAGTGCTGCAGCAGACCTTGTTCTCCTGGGCAGACTGCACTTACGTCCTCTTCAGATGTGCCTGCTGTCAGTCTGGAAACCTCATATTCTTCCTCTCGATCACCCGATCTCGATAAACGGCATGATTCGATCTCACTTACAATGGTGGATAAACCCCATTCGATTCGAGACAGGGACTTCAATCCATCCTCCAGACCCCAAATTCTTCCTTTATACGGATGCCAGTCATTACGGATGGGGAGCTCATTTAGAGCCGACAACACTGTCCTTTCATGGTCGCTGGACAGAAAACCAATCCCAGCTCCATATCAATATGTTAGAAATGATGGCCATACGATTAGCACTGAAACAAGCCAAAACATTTATTCACCATTCTTGCATCATGATATCCACAGACAACACAACGGTGGTCTCATATATCAACAAACAGGGTGGCACTCATTCCCCCAATCTTTGCGTAGAAGTTTGGAAAATACTCAATTGGTGCCTGGAACAAGACATAGTTATCAGAGTACGTCACATCCCAGGCAAATTCAACATTCTTGCAGACCGCCTCTCAAGACTAGACAAACCTATCAAGACAGAATGGGCTCTGGATCAAACAGTTGCGAATTCAGTATTCCAGATGCTCAACTTCCCAAATGTGGATCTGTTTGCGACAAGATTCAACCACAGACTCCCATTATATGTCTCTCCAGTACAAGACTACAAAGCACTAGCGATAGATGCCCTGTCCATGGACTGGAATCATCTTCATGCATATGCTTTTCCTCCTTTTATTCTGATACCTGCTGTTCTAGAGAAAATCCGACAGCATCAGTGCAGAATAGTTCTCATAGCTCCGTTCTGGCCACAGCAACAGTGGTTCTCAGAACTTCTTCTTCTATTAGTGTCAGCTCCGATTCGTCTGCCACTAATTCCAAGACTACTGACTCAATCCAAAGGAAGATTTGTACATCAAAACCTCCCAATTCTCGACCTTCACGCTTGGGAGTTATCAAACAATCAATCAGAGATAAGAAATTTTCACAAAACGTTGCAGATTTTGTCTCCAGATCAAGAAGAGCATCTACACAAAAAGTCTACGATGCAAAATGGACCATCTTCTCTAATTGGTGTCATACAAAAAAGGTTAATCTGATCTTGGCCCCTATTACAGTTATAGCCGATTTCTTAATCTTTCTTTTTTCGGAAAAGAAATGTCAGATTAGTACTATTAAAGGTTATAGATCTATGATCTCTAACACTTTAAAATTCAAAACTGGTAATAGAATCGGATCTAATCCAGTTTTATCTGAACTTATCAGATCCTTTGAACTTAAACGACCAGTACAAAGATCCCTTACACCTAAATGGGACTTATCATGGGTTTTAGTATGTCTACAAAAACCACCTTCTGAACCTCTTGATAAGGCTTCTAATTTCACGTTACTATTAAGACAGCCTTTCTCTTAGCTCTTGCCACTGCTAAAAGGTGTAGTGAAATACATGCTCTAGCTATGGATTCACAACATTTAAGATTTAATCAATCTGATGGTTCAGTTTCCTTGATTCTTAAATCTGGTTTTTTAGCAAAAAACCAGCTTCCTTCTGTTAAACCAGATCCTATTGTTGTTCCTAGTCTTGCTCGAATATGTAAATGGGAACATACTGACAGACTTCTTTGCCCCGTTAGGGCTCTGAAATTCTATCTCAAAATGACTAGCTCTTATCGCCAAAATAGAACTAGACTTTTTCTTCCTATTAAAGGCAATAAGGATATCTCTAAAGATACTATCTCGAGATGGATATCTTACACTGTAAAACTTGCCTATAGGAAACTCACTAAACGAGATATCTCTTTCCTTAAAATCAAAGCTCATGAAGTTAGAGCTCTTTCCTCTTCTTGGGCTTTCTTCGACAAAGTTCCTCTCAATGATATACTTCAAGCAGCGGTTTGGAATAGTTCATCAGCTTTTGCCAAATTCTATCTCAGAGACATGTCTCAACAAGCACAGAATCTCCAAAGTTTGGGCCCCATTGTAGTGGCCCAAAAAGTGGTGGGGGGCCAACAGCAATCAGCTATGGATGTGTAGACAACGTCAACAGCCCCCCTAGACCTGATGCTATACTAGAGAGGTACTAATTATATCTTTATTATATATATATGTTAACCCTGGATTACTTTATCCTTGGTTAAAGGATCTTATTATTGCCTTAAGCACTAATTATGTCCTCATTATATATATATAAAAAATAAATCCTTTTATTAAGCCTTAATTCAGAAGTTGGGACTAACTTATTAGGAGAAATCCTCCCTCCTATTCTACAAATTCTAGCACATTATCTATAGGTTAATGTATTATGAAGTTAAAATGAAGTATTTTAATAGTAAAACATATTTTAACGAGTAATACTTAACCTATAGATAAGTATTTATCGTCCCACCTCCCTTCCCTCGCTCCTTTCTCCTAATTGTGTATTGTTTTACACATAAAAGAAACTGACACGTGATCATTTGAGCGGGAGGAACTACGTCATACAGGTAACTGTTAAAGGGACCTTCTGAATTAGGCTTTATAACGACTGAAAGGTCGTTTTTTCTGTGGAGGGGGTGAATAACAGAATAGAATAGCACATTATCTATAGGTTAAGTATTACTCGTTAAAATATGTTTTACTATTAAAAAACTTCATTTTCATGGAGAAATTAATTTAAAAAATTTAACTGATACGGAATGTGATTTATCATAACTTTTATTCATTCATTTATATTCATTCATATTTTACAGGATCCTGGAATCAGCAATACCCAGTCACCTGGTTCCTATCCTCCTTATGATGATGGCTTACAGCAGAATGTCTTCATCCTGAAACCAGATGGATCTGGTCCTATTATTGGAAATGTAAATATAAACTTTTCATACCTGAAACATTGCACTGAGAGAATAAGGGAAAATGTCTACTAATTTTGTTGAAATCATGCTAATGGTTAGACATACTGTACTGGAAGCCCAATCTGGAAAGCTAAATCAGTAATAATACATGTAAAAGTCCTTAAGTGAAATAGTTACATTTTCAAGGGAGACAATTCTATAATTGTTTGCTCTTTCTGAAAAGGGGTGTTAATGTAAAAGGAGAGAGCTTGTTCCCACAGGGAAAAATATAAACAGGCTCTTGTGGGAAAATCTACCTACTGTCCTTCTGACATCACTCCAAAAGATGTCTTTTGCTTGGCTTTTTCTTTTAAATGAAAATATTTTGTTTCTTATCAGAACCCATTTGTCTTTTCTTTGTGTGTGTTTTGTTCTCAAATATTCACCCTAAAGTTTAATTTATGGCCAAAAATTAGTCTGACCTATGCAATTTATTTGTAAAGTGATATTTTGGAAATTTTGTCTAAGAAAATAGTTTTTACTTTTCTTTGTTGAATTTGAATTATTGATGTTTCAGAACAATATTGTGAAAATTTCAGAAAAATTAAACAAGCAAAACTTGCTGAAAACAGATTTCTGCATAATTTGCATTCATTTTTACTATGGGAAAAAGTGAAAATATTTGATCTTTTTTTAAAACCAATGACTGGAATAAAACTTTTTGTGCATAGATAGTTACAACAAATGGTTTTGCATTAAATCATGACAAAAGTTTGCAAATCACTTCTGCATAAAGCGCCAAGCAAACAACAACTCTCTGAAAGATGTCGAAAGCACAGTAATGTATCAGTTCCTCTTAACACTTAGCCACTCTGGATAAAATTTTCAGCAGATGACATATTGAAATATTTTTCTTATTTTTCCCAGAGAATGGTTTTGACATTTCGTGTAAGTTGTCTTCAATGAAGACAGTTTGCATGAAATGTTAAAGCCTGTTTTCTGGGGAAACAAAAAGAAAAATATCATCAATTTGTTATCTGTTGAATTAGCGCTAAGAATAGTAAAGATTAAAAATGCTCACAATTGCCATAACCATCTAAACATTCAACAAATGAAGCAGAATGGGCTGAGCCATTTCACACTATATACCAAAACAACTGGCATTGCTAACAGTTGTAGATCCAGATGAGATGACTCATAATGAGCCATGAACCATCTCATCAGGGTATACACTGTTAGCCTTTCAGGTTTTGAGTTTTGTCTTAACACTGTTTACCATTTTGTGTTTGATTTTAGTCTAACACCTCTTTGGAGAATATGAACTTGTCCAAGTTCACTGATGGCAGTAGTTGCTTCAGAAACTCAGGGTTGAAAGGGTTAGTAGGTGTTTTGGTGTGTGTGTGTGTTTTTTTTTTTTCTTTTAGTCATGAGGGTATGAGTAGAAGTGTTGCATGGATTTTCGAAAGTTTACACTATTAATAAACTAAATTCAGTATTGTGAAATTTTTGTCATCCTCTATAGAGTATAGGGAGAAGGTCATTTTCAGTATTGAAAAAAGTGGATTTTCAGTATTGAGGATTTCTGAGACTTTCATCCATGGTGCTATGAGGTGAAATGTAATTTTCTGGATAAGAAAATAGATTTCAAGTTCACTTAACTTTCATTTACTTGAATGTTTGTACAGGGTTTCCATTAATTTGTTGTTGTTTTTTTTCAACAATACTCATATTTTTCTAAGTAATTAATTCCAATGGCTCCTGACATGCAGATAAGACACAAAGAATGAGATAAATAAGAGATTAGGGAGTTTGGTCTGTTGGCCAGGGATAAAGGGCAGAGGGAGAGAATTTTTGAGCAATCAGTATCATAGGTTTAGATATTAATTTTGCATTAAGGTAGGGTAAGCAAAATGTCTAGGTTTGGTGATGGACGAGTAGTAGCTTTGCTTGACTCATTGTTATTGTTTTTGCAGGTTTGGCCAGGAAACACAGCATTTCCTGACTTCTTTCACCCAAATGCAACAAGTTACTGGACTACTCAAGCCCAGGCATACCATGATCAGGTCAAGTTTGATGGAATTTGGATTGTAAGTTAGACGTTAGCTTTATTGTTCATATTGTTATTGGGCTGCTGTAAATCTGTTGTATTTTTGTAATACTCTATCCATCCATCAGTCTGTTTATGCACTCAGTTTCCTGTCTTGTCCATTTACCTATCTGCTTGTCCATCACCTATCATTGGAGGCTCTGGATGGGGTTTATTGACTACTGATTAATGTTTTCTTTTTCATTGATTACTGATTTTTAGCCTAAAATTTTAGTGATTGCTGATTTTGAAGATGTAGAATTTAAAGATTAAGCCCAAAAAATCCAAAATATACACCACAACCTCTTTATAACACTATTTTTGGGGTCCATAGCATAAACCGTGTTAGTTAAATAACCGTGTTATATCCAAACAAAAATGTATAGATTATATTGAAAAATGACATAAACCGTGTTAGTTAAATAACTGTGTTATATCCAAACAAAAATGTATAGATTATATTGAAAAATGACCATTTATGGTCATTTTTCAATATAATCTATACATTTTTGGGATCCATCTTTGAACCATGTTATATCCGAAACCATGTTATAATGAACCATGTTATAAAGAGGTTGTAGTGTATTGATTTTCGTGAAAATAGATTTATCGATTACTGATTAAAGGGCTAAAATTTTAATGATTAGCAATTTTTGGTACCCCACATGCAGACCCTCATTGTTACTAAGCAAAATATTTTCATTGTTAACAAATCCTCAGTTTAACCTTTACCACTCTCTAGACAAATTTAGCAAATGACCAATTGATGATATTTTTCGTATTTTTTTCCCAGATAATAGGCTTTGACCTATCATACAAACTACATCCAAAGGAGACAATTTGTATGAAAGGTCAAAACCTATTTTCTGGGAAGAATATTTAAAAATGTCTACTGAAGTTTTTTAGCCAGCATGCTAGGCATTAACTGTCTGCATTGGAGAGGACTATCTCATAAGTGAGATTTGTTTGTAAACCTTCACTCACATTTTAATGTAGTAATGTGTAAGATAAATAACATATGAAATGAAATGGAAATGAACATATGGAAATGAAAGGGCTGTAACACCAACACATGTTCTGTATGATTTTATTTATTTATTTTTTTTTTTTTGATATTCTCATTAAGAACAAAAATACCCTTAAAGCGCCAAGAAAAACTGCATCTGAAAATGTCGTCTGTTTATGTGGTCTGCTGAATATTCTTGCAAACTTCTCAAAGCTATTTTTTTGCATACCGGCAAACAGTATGGACCCAGATCAGACTGATCTGGGTCCACACTGTTTGCAGAAATGACTTTTAAAATCACAAGCAGAAGACAAAGCAGACGACAATTGTTGTGATTGGCGCTTTAAGGGTTAAGTACTGCCAGATAAGTATTTTAATTCATTAATAGATAACCTATGGAAAAAACATTATTCTACCAGCTGACAGTATAGACCTAGACTAATTGTCACATTTTTATATCCTGAAAGCAAAGTTCATGTAGGTGTATATATGAGTAATTAAGTTGGTTGGTCTGTTGGTTGCTCCATCTGTAAGAGTGTTTGGTTTGATCTGATGTCTTTTGTGACTGAAGAATATTTATTGCAAAATCTGTAGTCTGGAAATGTTAACTTTTAATCTACACACAAGATTTTGACACCAAAATGTTTTCTTTTGGTCGAAATATATCCATAATGATAATTGGTATTATGAAGCTTGCATTTCTCTTTATAACAGTTTAGATGTATTTATTATGAAGTTTTAATATAGTTTAACAATTTGTTTCATTTCAGTGGCCGCAGTTTTAAGGATTATTCTTGAAAAAGTAATTTGCTCTTTTGAATATTTAGGATATGAATGAACCATCAAACTTTGTGGAAGGATCTATATCTGGTTGTCCTGACAATAATCTAGAAAATCCACCTTTTGTCCCTGTTGGTAAGTTTTTATTTATCCTATTTATTGACTGGCTGGTAATACGCTCGTATGTCTGAAAAGTGCTGGCTGAATGGTAAACATTGCAGACCCGTATCAAACTGATTCTTTTTGTAGCAGTTTGTTTTAAACATTCCTTCAGATTATTAACCTATTAAAGACTAAATAAACTCTTCCACACTATATATTGGTAGAGTCCATTTTCGATTTTAGATATGTCAGGCTATATAATGTATATATTCCTAAAGAAAAATGGTTGAACTATTTGCAAACAGTGGAGACCCTGATCAGATGCCCTGTTCTGTGGCATCTGATCTGAGTTTGCACTGTTTGCCAGTTACCCATTTTGGGGGCTCCAGTCCTCAAAGAGTTAAGGTAAATATGATTTTTTCAAAAAAAAAACGAAAAAAAAACTATAATTTTGCTTTAATTTCTTAGTGGAACAATGATTCAGTATTCCCACCATCATAACTGAACTATTTCTCAATCACTGAGTGTATGCCAGCAGGTTGAAATCAGATCTGTCTGTGCATCTATGCAGCCTTGGAAGAACATCAGGGCCCAGTTGTTCAAAGCGTCGTTAGCTTAACGAGCTTGTTAAGGGTCATTTCATTAACTGTTTTAGCGGATTCAATACACAATACTTTGATATTTTTTGCTGAAAAAATGTGAGTAGCTTTTGCACTGCAAAAGCTACTCACATTTTTTCAGCAAAAAATTTCAGCATATTTGCGTATCACTCAGTGTAAATTTTAACGAATCATTAACTAACGACGTCGTTAGCTTTGAACAACTGGGCCCTGTTCTCTAGCATTGTAGCAGACATCTATTCTGAAAACCAATAGTGAATTCCCTGAAGAGACTGCACATTGGCTCAGGCTGATCTGACATTCATCTCTTGCCTGTGTCATAAAATACTTTTCCTATGGCATGACCAGTTGTTGGTTATACTACATGTGTATCAAAGTGGTAATGATACACTTCTTAAATTTTCTGACATTTTTTCAAATGAGACAATTTTTTGACATCCTGTTTGCTTTTGTATGCACCAAGCCACTTCTGAAAGAGGGGACTTTTGTAAAAGGACAGAATTTGCTTCCAATGTGTGCAAATTCTTTCCTTTGAGAGTAGATCCCTTTTCAGAAGGGAGCCAAAACAAGTTTGACAAAGTGATCTCAGCTGAATGTATATCCATTCCCCTTTATATTGTTCTTGTTATGATTATGTTAGTTTTATTGTATAATATTTCTTGTCTGTTGTATAGGAATTATTAGTGGAAGATTACGTGCTAAGACATTATGTGCCTCGGCCAAGCAATACTTATCTACGCATTACGACTTGCATATGCTGTATGGCTACAGTGAAACTGTCGCAACTAAGAGGTAATAAACATTTACCCTAGGTATACTTTATTACTCATGAATGACCTCAATAAAACTGAGCCTGGTATTTCCTGATTTCAATTTGTGCTGTATTTCCAAAGGTTCCCTACTTCAGAATATTTTGTATTAAAACTATATTTCTTTGAAGTTTGCATCCTGAATCTGTATAGAACTTTATAATATTAGAAAAAAAAATTATTTTTCCCTTAACGATAAGGCTTGGCATTTAATTTACTCAAATAGAATTTTGAATACCTATTTTGTTCCCAATATTGATAATGTTAGATTAATACCAGTATCAAAGCTCTTGCTTTCCAACTGTTGACAGCATTTTTTCAAAAAATATACAGTAAAGTCTATAATTTGGAAGATAGCCCTGCCCACAATGCCTGTAACGCTCTAGGGCGGTCAGGACGTACCGATGGTGATTTCCTGTTTAATCACGTTCCGGCCTGGGCTTTGCCTATACGTACTACTACACAGAAACTCTAACAACGTTAGATTTTATAACTATTTTTTTTTTACATATATATGTACAACATACAATTACATGAAATGACACTATTCAACTATGACACACACACAAAAAAAACAAAACACTCTTGACATATACCTCAGCTATACTCTTCGCGTCGGCTACGGTAGCCCAACACGGGTGGTAACTGATATGTTCTATAATTTGACTAACTTGGTGGGTTAGCCAAATTGTTCAACAATATCAGTATGACTCCACCCAAGTGTGCTGAACCCTGAGCCGATGCGAAGAGAATATGCTGGGTTATCTAACTTCCCAAATTCTTCATATGTTTATATGGGCCCTTTCTTTACTCTCCTAACTAGTTATTTTCTTTAAGGATCCTTTTCTAATATTACATTATATTTTATATTATTTTATATTAGATTGATAATCACTAATCTATTTCTGTGTGGGGTGGCGCCTTGGCGACCGTTAACTTCACATCAGTTGATCAGCCTCTATGGGCCTCTACTATATCCATCAGGATAGGGACACATCTAGTGGATTGTGTCACTGAAGGGCTAAAAAAAAAAAGACAAGAACATAACAATCACTAGATAGAATTACACCACCATATGATGAAGCTTGCCGTATGACTACATATATATTCAGTCAACAATGACCTTATATGTCGCCGGATGGTGTGACGTCATTGGCGTCGCGGCTGAATCCTCGACGTCTATTATCGATGTCGCCGTGATTCATCCGCGGCTTCAATCCAATTGTCGACGTCGGTGCAGTCGACAGCTAGTTATCACCAGCTCTCGTCAGCGTCGCCCCTCGACGTCATATGCAAAACTCCATATTTTTACAATAATTGTTGATGCCTCAACATAACAGTAATAAATAAAATTAGGGCCATTACATTTGAAATGTCCACTGATGACAAACAGGGCCATGATCTTCCAATCGTTGACCTCTCTGTAATCATGACATTCCAACCTTCTAGTATTTGGGACCCGACATTTGAGCTGTCGACCCAAATGTTATTCACTAATAAATGTCAACCCCTAACATCTCATATAATACATACAGCTTTACGGTATATTTTTCGTCTGCCGCATCAGGGCAAAAAATTGGAGCAGACGGAAAAAATATTTACAAATTAATAATTTTAACTTTTCTAAAATATGTTGCCCGGTCCTATGTGAACGCGAATGCTTGCAATTTATGTTCATTTCTGTTTTAAAATTTAACAATAAAGGTTTTTTAGACTGCACGTACACTGGGCAGGCTTGGTCCTCTAAGCGTCTATTTGCCCATATTTTGTGCCGTCTTTCGCCAAGAGGGCATAAATTACATATATGCGTGTCTGTCATACGTGCATGCCTTCATGTCGCGAATTTGATGACTATCGCAATGCTCTTATGTGCTCATTGGCAAGTCCGGCTCTGCTCTGTTCACATGTCCCCTATATTTTGCATCTGCTATAAAGAACCGATCAGACGGAACATACTGCACAGTCCGATCAGCGTCCTTTATAGCCACATCGTTCCTGCAAAATGAAGACACTGACTAGACCAAATTTGCGCTTGATAGGAAAGACCCCGATAAGACTGATTATACTGCCCAGCCTGCTCAGCGCCTTTCCCATACACATACATTTTTGCGCAACCGGTCAAGTGTACGTGAACAAATCCTAAACAATAAAATGCAGAACCATACTACCCTGCGTCTGTTATATAGGCTGTGTAATCAAAATTCGCAGGTTTTCAATCAGACAGTAATTCATTTCTGGCCGTTCAGACCTTGCAAATAAAACCTACAAACCAATGACTAACACTAAAATTATCAAAAGTAATAAATATTCACTCACTGAAATGAATCCCATACAGATGAGAATTTGTGTCCTCTGACACTTCTGTGTTGTATTTCGCCCTTATAGGAATCATTTACGGTGGAGTTTATATAGGGCAGGTATCACGCCACTATGTGGCTTATACGCATGTTACATGGGTAACCAGTGCACTTTAGTTATTTATGGTAACTTTGTATGTATTTGTACTAGCTACATAGGGTTAAGGCGAAAATGGCCTTATGTAGGTGAAAAGGTACCCTACGTAAGAAAAAAAGAAACTGTCCCCTTCGGTGTTCCCTTTCTGTGTCGCCACAATGCCCACCCTGCCAAGACCTTATTGCCAATCCTCCACTCACACTCATACTTTTCTCAACAAAAACATAATTGCTCTAGAGCCTGATCATAATTCTGTTTTGGATAAAATGCTATCAAGCCATGTTGCCAGGTAGCCCTGCTCAAAATGGGTATCCAGATAAATATTTCTTACTTCTACATGAAAAAATATGTTGTGATATTCATTAGATGTGCCTCAGCCATGCTCTTATAATGAGTATTCACTATATGTTTTAATGGTGAAAAATATCAGTACTTTTAGGATAGATATATGAACTGTGATAGGATCTGACTATCCCAGCTACACTTCTTCTCCAGTGGACAGATATTTTCCAGTTAAATGAAATCACATAATGATGGGAAGGGTCAATCCAGTATAGCACCTATCTTATTCAAAGTGGAACTATACATATATACTGTAAATTAATCTGTCCTGAAGCATACTTGACATGAAAGGAGCCAGCACATTACAGAACCAACAAAATGACATGTGTGCCCAGTGAAGATTCAAATCAGCCTGGGCATCTCAGGTGGATGCCCAGGCTGATGTTAGTCTTTGCTGGGCTCACATGCCATTTTGTAAGTTTTGTCATGCGCTGGCTCATAGGTGTTACAAATTGTATCTTAGACTTGCAGTTTCAAGTTGTAACTTCATACCATCCTGCCTTTTATCTTTGTTATTTTAGTGCACTTGAAAATGTGAGACCCAATAAGAGAAGCCTAGTAATATCAAGGTCAACTTTTGCCGGCACTGGAGTGCATGGTGGACATTGGTCAGGTGACAACAATGCTCAGTGGACAGACTTGTATGACTCTATTACAGGTAACAGATATGAGAAAAGGCCCCTTATTTCATATATGCAGGTACCCAGGGTCCAGATCGGTTTGCATATTAGTGCAGTCTGATCCAGATCTTCATTGCTTATTAACCCTTGTCCTGCTGAACCCTTATATGCCCTGTCTTTGCAAACAGTGTAAATCCAGAAACCAACTGATCTGGATTTGCACAGTTTGTCATTCAGTTTGTGAAATTGTATCAACAACCTGCATCAAGTAATTTGATTGGCTGACAATTAAAAGTAGGCGAAGCATCTTAATTTATTCAGCAAGGGATGGGTTAAGGGCTGGATACACTTTCAGGGTTGGGTGAGGTGTAAGGAACACAACTCTTTTGAAATTTCTGAAAATGGGCCTACTCTGAAAGGAAAGAATTTGATCTCCTCGGGAGCAAAATCTTTCCTTTTAGAATAGGTCCCTTTTCAGAAGGGGTTTAAAATGTGAGGAAGCAAACTGGAAGTAATAAAAGTTATTTCCTTTAAAAAATGGTGGAATTTCTACCAAATACAGTTGACTCTCATTATCTCAAACACTGATAACTCGAACTTCTGCTTAATTTAAACTGTAAGCAACAGTACTGGTTTAGCTATATTTTTCTTTCATTTCAACTCCAGTTATTTTAAACCTACAGTTCTGGTACTTTGGAGTTTGAGTAATGAGAGTCAACTACAATTGAACCTCAATATCCTAAACAGCTTTGGGACCATGTACATTTGTTCTAGACATGAATAGTTTGAGCCACTGAGGGTTAATCATAGCGCCAGGTTAGGTGACAACGGGGAATTACGTATGAATGTCTTTTCAATCATCTATATAATAATGTATGTTGCATGTACTCATTAGAGTAGCCATGATGAGACAATTCTAATGAGTAAACAGAACATACATTTACATGATAGAATGTAACAAAAAATCCTAAAATATCCATAAATATCTGTTTTCTTGGGCTATCAAGAGAACTTCCTAGGGACTGGAAAATGAGTTGGAATTAGCCATGGTAAATGAGCCATAGGTGATCGAGTCATTGAGGTTTTACTGTATATATCAATTCACATTAAGAGTTACAAAATGTAGAATACGAGGGATGTTCGAAATGAATTGCTTATTTCTATCTGGAGACTTCAAATTTCAAGTTAGCCCAAAAGTACTCATTTCATGCCCTCGAAGTACTCCCCGTGGCTAGAAATGCAAAGTTTCAGCCCATGTATCCACTTCTTGAAGGCGTCACGGTACGCTGATTTGGGCACAGTAATAAGGTACTGATGAATGGCAGATCTAAGTGCCTGTCGGGACTGGTATTTCCGCCCAGCAAGGAATGCTTTCAATTTCGGAAACAAAAAGAAATCACATGGGGCAAGGTCTGGGGAATACGGGGGGTGAGGCAAAACAGTTACTTTTTCTTTCTTCAAAAACGCCGTAACTATTGCGGAGGTATGAGCTGGGGCATTGTCATGTAGAAGACGGACATGTTTAAAACCAGTGGCAGGGCGTCGTTTCTGATAATACTTTTTCAGTTTCTTCAGTACTACGTCTTTGTAGTACTTTCCGGTGATGCTTTTGCCCTTTTTCACTGGCACTTTTATTGCGACTTCTTCACCAGAGAAGAAGATTGCATACAAAACCTTCTTTGTACTCAAAGAACGTTTGGCAATTATTGGGCGTTTGCTGTGTTTAGTGGCCCAGATCTTATTGCTAACCTTTCTGACGGGCTCAAAATAATGGACCCAGGTTTCATCACCTGTGACGACATTGGCAAACTGCTTTTTGTCATATTTTGGAAACATTTGAAGCAGCTTTTTGGCCACTTTAACCCGTTGCCTCTTTTGCTCGTCAGTCAACAGATGTGGCACCCATCTAGCAGAAATCTTTCTGACTTTCAAATACTTCTTCAAAATAAGGTGAACCATTGATAGTGATATGCCTACCTTTCGTGCAATATCACGAACTGTAAATCTGGCATCTCCTTCAATGATTTCCTTTATTTTGGAAACAATTTCTTTATGAGATGCAGATTTTGGCCTACCTGATTTCGGTGCATTTTTGATGGACTCTACACCAGACTCAAATTTCTTTTTCCACCGCCGAACTGTGTCATAAGACACACAAGAAGGTCCAAAAGCAGTAGAAATTTCAGTCATCAGCTTCTTCAAAGAACAACCAAGTTTTGAGCGAGCTTTGATGTAATCCCGTATTTCATCTTTTTTGTCGGCGCTTCTACCAACCATTTTTACTGCAGTGGTCAATGACTGCGTGTATTCAAATGGCAAATTTTATGTCTTACACTTAGTCTAACATGTACATTTATACACCATTGTGTAGATATTGAATAGCCCTATACAGGTATGTATTGTTTTTTATCGTGCCCCACGTGGATATCGAGCTAGAGGACAATAAGCAATTCATTTCGAACATCCCTCGTATATTGATAAATAGAGAAGGCCCTGACCAGGCTGCATGTTTATAACATAAAGGTCTTCTCAAACCATGGCTATTTCGTGGTTTAGGATGCTTCTGTGAGAAAATTAAGCATTTCTGTATGAAATGCTTATACCATTAATAAGATTTTGATTCCAGCGCTTTTCGAAGAAAAAGTGGGGATATTGTGATACCCCCTGTCTGTCCGTTTGTCCATCCATCCATCTGTCTGTCCATCCATACCTCCATCTGTAATATCACACCATTGCTCCTAGACCATTTAAGCTAGAATCTGGAAACTTTCACAGGCAACAGCCCTATGGATGAGGACTGGAGGAACCCATCAGAATTTTGATGTAACCTCTGGGAGCAGGGCCAGGGGAATGTGGCCCCAAAGGGTCCAAAATCCATTTTGTACAAACAAAGTCATGTTGCATATCAAATCATAGGTAATGAAGATTAGAATACAGTGGTGCAAAAAATATTTCCCCGGAGGCATGTCTGGGGGTCAACAGAGGTCAAAAAGTAGGATTTTTGGTCCTTTTTTTTTTATTGTCACTCAACCTCCTACGCTTTTTGAGCTAGAGCCTCAAAACTGTCACAGGTAATAGCCTTATGGATGAGGATTGGAGATTTGCCATTTTGATGTGTAGAAAGGTAACCAATGCTGGCCGACTATAAGCTTCACTAAGATGATTCTCTCGGAGACTCACTGCACCTTAAAAACTTTCTCTATCCATTCTTCCACCACAAACACTCCTACACCAGCAGTGCCTTTGTCATTTCTGGACCAACAGAGCTTGTACCTGATGTCCTTACCCTTGATTGTGCGGCAGTTGCCACCATGGTATCTGGTCTCCTGAATGCAGCAGAATCCACTTTCCTTTGGGATAGTGTTTCCACTACTTCGCAAACTTCCTCTCAGAGTGTTAACATTGAGTGTTCCTACCCTGAATTTTCTCAGATGCTTGCTTGATTCACCACACTGGCCCAACCCTTCCTCCCACACCTAACAGGAGGCCAAGCTGGAGACATTACCAACAGAACTTTTGTGTCTGCTGGCACCCCCTATCACAGATTCTACTGTTGTGCTTGCCATGAAAGATTTTGGAACAACTGTTTTTTACAGGATCGCCTGTCCTAGCTGACATCCCAACTCAGTTCTTTAATGGCATCTGTATGCACGTCGTTCCCGCACTCGGGCAGTGTGCTTTGCTGTTGTCCTTATAAAGAAAGGATTGTCCGCCAAACCACAATAGCTAGAACACCAAGCCATTGGTCTGTAGATGGTTGCTGCCTAGCTCTGCCACCCAGGTTGTGGCAGCCTCATAACCCTGAAGGTGGGCAGACAATTGTGATAGAGGGCAGCCTCATATTCCCACACTCATGTTGAGTGTCACAGCTAGATGCAGTTTTACGTCATACCCAGGACAGTCATGCTCTCAGCAGCAGGTAGCTGTGAACTTTCAACCACAACATGTGTGAAAACTGCCTGGAAGAAGTTCAAGGAGCTGCTACCAGTTCTCTCTTCATGCCACCTCTCTTTCAAGACATGTGGCCGTGTGTACAACTCTTGTGTGCGGAGGGCAATGCTCCATGCCAGTGAGACTTGGCCATTGACAAAACCAAACCTCCAACATCTGCAGGGGAATGACAGGGCAATGATCAGACAGACCTGCAATGTCAAGCCGCAAGACATTGTCACCACCAGGTCCAATGAACTACTTGCGTGGCTTGGCATTGAGGATCTGGACCTCATTTTGAAGGAGAGAAAGCTCCTCCTTGCTGGTATGGACATGTGGAACACTCCAATGGTGCAGTCAAGACAGCTTTTCACATACAGGTTGAGGGAAAGCATGGACCTGGGAGGCCCAAGATGACATGGAAGCAGCTGACAGAGAGGGATTGTAGAGTGTGGAGGCTCTCGGCTATCAACCCTCATGATAGAAATATTTGGAGATCTGGTGTGAGATCTGCCATGTGTGCAGCAAGCCAGCTATCTGGAAGGGGGCCCACTGATGTGGATGTTGCCCCTGTACCTGCACGCTAATCAAAAACCCAGTTATGATGATGATGATGTGCACAGAGATATGCGATGGTGCTGGCACGGGAATATGCAATGGCATGCCATTGACTTGCTCTAGTTTATTGATGCAATTTACATGTATTTGTATCTTCTCAGACACATGAAAGTGGCTGAAAAAGCATTACCTTTGGCACATTTACATTTGTTTCTTCCAAATGTCTAACGCAAACAGTGAAAGTGAGAATATTTGCTTTCGACATCTTTCAGAAAGTTGGTTTTGGCTGGGCACTTTACACAGAAGAAGTAAATTTGCATAATTTAATGCAAAATTATTTGTCATAACTACCTACACACAAAAAGTTTTATTATAGTCATTGGTTTTAAAAAAAAATCAAATATTTTCACTTTTTCCCATAATAAAAATGAATGCAAATCATGCTGAAATCTGTAGGGTAGGTAACTTGGAGGCAGATTTTCAACAAGTTCAGCTTGTTTTTCTGAAATTGTCAAAAGATTGTTGTGAGACATCAATAATTCAAATTCAGCAAACAAAAATATAAAATATTTTCTTAGACAAAAATTAAAAAAAGATATACTTTACTATAGAAATTGTATAGGTCAAACCAATTTTTGGCAGTAAATTTAATTTTAGAGTACATATTTGAGAACAGAACACAGAAACAGAAAAGACAAATGGTTTGTGATAAAATATGGTCCATCAGATCAAAATATTTTCATATAAAATAAAACTCCAAGCAAAAACGTCTTTCCGAGTGATGTTGAAAGGACAGTATGTATATGTTTAGTTTAATCAGGATGTACATCCAAAGACATCATTTGATCTGGCCCATATAGTGGATTGATTTCTTTGTGTGTTTTATTTTAGAAATGATGAGATTCCAGTTGTTTGGAGTACCTTTAGTTGGGGCAGACATCTGTGGTTTTAATGGTGACACAAATGTAGAACTCTGTACCCGCTGGATGCAGTTAGGAGCTTTCTATCCTTTTATGAGGAACCATAATACAATAGGAGCCAAGGTAATTTGTTTGCCAAAAAATATGATTTATCTGAATCATATTCGACAAAAAGAATCAAATGACAGACTTGGTATGTTCGCATACATATGAACAGGAGCTTTGGTGTTTTATTGCCCATCACGTCTTTTTAGTAATTCAGATGCTGCACTTTTTCATGCATGCACTATCATATGGTTTGAAGCCTCAAGTTTTGTCAGCTTTTTAACCTTCAGCCTGATAAAGACCAAAGCAGAGTTGTTTAAGACATTAAGACATCATTAGCTTATCAATAAGACCCACTGACATTTAGTAGTTCAATATGTATGAACCTAATATGATTGTTTCAGGCAGCTTAATTTGTTAGTACCATTCTCCATATCTACCTGAATTCAATATCTTTTTTGTCTTTTGCTTGTGGTATCACAGCTTTGCCATCTATGTAACTAGTCAGATAATTTATTATACCCCCAGAAACTGTGTTTATGGAGTGAGGGCATACTATTTTCATGTCCTTTCATATGTCTGCCAGTCTGTTACACTAATAAGCACTGATAATTTACATTTCTTGTTTTACTTGCATCTCTCTCCATCTGTCTGATAGGGTCAGAATGATATGAAAATGTCATTCAGGTATGATTTTAAATTGTATCAGATATATTATGTCTCTCAATAAAATAGTAACAAATCAAACACTGATTGGTCTGCTCCAGTTTCCAGGCAAGCAAAGTAACTTACCTGTAATTTGATGTCACGCTCTTGTGGAAAATGACACCAAGCATCAGCAAAAGGCATGAACATACACCACAACCTCTTTATAACACTATTGTTGGGGTCCATAGCATAAACTGTGTAAGTTAAACAACCGCGTTATATCCAAACAAAAATATATAGATTATATTGAAAAATGACCATTTATGGTCATTTTTCAATATAATCTATACATTTTTGGGATCCATCTTTGAACCGTGTTATATACAAAACCGTGTTATAACGAACCGTGTTATAAAGAAGTTGTGGTGTAGTTGTGTTAATAAGAGCCACAATGTAACAAAAATGTACCTTATGACATATGCCCAGCAAAGACTTGGATTAGCCTGCACATTCCATATAGTATGATCAGGGCCTACTCTAGTCATCCATATATTCTACAGCTTGATTGCATAAGTGGACATCAAAGGTCTTGATCAGACTGCAATTCATATACATGTCATGTTAACTCTTTGAATTCTACAACTGCAGGAGACGACATTTTGATTTTTTGTATTTTTATTTCAGAGAGAATAAGGCTTGACATTTCATGTGAATCATCTGCTGATTCACATGAAATACCAAGTCTTATTTTCACAAAAAATTAATCGAAGAAATTTAGACTGTCATCTGCTACAATTTTGCAGCTATATACAGTATTTATGAAAAAAAATATGAGTAGCTTTTGCTAATTTACCAGCATGTTCCAATTTCAGGACCAGGATCCAGCCTCATTCGATACAGCCACTCAGAATATTATGAGAAATGCCTTAAACACAAGATACACTCTGTTGCCATTCTTGTATACTCTGTTCTACAAAAGTCATGTCAGTGGTACACTGGTGGTCAGACCACTGTTCTTTCAGTAAGTATACACTGAAAAATGTTGTCTTATGACAAATTCTTTCATTTCTTATGGGCATCAGAAATGCTTTTTCATGTATTCTAAAACATTTTAGTGCCCTGAAGAGATTTATTTTTAAATCTTAGCCCATTAAATGGCATGTGTGCCTAGTGAAATTATGGTTAGCTTCCCCAAAAGTGATATTTGTAAACAGCAGAGTGCACCATTAATTAATAAGTAAGGGTCTGCATTGTTTGCCATGGCATTAGCAATTCAAAATCATAGAATTTGAGAGGTGTGACATTTGTCAGGCCTAGAGATTAATCTCCCTGTTGTACATGGTTGATGAATGAATTTCATCCTAAATGTTACTATAGTCAGTTCAGTACTAAACTGCCAAAAATGAAAAGAATTATGATAATTGAATTTAATAACATATTGATATCCACTATCCCATCCTTTCTCCACTCACCATATCTCCCATTTTAAAAAACCTTCACATATTAATCCATTTGGTCTCACTTAGCTTAGTCATTCTCTGTCACTATACACATTCACCCAACAGCTTACACACACATTCACACGCATTCCAATATACACATCCCCACCACAGACCCAAGGGCTTAGCACAGTTAATTTCCTATCAGACCTTTTTTTTATTTGATAGCCCCACTGTAGGATATTTATGCCTAGCACTGTTTAGATTTGAGTCAGATTCCTGCAAAAAAAGACATTAACAGAATCCACTTGAAAGAAAAAGGTCTGATGGCCTACACCTTCTGTTTGTCAACATATGCTGAGGCTTTTTCTTTGCAAGGCATAACTTAGTTCTCTATTTCTCTGTCTTCAGGTATCCATCAAGCTCAAATGATGCAGCATACAAGTTGGATGTTCAGTTTATGTGGGGCTCAGTACTGCTGATAACACCAGCAACATCTCAGGTACACTTTATTTTTAAATTTTAAAAAAAAGACCTCATGGTTTTGGCTGTTAACTCTTTAAAAGTATAGTGATTGTGAAATTAAAGATGACAAATACATCTATGTTATTTGTTTTATTTTTCCTAGAACACTTACCTAATAGCTCCTGCAACACATTTCTAAAGGAATGACTAATATGCATGGAATGTTGAGTTGTGTTTTTAGATGTATGCTATGGTTTTACCCCTACACACAAAGAATGCTATGGGATATAATCTTTTCATCCCCCTGTCAATTTGCCCATCTGTCTATCCATCCAAATGTACATATGTCCAAATGTCCATAAGTTTGTTAACTTTTGCATCAAAATTTTGTGATAAGGTTTTTCTTAATAATAGATTTCTATAAGTCTTCATATGAAGTATTGATACATAGTTAGTATTCACTACTGGACAGATACAGGTTAGTTAACATCATCTTGATGCCACTGCAGACCAAAGGTCATGGCCATACTTTATTTATAATTGCTTCAATGTTTTACATGAAAGAATAATATACAGAGATACATTTTACATCAAGTAATATAAAAGGAGATATCCAGGAAAATTTATTTTGCTTTCCTTATATCTCTGAAAGTCTTCACTTGAAGTACAGTATTTGACCAAATTACCGCACCCTGCCCTTAGGTTTTTCAAATCAACTGGGAAAACTTGTGGTGAAATATGTATCCACCTATACTAAGGGTACACTAAAAAAAAAAAAGAAAAAAAGATAAATTAAAGACTTGTCTAATGATGCTTTTGCGATTTGTTTCCTAATTTTCTTTATAAAAATATATGTTGTGGGTACTCATTTGAATTGCACCAACAAGTCGATGCAATTCAAATGGGTACCCACAACAAATGCCTTTATAAGGAAGCAGACAAAGAGTACACTGGCTGTGATCTGAAGCCTATGGAATTGGTTGTGTGTGTTTATAGGGATATGTGCGGTAATTAGGTCAAATACGATAATTCATATTTGATTAAGTTGTTATACTACTGGATGACTCCTGAATAGCTGATTAAATCTTTCTGCTGGCCTAAGATCAAGGTCAAGATAATTTTTCATCTTCAAATATGTAAATTTAACATTGTAAGAGTTTATCTGATTTATTTCATTTGATATGGCACAGAAATAGCTACAAAATATGGTAAAAAAAACACCAGACCCATGATATGTGCCATTGGATCAGGGTCTTGCTTCTGAACATTATTTGGACTTAAAATTTGTTGAGTCTAAAGATGAAACACTGGAAAACTGAAAAATCCTATTGGGCCAGTTTCTGGAAAGTCATTCATGTACCTGCTCAGTAACTTCAAGACTGTGGACTTAGAACTGGTGAATTAAAAGTTTTAATATTAAAGTCATTTGATATTAAAGTTTTTAAAGGTTTGTATTGCAGAAGTTGGCAATATTTGTTTTATTCAATCATTCCACAAAAATATATTATGTGTAGTCACTAGAAGTACCTCTGTTAGGACCTTCTAATGAGTACCCACAACACATACATGTATTGTTTTAGAGAAATTAGACAATAAGCTAGAGCTATGTGTTAACCCTTAAAGCACCAATCACAACTAAAGCAGATGACAATTTTGATTTTTTTTTATTTTCAGAAGAAAAGAAGTCTTGACATGATTCAGATGAAATATCAAGACTTGTTTCTCTGAAAAATAAAAAATAAAAATTTTAGAATGTTGTCTGCTACAAATTTTGCTTGGTGCTTTAAGGGTTAAGTTCTTAAAACATTTTACCAAATATGAACAAGTAACCATTTAGCCTTAAGAAGCTGTCATGTGACAGCACTTGTTAATAATAAGCCCAAGCTATTAACCTGAAAGGGCTATTCAAAATTAAAGCAGATAGCATTCTAGAACTCTTTTGTTTTGTTTTTTCTTAGAAAATAAAGCTTGAAGTTTCATGTGAATCCTCTGCTGATAATATGATTCAAATCTCAAAACCTGTTATTGCATAAAAAGCAGTGCCGCACGTTATTAACAGCTGTGCATTAACCGGTGAAAAGCCGTGTATTAACAAGGCAATTCACGCGCTGTTAATGCACGGCTACGCAACTTTCAATATGATCGTATCAGGGCCACATATTTGCTGCCGTTACGAGATGTGTACTGCCCGGCCCTAGAACTAGCATAGTCCGTGGAAATTATGTTCGCGAGATATCGGTGAAAAGGCAAAGCAAAATAGTGCAAGAAATAACGTGAAATGCAGCAAATGTTTCAGTTTTTATGCAATTATAGCAATCGAACATGTTTTTCAATGTATTAACATTCGCCAGGTCCCTTTGGAGGTGTTGAAAACCGCAGCCTTCGGCCTCGGTTTTCAACACTTTCCAGGGGACCTGGCGAATGTTAATGCATGAAAAAACATGTTTGATCCCTATGTTCTCATATAAAAAAGAAAAAAAAGTATCAAAAAAAAAAAAAAAAAAAAAAAAACAATATTAGAATGTTGCTACCTGCTGTTGCAGCATTAACCCTTAAAGTGCTAATCACAACTATTGTCGTCTGCTTTGTCATCTGCTTGTGATTTTAAAAGTCATTTTTGCAAACAGTATGGACCCAGATCAGACTGCTCCTTTAGGAGCAGTCTGATCTGGATCCACACTGTCAGCCTGTATGCAAAAATAGGTTTGAAAAGTCTGCAAGAATACTCAGCAGATGACATAAACAGACGACATTTTCAGATGCAGTTTTTCTTGGCGCTTTAAGGGTTAATTTGGTTTTCTTTCCCTCTAGGGTACTTTGCAAGGTCAAGGTTATCTCCCTAAAGACAGATGGTATGACTTTTACAACTACACCATCACAGATTCGCCAGGGCATGTTACAACATTCGATATGCCGATGGAAAGAATAAATATTCAAATACGAGGGGGTTCTATATTCCCATTACAGGATTCCAATGTTACAACAACACTGTCGTGAGTTGTATTATCACTTTAGAAAATGTTTTGCATTACAATGAGTAAGCTTATGCAACCTACCAAAGTCATAAAATTGTAAAAGTATGTATTTGCCTTCATGTTCAGCTTGTTTTCTGTTTTGAGGTAACTTATCCATGACCCATGATTTATAGTGAGCACAGCTCCCAATGCGCGAACTGAGTGAGCTCTACAGTAGAGAATATGATCAAGGAAAGGTAACATACAATGATATATGCTTTCAGCAGAAATCGCTCTGACCAATTTTCTTCCTTTTTCTTCCCAGAAGTTGTCACCGGAAGTTGGCAGAATTGACTGGGGCGGACTTGATTATACCACTTTTCACAAAATTTGGGTCTCACTAATAAGCATCAGGAAGTGAGAAGAAAGGAGTGTCAATAAGTGTCAAGAACATATTTTACTGATTTTTTTTATTATTTATTATTGATTTACATATATTTTTTATATAAATGATATTCATTCTTTATTGATGCTGTGAAGGACTTTTGAAGACTACAGATAGGTCTGTGCTGTGCTCGCATTTAGGCTAAGCCTATTTTCATATTAAGGTCAAAGCAATGCTAGCAGTATATGAACAGGACAGAAATCTTGGACGGACCTCCAAGCACGTTATTATAATCAATCAGTTACTATTTTTCATTTGTGAGAATATGTAAATACCCAGGGCCTCATGGATGATCAGCTGTTGCATATGTTTAATACATGTATGTATGTGCTAAATGTAGTAACCCTCTATAAATAAAGTCTTTACTTACTTACTTACCTACCTTAACCTTTTTTGATGAAGAGATTTCTTAAATGCTGTAATGATTTTTTTACACACTGCCAGAATCTTTTTTTGTGTATAACATCTTTTGCAATTCTGGAATTTGATCAAAATATTAGACAATCAAAAATAATGAGATATGTTTTCAGTATATCAATGTTTAAATGTAGTGCAGAGAGGAGAGAGAGGAGAAAGAGGCGGCTCATTGTCAGTCTTTTGCTGCTATTATATCTAAAACTGATATAAACTCAGATTTGACACTTTAATACACTGGAACCTCTTTATAAGATGGTTCATTATAATATGATTTCATAGGTAAAATGGTTTAAAGGTGGACCCCGAAAATGATGTATCCAAACAAAAATATATAGATTATATAGAAAAAAATGACCATTTATGGTTATTGTCATTTTTATATAATCTATACATTTTTATTTGGAAATACAGTTGTTTTGTTAACATGAATTTTGCTTTATGTTATAAAGAGGTTGAGGTGTACCCCAGTCATCATTCTATGTAAATCTATATCGGGCCGTCATCGGCCCGTCAGGGTAGCTGACGGGCCGATGACGGCCCACTGTAGATTTACGTAGAATGCTAGCTGGGACTACCCTTTTAACTGTTTAGGGATTGTTTGGATACACACATTGCTATATTGTGTTTGTATTTTAGACGTAAGAACTATTTTTCTCTTTGTGTTGCTTTGGATCTCACTGGTCTTGCTAATGGTGAATTATATTGGGATGATGGAGAAGAACTAGGTGAGTGGAGATTATTTAACCCCAATCCTGCTAAACCTGGCCCTGAGGTTATAAAACTTTTTTTCATGCTCAACTCAGCTGAGCATGAACAACTCAGCTGAGCATGAAAGTTTTCATGCTAATAAATCTCAAATTACTAACAATGCCAAATTCCTTCTGGCTAAACATAGTTGAGCATGAAAATTTCTCTGCTAATAAATATGAAAATGCCAACTGTTGTTGGCATTTTCATATTTATTAGCAGAGAAAATTTCATCTTCAGCTGAGTTGAGCATGAAAGAAGTTTTATAACCTCAGGGCCTGGATATGTCCCATCTTTGTAAACAGTGTAGTTCCAGATCAGTTGGCTTCTGAAAAAAGAAACCAATGGATCGGGATCTGCACTGTTTGACATTATGTGAATTTGTATCAACAACCGGAATCAAGTAATGGGATTGGCTGAAAATTAGAAGTGGGCATGGCATCATAATTTATTAAACATGACAAGGGTTAATAATATCAGCTTTGCTAATGATGGGTTAATTACACTGAATGAATGGAGAGGAGTAGTAGATGAGTGAAGATGATAATATAAAGGAGCCACTTTATAAAAGTTTATTATAGAATGGTTTCATATATAACACAGTTTAATATAACATGGTTTCAGATATAACACAGTTTATTAATTATAGGATGGTTTAACACAGTGTATTATAGCATAGTTTCAGATATAACACAGTTTAATTTAGCATGTTTTCAGGTAGAACACAGTTTATTATAGCATGGTTTCAGATATAACACAGTTTAATATAGCATGGTTTCAGATATACGTAGCACAATTTACTATAGGATGGTTTCAGATATTACACAGTTTATTATAGCATGGTTTTAGATATAACACAGTTTACTGTAGTATGATCTCAGATATACGAGGGCAAGTCAATAAGTAACCAGCCTATCCCATTTCCAATTGACGAAGACACCCACAATTTTCATGCCTTGTTTCAATATAGCATGGTTTCAGATATAACACAGTTTAATATAGCATGGTTTCAGATATAGCACAGTTTACTATAGGATGGTTTCAGATATAACACAGTTTACTATAGCATGGTTTCAGATATTACACAGTTTATTATTGCATGGTTTTAGATATAACACAGTTTACTGTAGCATGATCTCAGATATATGAGGGCAAGTCAATAAGTAACCAGCCTATCCCATTTCCAATCAACCGAGACACCCACAATTTTCATGCCTTGTTTCAGTACATGTTTTAGGCCTGAGAGCAAAATTGCACCCTTATCGTGTCATTCACTCATAAGATATTAAATGTCAAACATGGCTAGCGATGCAAAAGCAAGCTTTTCGTCAAAAGTTGAGTACTGTGCTGTAATTCGGTACTTGTATTTGAAAGGGAAAACAGGTCAGGAAATACATTGCAAGCTGACCAATGTTTATGGGTCTTCTGCACCATCGTATGCACAAATTAAATTCTGGGTTGGGGAATTCAAACGTGGTAGAACATCTTTAGAAGACGAAACCAGGTCTGGACGCCCATCAGATGCCACTGATGAAGAAATGTGTAACAAAGTATGAGATCTGGTGTACTCTGATAGGCGAGTTAAGGTGGAAGAAATAGCGAATGCATTACACATTTCAAATGGTAGTGTTTCAACAATTTTACATGATTGCTTGGGTATGCGCAAGCTAACAGCCCCTTGGGTCCCAAAATCCCTTAGCGACGAGCAAATGGCAACCAGAGCATCAGTATGCAGTGCATTGTTGAAGCGGTTTAGGTCAAAGGAAGATGATTTCCTTTCACGTCTGGTGACTGTAGATGAGACCTGGGTCCATTATTATGAGCCAGAGAATAAAGCTCAAAGTTGCCAGTGGGTTGGGCCGGGGTCTCCGAGACCAAAGAAGTTCAAAACGCAACCCTCTGCTGGCAAGGTGATGGCAACTGTATTTTTGGACGCACAAGGCATTATTATGTTGGACTTTCTAGCAAAGAAAAGTACAATGTGTGTATTATGCAAATTTGCTCAACCAGCTGAGAACTGCGATCCATGAAAATCTCTCCAAAGGGATTCTGCTCCAACAGGGCAATGCGAGAGTCCACACTTGCAAAATTGCAATGGATGCTGTTGAGCGGAATGGCTACGAGCTAATACCGCAACCTGCTTATTCTCCAGACTTAGCTCCTAGTGACTATTTCCTGTTCCCAAACTTGAAAAAGGATATCCGTGGACATCATTTCTGGTCAAACGAAGAAGTCATGGCGGCAGTTGAGGAGTGGGTCTGAGACAAGGACCCTGGCTTCTTCAGTTCTGGGTTGATGGCACTGGAACACCGTTGGTCATTCTAGAGGGCAATTACATTGAAAAAGAAAAGATCGATCCCACCCAGAAATAAGTTAGGCTGTTTTTTTATTGACTTGCCCTCGTAGCACAGTTTATTATATCATGGTTTCAGTTATAACACTGTTACAATAGCATGGTTTCAGATATACAACACAGTTTAAAGGTGACCTTAAATCTCAACTCAAAATAAGAAAAGCAAGACGAAACAATTAATATGGTTTAAAGATATGAGTTCGCATTGGCATACACATAATACATTCTTGTCTGCTTGATATTTCCTGGATTAGCTGATTTATGACATTTAAGAGTTAATTAGATTTTGGTATACTTAACTTTTTTTTTGCAAGTTAAGCATGGGTCATGGTCAAACTTTTAAGTTTTGAGATGTTTGCTGCTTGTGTATGGGGCATTTTTATCTTTGAAAAAGTGATTTATGCTTCAATTTGATGTTATCTTTATCTCTTTTAGGTGCAAAGGAGAATGGCCACTACAATCTCATTGAATTTGAAACTAGCAAGGTAATGCATGCCATAAAAATGATTGGACTCTTCAGCAACTCTTTTACATAGTGCTTAGAAATAGTAAAGATTAGAAATTAACAGCCCAGACCTTAACTGAACTGGATGAAATTTTGGCTCAACTGTCCAAGAAAATGCCCCTGACATTTCATTTAACCTTTATCACTTTCTGGGTTACTTCAGCAGAGGAAAATTGGTGATATTTTTCTTATTTTTACCAGAAAACACGATATGATATTTCATGCAAATTGTCTCCAATATGGACAATATGCATGAAATGTCAAATCCTGTTTTCTAGGAAAAATCATTTTTCGCAGATGTAACTGTCTTGATATTTATGCTGTGTGATTTTAACTTTTTTGGTGCCAAATTTCAGATGTTTGTCGTCTGCTTTTTTTTTTTTTTAAACAAATATTGCTTGGAAAGAAGTTTATATGTAAAGTTGAAAGACTGAATATCAAATGGCATAGATCCAGATGAGACTGACTCATTATGAGCCGTCTCATCTGGATCTGTGCTTTTGTTGTGGCAGTGAAAGAGTTAAACACATCTTAATACGTTAACCTTTACCTCTCTTTGGCAAATTCAGCAGATGACAAAGTGATATACAGTTGACTCTCGTTATCTCAAATTCCAAGGGACTCACTAAAACACTTCGAGATATCCGTACTTTGACATGTCAGAGTTGAGAGAGTGAGGAAAACAATAAATTGAACAACCATATTTAACAAATGAATATGTAATTTGACTCCTGAAGTTAGAAATATATATATAAAATAATGTGGAAAAGAGGAGAAATTGCTCCTTAGGAGCAATTTCTCCTCTTTTCCACATTATTTTGTTACCTGTTGTCATAGTTTCATGTCAAACAGGGACCAAATTTTCACTTCGAGATAAGCGGTAATTCGAAATAAGCGAGTTTGAGATAACGAGGTTCGACTGTATTATTCTAAATTGCTTGCTTCAGGATGTTTGTTTTTTGCCGTATATGAGCCATAATGTTAGAAAACTTACTTTTTGACATGTATGTCTGGTGAATACTCAGATCAGCCTGCAGATCTCCTGTGTGAGTACCACCTTTGCTTGGTACTCTGCAAGTAGCCAAGGATCCAAGTCTTTTTAATCCTTAAACTGCCAATCACAACAATTGTCATCTGCTTTGTCATCTGCTTGTGATTTTAAAAGTCATTTTTGCAAACAATGTGGACCCAGATCAAACTGCTCCTTGCGGAGCAGTCTGATCAGGGCCCACACTGTTTGCCTGTATGCAAAAATAGGTTTGAAAAGTTTGCAAGAATTTTCAGCAGATGACATAAACAGACGACATTTTCAGATGCAGGTTATCTTGGCAGTTTAAGGGTTAAGCATACGGCAATGACTGCATGGTGGAAATATGTATGCAGAGGACAAAATACATTGGGTGAATGAGCCAGCACATGAGAAAAAGGTACTTATCACACCGGTGACCAGCAAATGCTCAGGTGAGCCTGCTCACAAATGCAATCTCGCCAAACCATTGCTGTCCACAGACATATAGTAGAGACCTTGAGGAAGCGTCAGGCAAAAACCGAAAGTCTGTAGCCTAAATAGGAGACTGCACATTGAAGAACCACAAACCAGAAAAACATAAGGTCCCTTTCGTAGTGTGCCAGCTCAAATATTGTACTCACTGCTAGTCCTGTACCAGTACAACAATCAGTCTTCTTATGGCCCACTATGGCTTTACTAGTCTTTTTCTTTTGCTCTTCTGACTTTCAGTTTTTAGTCAAGCTCTTATCTGTGTTTCATCACAGTGTTTAGACATTAACCCTTCCTTACGACATGAAAGCCGTAACAAAGGAATGAAGCATAGCTGAAAAAATTTACCGCCGATGGTGGGAATCAAACCCGGTCCTCCCGGTTACAAATCCAATGCTCTAACCACTGAGCCAAAGAGTCGACTCCCTGACGCAGTTGTCAGAGATTGAATATATACTTAGAAGCTATGCGTAATCTGCCAAGGCAGATAATTGAAGGAAGGAGTGCTCAGTCGTAACACTCCCCCTTTTCAAGGAAGTCATCATTTATGATGACGTGAAGCCATTTTCGGCTAAGTAAAGTCCAATCTTGGACGAGCCCCCATCTTATGACATGAAAGCCGTAACAAAGGAATGAAGCATAGCTTAAAAAAATTTCCCTCCTGTTGTGGGATTCGAACCCAGTCCTCCTGGTTAAAAATCCAATGCTCTAACCACTGAGCCAAAGAGTCGACTCCCTGATGCAGTTGTCAGAGATTGAATATATACTTAGAAGCTATGCATAATCTGCCAAGGCAGATAATCGAAGGAAGGAGTGCTCAGTTGTAACACTCCCCCTTTTCAAGGAAGTCATCATTTATGATGATGTGAAGCCATTTTTGGCTAAGTAAAGTCCAATCTCGGACGAGCCCCCATCTTACGACATGAAAGCCGTAACAAAGGAATGAAGCATAGCTGAAAAAATCTCACGCCTGCCGTGGGAATCAAACCCAGTCCTCCCGGTTAAAAAACCAATGCTCTAACCACTGAGCCAAAGAGTCGACTCCCTGATCCCCTTATGAAAAAAATGGGCCTGTGGCAAAGTCTGCTGCAGAGCTATGAACAAGTTGTCGCAATGATGCAGCAACATTGCCGCAAGGTTGCTGCAGTGTGTTTTTATCATGCAAATGAAGTCTGCCATAAGGTTGCCGCAGACATATTGCAAAATTGCGGCAAACATTTAACTGTACTAGGGGAAAAGGGACTTTACAAAGCTAAAAATATGCATGCACAGGCCCTCAGGGATGTTATTGTTCTAAAATGCGGATACCCTGAACACTTAAGACACCTGAAAACATACTCTATGTAAGATTTCTGCTCAGATTTGTTTTTATCTTGGACAGATATTTGAGCATTTGATACTAATGTTTTATGTATAAGGTAACGTTCTATGACACAGTCCCTTTTAATATGCATCTGCATGGGATATCCCTCCTCAGAGCCCCATCCTCCCTCCCTGGGGTTTCATATCCTTTACTAGCAGATCCACAGTTTAGAGGTTCTAACATTTCTTTAAAGGAGTCCATAGTTGAAGAGATTTGACAAAAACAATTTCAGATATGAGTAAGCATGCTCATTTGGCTTGCTACATGTATTTAATTCAGCATATTTAGATAACTGGTTTCCATGCAGAATCTTATCAAGTCTCTATGCATCTTTAGTTCATCGAAAATGAAACTCAAGGTTTATGTTTCTAAATTTCTATGCATGATTCTTTATGATCCTGAGTAAAATGTAAATGGAATTATAGTCTTTGAGAAAGTTTTGGGTTTTAATTGCAAAGAAAATAAACTTACCATTTTCAATAACCTTTTAAATTAAATTTAAGAATCCATATAGATAACAGTATTCCAATGAAAATTAATTCACACTGATACAGCGAAACACAAAATTACATATATTCCACAATAAAACAAGAAAATCACTATCAGATCCTTTACTTTCTAACTTGCTACTCATTCAGTGCTATCCTATAAATGACTACACTTTTTGGTTAAAAGGCAAAGTATCTGACCACTTTTATGATATCTTAATTAAAAGCACATTGTTGTAATGGCAACAGGCCCTTAAATATTTCCCAAAACCTGTTTTGCATAATTACAATTATTTTCTGGCAATGTTCTGGCAAAGTTGACCATAAGCTTGCCATAATGTTATAGAAATTCACTTCTGCACTGAACTTAACAGCTTAAAAATTTTCAAAGTGTCTGACCAGAAAAAAGAGTTGATATGGATCATGTCAGCAGACTGTTGTTTTTTTCCTCCATTGAAGACCCAGTTTTGGTTGTTTTATATTATCACTGTCACAGTGATCTATGTTGTTAATATTCAGCTGTTATAAAAACTTGCAAATGTATGGTGAAAATTATTGATGTAGCAAATTTGCTTTAACCCCATTTCAGAATGTTTTTTTTATTTGAATATAATTATCAATATTGGGGTAATCTGCTGCTTAGAGTATAATTATCTTTGTCTAATAGATTTTGAAATTCCAAATAAACAACTGAGTGGAATGATATAACCTCTAGTAATCATCAGATTCAGAGATAATGGCAAATCTCTGGCAAACTACCTCAAAAAAGAAAACTTTCTGGCAAACTTTTGGCAAGCTCCTTGATCCCCAATATCTTTTGGCAAAGTTCTGGCAAACTCGCCCCTGCTGCATACATGCCATTAGCTGTTGACAGACATCTGTGAGATTTTGAAAATTTTTAGGGGAGATTTGATGAAATTCTGTGAGATTTTTATGAAAATCACTTTCAAGCTTATATAAGTAAGTTAATAACCATTATTTTAATGAATTAAGCTTGGGACAGCCATGCTAATGTGTGGTTTATTTCTAGTTCTTCAAAAAGTAGCTTATTAAATGGTATGAAAATTCTGTGAGATTTGAAAATCTTATGGGATATGGGGTCCAGAAGTGCCAAAATTCTGTGAGATTTTGTCTCACAGTGTGAGGTATGGCATGTATGCTGCTGGTAAGGTACTTTGCCAGAGCATTGCCATTAGCGGCAATGATCGGCAAAGTTTAGCGGCACAGTTTTTCTTTGCTGCAACCATGCCGCTGCCTTCTAGCGACATTATGGCACAGAATCTTTTTCATAAGGGGATGCAGTTGTCAGAGATTGAATATATACTTAGAAGCTATGCGTAATCTGCCAAGGCCATTTTCGGTGTATAAAGTCCTATCCTGGACGAGCCCCCAATTTCTGTTACGATCCAGATGTAACGAGAAAGAAATGAAAGTGAAACCAGCAACAAGCTTTAAATTATTAACAATATTTATTCACAAAGAAAATAAGATAAGATTCAAAACAAAAGAATGTAAGTGAACAGTACCTTTCAAGTTTATGTCACAAAGTCCCTGAAAAATAATCCACAAGAATTTATAAAACAAATCCTTGGAATATCAGTTTCAGATCCCACAATTTAAAGTTCCTGAATTCAGATTTAAGTCCAGAATAAATAAAATATTAAAGTAATCCAGTATAGAATAATTTCCAGTGAAAATATACAAAGATGCCCAGATGAAAATCTTTTCTCCTTATATAATATCAAAGAACGTTCTAGAAAAAGAATTTACTACAAGCATCTCTTATTTTCTAGGTTCCTTCAAGAAACTTCCAAATCTTCCATGACATGCCAAAAATAACTCAGTCCAGAATCAAGGACTTAAACATCGTGTTATTGTAAACATGCTGCTCTAGAATGTTATTTTTGGAAACATAGTAAATAAAGCTATTTATGGAAACACAGTAAACATGATGCTTAAGATAAATGAACAACCCTGTATATAACACCTTAAAATGCCAAGAAAACCTGCATCTGAAAATGTTGTCTGCTTATGTCATCTGCTGAGTATTCTTGCAAACTTTTCAAACTTATTTTTGCATACAGGCAAGTAGTGTGGACACTGATCAGACTGCTCCTAAAGGAGCAAGTGTGGACCCTGATCAGACTCCTCATAAAGGAGCAGTCTGATCTGGGTCCACACTGTTTGCAAAAATGACTTAAAATCACCAGCAGATGACAAAGCAGACGACAATTGTTGTGATTGGCAGTTTAAGGGTTAAATAACATTGTCAGCAAAGTTTAATTGTTAACTTGGCTTGGATGAGGACATTTTCAGATGCAGGTTTTCTTGGCATTTTAAGGTTAATTTATATTTTCTGTGTTGATCCTCTGATGAGTTAGGGGACCTATTTGGACCAAACACTAATGTTAAGCTGAAACTGTATCAGGATCAAGGGCCAAGGGCTGAGCACCGGTAAACCCGGGTTTGACCCTTGTCCTGCTGAGCTCTGATATACACTGCCTTTGCAAACAGTGTAGATCCAGATCAGTTGGCTTCTGAAGAAGCCAACTGATCTGGATCTGCACTGTTTGCCATTAAGTAATTAAATTTTTATCAACAATCTGGAGAAAGTAATCTGATTGGCTGAAAATTAGAAATGGGCATGGCATCTTAATTTATTCAGCAGGACAAGGACTAAGCACCATAGTAGGGAAACTTAAATGGACAGCCATCTATCAAAATTGACAATTAGTTTAGAAATGTGCCTTGTCAATACACCACAACCCCTTTATAACACTGTTGTTGGGGTCCATAACATAAACCGTGTTTGTTAAACAACCGTGTTATATCCAAACAAAAATGTATAGATCATATTGAAAAATGACCATTTATGGTCATTTTTCAATATAATCTATACATTTTTGGGATCCATCTTTGAGCCGTGTTACATCGAAAACCGTGTTATAAAGATGCTGTAGTGTACAAATTTTGATGCAAAATTCCTCTTTATTCTTTTCCAATACAGATAAAAATTTAAAAGAACTTTGACACAGATGGTATTTTTTGACATTTAGAAAATAGTTTTGAAATTGGGGCAGGCAATGAATTGTTGCACTTGAAACTGGACTTGTAATATCTAGAGCCTTGTTAAATTGATTGTAACAGTAATATTGTGCTATGAATTGATAGTCAAAGTCTCTTAAATACAGGATATGCTACAAAATTCTGTGATTCATGGAGGCTATACAGCTGAGCCGATGGTTCTTGGGAAAGTCAATATTCTAGGCATTGCAACCAATGTAACATCTGTACAGGTTAATAGTCAGAGCTACACACAGTACACATTTTCAAACAAGGTAAGTTATATCCAAGTATTTACTGGGAATGGCTAAACTTTCAGGGAGACTGTTTGTCATTTTTTTTTTCACTTCCTTCTGAAAAAGGGTCTACTCTTAAAGGAAAGAATTTGCTCCCTTGGGAGCAAATTCTTTCCCTTTAGAGTAGATGCCTTTTTAGAATTAATTTAAGGATATGTAGGAGAGGAAAAAGGAAGTCACAAAAGTTGTCTCCCTCATAAAAATTGGCAGAAAATCCATAAAGTATACCAAGTCTCATTAAGCTGGCTTTGTAATTTGATACTTGACATGAAAAGGGCCTTTATGGCATACTGTATTTATCTGGACTATTTGGTAAATCTGCCAAGTATATCAAGTTTCTTCAAGACAGAAATGCCTGCTTACAGAATTATGGGGTGCACTTGCTGATCTAGGCCTTCACTTTTTGTCTGTGTAATAAGTTGTTCATCATTTATAGTTTTGCAGACATGTAAGAATAATTATTCTATGAAATTTCTTTGAAATTATCAAGACCGTTATAAATTTACTATGTCAATCTAATTAATGGAATTAATGGGATTTTTTGTAGTATCTGAGGTTTATTAATTGTTTGCAATGCCAGTTGAGGAGATAATCATCCCTCAAATTTTCTTGGATTTTTTTCTTTCTTTTTAAGATTTGTTTTATGATTTGTCATTTTTGCAGAAACAGGTAATATGTGATTCACTTATTATTACATGATATTTCTTGGAATTCAAACATTTATTGTCCACTCTACAATGGTAATTAAAACTAATTTACAGTACCAAAAACTTAAAAAAGAATAAGTAAGTAAGCTGGCTTTATTTAAAGAGGGTGAATCATTTGGCAGTGCCAATCTTCCATGAGGCCCTCTAAAATACATACAATACAAATTAATAAAACAACAAATACAATGCAATAGATACAAGTATGAAAATGAGAGGATGATTAGCATGACACTGACTGAGCTAAAATATTGTATAACTTTAGCATCATTATGTTTACCTGTTAATTGTATTATATTTCAGTTATTCCATAACAATTTTCTAGATATTGGCCTGTCCACTCCAGTTTATGTTAAATTTTATTGAACTCACATTTTGGCCATTTTTGACCATTTAAATGATTTTCATTAAGATTTGTAATACTTCATAAATTTTGAAATTTAGCTTTATTGCTTATAGTTTCTAGTTTCTTATTTTGAGCCAGCATGAGGAAATTATTCCATGGAAGTTCTCCCAGTGTTCATTACCACTCTGTGATTTGTTTTCTGAATTTCAGGTATTGAGAGTATTTGGTTTGTCTCTGGATCTGCTCAAGCCACTAAATATCAGATGGTTAATGTAAAACACAAGACTCCAAAGACATCTGAGCCAAGGCACAGTATTTCCTACACGACTACATGTGTGCTCAGCAAAGACTCAAATCAGCCTGCAATCTGGGCAGTCTGATCAGGACACTCTGTTGACAACTAAGGATCCAAAGCATCTTCAGGCAGCTAAGACTCTGATCAGCCTGCATAGCTGCACAGGTTGATCTACGTCTTCACTGGGTGCACAATGCAGATTTGTAGAAAATACTGTGCCACAGCACATTTGTTTGTTCTACCTATACCACAACCTCTTTATAACATGGTTCGTTATAACACGGTTTTGTATATAACACGGTTCAAAGATGGATCCCAAAAATGTATAGATTATATTGAAAAATGACCATAAATGGTCATTTTTCAGTATGATCTATACATTTTTGTTTGGATATAACAGGGTTGTTTAACTAACACGGTTTATGCTATTGACCCCAACAATAGTGTTATAAAGAGATTGTGGTGTATTTGTAAACCTATAGACAACAGTTAACAGCCAAAACTTAATCCATATTTAACATTCTGGATAATAGAGTTCCACAGATGAGATTTTGAAATATTTTTCTTTCTCTTCTTTTCTAGAAAAAAGAGTGACAGTTCATGTAAATAGTTTCCTAAGAACACAAAATGTATGAAATGTCAAACTATTTCTGAGAGAAATAAGAAAACACTGATTCTTTGTCTAATGCAATATCTGTATATTAATTTACCTCAAGCTTTCTGTCTTACTGATTGTATATATGTATATACAGTAATTTTTTCTCAAGCTTACTTGCTTATTGGTTAGAAAAGAAATGACTAATTGAATTGTTGCACTAGCAACACATATAATTTAGAGAGAGGTGCTTCTAATGTGTACAACAAACTATGGACCACATCAAACAAAAAAGTGCCTTCAAACATGTGCAAAATGTGCAGATTCCAATCATCCTGAGAATGCAAGATCCTGAGCATGTGCAAAGCATTACGAAAACACACCTATTCAAATATACAGAAAATTTCACCTCCAAAAACTGAGAATTTTCAGATAAAAAACTCTGATATTTTTCTTATTTCTGCTCAAAATATAGACTGTGGTAATCGTTAGAACTGTCTCAGCAAGGCAGTTCTATGAGTACCCACACAATGAGTACCCACAATCTATGTTTTTGAGCAGAAATAAGAAAAATAATGTATATCCCTGTAAAACCCAGTTTTACTATATAAAGTGGGGTTTAAGGGGGCCAAAATTATATAGGCATGTTTTCGTGATGGTATCATCCTTGGATCTCCATTCAGACATTCTGTAGTATCCAATAATTCTGTTAGCAGACAGTAAAGGCCCTGATCAGACTGCACAGATGTGCCAAAAACATGTTTTTGCATAGGGCGTACCACATGATATTTTTCTTACAAAAATGACTTCTTATCTGCAGCTATGCATAAGGGCCATTTTCCCATGTCTTGGATCATACCCAGCAGGCATGCATCAATGTCACATCATTGATGCAATGTCATTGACATTGACATTGATGTGACATTGTATTAACATCATGTGTCCACTGGATATGTCGAAGGTGCTCTTAAGAAGCATCTCTGTGATATTGTTTATTTTCCTACTTTGTATGTGATTTAACAATGCAATGATTAAATATGTTAATGTTAATCTGTTTTGTATGATTTTATAATAAAAAATGGCTGTCATGTTAAAGTAAATATGTCATAAAATTTTAAAACTACTGTTCTTCATTGCTGTTGTTTTTCCAGTGATTACTTCACCCTTAGCATATTTTATGCAGATTTTGCAGCCATAACATGATTTGTTTTTAGAAAATAGGACTTACATTTCAGTTATTTTGTGGTGCCCAAAGGAAACATTTTTAAGAAAATGTCAAATCTTTTTCTTTTTCATGATCTTTAAGTGATTTCTGTCCAAATATTTATGTTCATTATGATAGTATGTCTGGATTGGCTGAATGACAGGCAAAACATACCATGATATGGATCTACACTGATTGCTCAGGCATTTCATTTCTGTTCAGGTTAGCCCTTTCACTCCCAAGTTTCTGACATGGGCTCTTCCATCTCTGAATTTGGACACATTCATTGTTGCAAATAGGAATTTCAGTAAAAAATCAATCAGAATGGCAAACAGTGTGGATCCTGATGAGATTGCTCATTACAAGCCATCTTATCTGGATCTGCACTGTTTGCAAAGGTATCTGTATTGGTCTGTAGGGATGAAAGGGTTAAATAAGGCAGCATGTCTCACCAAGTAAGAATTTTCATGAAGTTTATCACAACTCATAGTTGCAGCAATGCTGTACTAGCTGAGGGATAAGGGGAAATATTCTGAACAAGTTAAGCAGTCAACCATTAACCCTTAAACCGCCAATCACAACAATTGTCGTCTGCTTTGTCATCTGCTTGTGATTTTAAAAGTCATTTTTGCAAAACTAGGTTTGAAGAGTTTGCAAGAATATTCAGTAGACCACATAAACAGATGACATTTTCAGATGCAGGTTTTCTTGGCGTTTTAAGGGTTAAAGTATCTGCTTAGCTCTTAACAAACAAGTTTTTTCTTACATGTCTGCAAACATTCTAGACCATCTTTAACCAATTTGCCTAGCATCCCATAAAAGGGATATGGCAAAGAGTGTACACTCGGATCAGACACCACAGAACTCACTCTTGCACACCCTTACTATGAAAGGAAGTCATGTAGCAAGTTTGCTTAATTCCGCCCAGTGGTTTCGGATAGTGTGTCAGTTAGATGGATGGATGCTGCACAGATGGACGCCAGACTGAAAAATAATGTTGCTCTTGCACACCCTTACCATGAGGGGGAGTCATGTAGCAAGTTTGGTTAAATCCTGCACAGTTGTTTAGGAGGAGATAGCATGATGGACAGATTGCCGAACACCAGATGAATGGAAGGATGGAATAATAATGTTGTTCTCCCACATCCTTACCATGAGGAGAAGTCATGTAGCAAGTTTGATTAAATTCCGCCAAGTGGTTTAGGAGGGGATAGCGTGATGGACAGGTGGAAGGTCAGACTGATGGCAGAGGCATTCACAATGTCCCCATCACCTGTTTAAAAAAAGCAAAAAAGCAAGGAATTACAGAGAAGATGTGCAGGAAATATCAGAGTTTAAACCTGTTTTACAGCATTACAGATCCTGATCTTCACCATTGGTGTAAATAGCGAAGAACTGATCGGTTTACATGAATACATGGTATTCAATCCATGTACCATCACAAACACAACAACAACTAAATCACATAAACTGTGATGACTCAAGGATGAGCCTCGTGAAAAAAGCAGATACACTGGCAGTATTATGACAAGATTACTACATTACTGTGGCAACCTTCCTGCATATTGTGAGAGCAGCCATGCTAACCGGTACTTGATGGCTTTATTTATGTCTCCCTCTGATAGGGGTGGAGACATATTAGTTTTTGCCTTGGTTGTCTGATTGTCTGTCTGTCCATCCATCATACAGTTGTGTCTTCTCCATAACTTGAAAACCATTCAAGATATTTTCACAAAACTTCATACAAATATAAAGCATGCGGAACACAAAAACCTTGATTCTTGTCCATACACTTTTTAAAGTTATTTCCCTTTGAAATTCGACAATGGTAAATACGTGTCCACTCCATAACTTGAAAACCATTCAAGATATTTTCCATCATGAGACAACATGCAGACCACAAGAACCGTAACTCTTGTCTATATAGTTTTGGATTTATTCCCCTTTGAAATTCGATAATGGTAATTTCATGTCTGCTCTATAACTTGAAAACATTCAAGATATTTTCATGAAACTTCTTAGAAATTTAAAGCATCAACATATGACACACAGGAAACAAGAACTGTAACTCTTGTCTATACATTTTTGGAGTTATTCCCCTTTGAAAGTTAACAATGGTAATTTCGTGTCCACTCTATAAGTCGAAAACAGTTTAAGACATTTTTATGAAATTTCATAGAAATAGAAAGCATTATCAGACAATGTGCAGAGGACAAGAAACATAACTCTTGTCAGTACAATTTTGGAGTTATTCCCCTTTGAAATTTGACAATGGTAATTTCATGTCTGCTCTATAACTTGAAAACATTCAAGATATTTTCTTGAAACTTTATAGAAATTTAAAACATCAACAGACGATGCACAGGAAACATGAACTGTAACTCTTGTCTATACATTTTTGGAGTTATTTCCCTTTGAATATTGACAATGGTAATTTCATAAAAATATAAAGCATTATCAGACAATGTGCTGAGGACAAGAAATGTAACTCTTATCGGTACAATTTTGGAGTTATTCCCCTTTGAATTTTGACAATGGTAATTTTGTGTCCCCTCTATAACTTGAAAACTGTTCAAGATATTTTCATGAAACTTCATAGACTTATAAAGAATCATTAGATGACATGAATACTACAAGAACTGGTACTCTTGTCAGTACATTTTTGGAGTTATTTCCCTTTGAAATTTGACAATTGCAATTTTGTGTCTGCTCTATAACTTGAAAACCGTTAAGATATTTTCATGAAACTTCATAGAAATATAAAGCATCATCAGACAACATGCAGAACACAAGAAACATAACTCTTGTCTATACATTTTTGAAGTTATTCTCCTTTGAAATTCAATAATGGTAATTTTGTGTCCGCTCTATTATTTGAAAACCATTTAAGATATTTTCATGACACTTCATAGAAATATAAAGCATCATCAGAGGATGTGGAGAACACAAGAACTGTAACTCTGGTCTATACATTTTTGGAGTTATTCTCCCTTTGAAATTCGACAACTGTAATTTTGTGTCTGCTCTATAACTTGAAAACCCTTCAAGATATTTTCATGAAACTTTATAGAAATATAAAGCAGTAATGATGAACAATTAGTATGGGTAAACTTTCTATATGTGAGTGGCAGCTGCGGGGAGACATATGTATTGTTTGTTAAAAAAGCTCTAGTTCTGTTCACATATATGCATGTTTGATCAAAACAAAAAATACCCTCTTAAAACTTGCCTGTTTGTACATTGCATCTAGGTAATTGCATTCAGTAGATAGTAAGATGATTTCAACACATGAAAAGGATCTTTATGAATTTGCGGACAATATAGGTCCAGGCCAGCATTTGTGAGCAATCTGATCTGAGCATTCTTTGTTCATCAACATATACAACAGTATCCATTGATTCTGTAGGAAAAAATGAAAATATTTTATTTCCTTTAAACTAATGAATAGAATAAAACAGGCAGGAAAGACCAAGATCAGCCTGTGCAAATGTGCAGGCTGACCAGAGCCTGCATGGAAGGGCCCTTTTCATGCATTGCACATCCGACATAAGGAAAATTGACTGTGGTTACTTTTAAAGTTGCAGTATCAAATTAAGTATGCCACTTTTAATTCACAGGGGCATACCAAAGGTAATGTATCATTTATTTACTTGTATCTTAACCCTTAAAGCGCCAGTCACAACAATTGTCGTCTGCTTTGTCTTCTGCTGGTTACTTTAAAAGTCATTGTTGCAAACAGTGTGGACCCAGATCAGACTAGTCCACACTGTTTGCCTATATTCAAAATGTAAGTTTGAAAAGTTTGCAAGAAGATGCAGCAGACGACATAAGCAGACGACATTTTCAGATGCAGATTTTCTTGGCGCTTTAAGCTTGGACCCAATATACATTATTAGGTCCGAGCTTTAAGGGTTAAATATTTTACAGCTTAAAACACTGTGTTTATATGCATTGGTGGAAAACTGGATTTTTTTATGAAAAAAGCATGAACAACTCTATTTTTGAACATTTCGGCTTTAAAGCCTTCTTCAGCTTGAAATTTTCTACATACAACTACATTGTTTTCATTTTCAAACAACTTCAACCCTTATTTCATATGCACAGGAACGATTACTAGATCCATTTCATGCAATATAGTCTGATACAAGTGACTGGTAAATATACTTTAAATTCATTGATATTCTCAAATTATTAAGATTTTTTTGTCTGAATATCAAGTTTGGAAACACGGATATTTTCGTCATAACCATAAACTTATGAGAATTTTGATCATATACCCGGTATATAAATAAATTTCATCAGAGACTCAAAATGTCAGACTGTTGCTACAATTTTTTAGGCCAGTCAATATCTATTTAAATAAATTTATCAAGCCACTGTAGAACAACAGTAAAAAGGAAATATAAATATCACCTGATTTTTATCACAGGATTATCATGATAGACAGATAGCTATGTTGATACTTCACAATGTTACAACAACTTTGAAAGTAAAAGATAAACTGTTATGTGAGCTGAGCTAAGATCTGCACATTAATGCATGGGATATACTGTAATTCTATATTATCATGTGTTTACATCCCGTTAATAAAATTTCAGTCAGTTTGGGACAGATATAGCCTGAAAAGATAGTGATACCATGTTGCAAAAATTCTGCAAAACTCAAAAACTGACTTGGAGGTGACATGTTGACTTGCTGGGTTAACTTACGTGTGTTATGGCACAGCTTTTTCATCTGCAGTTTAAAAAGGATGATAGCTGTTGTTATGTTTTTTGTTATTTAACCCTTGTCCTGCTGAATAAATTAAGATACCATGCCCACTTTTAATTTTTAGCCAATCAGATTACTTGATCCAGATTGTTGATATAAATTCATATACTTAATGGCAAACAGTGTAGATCCAGATCAGTTGGCTTCTTCAGGACAAGGGTTTAAGCAGGACAAGGGTTAAGATCCCGTAAATTTCGTGTTGTGCACAGAAAGATTGAGCAAAGCCTCTGAATAGCCTGGTGTGGATGCATAGGCTATGCCTTTGCTGTTCAGACAGGACATCTTAGTGTATTACCTTAAATAAATTGAACAAACCTGCTGGAGCAAACAGTGTAGACCCTGATCAAATTGCTCCTTTAGTTTGATCAGGGTTTGCACTGTTTGCCATTCCATCAGAGCATTTTGGATATAGTCAACTCTCGTTATCTCAAATGCCAAAGGACTCTTTGAAACACTTTGAGATTATCCATATCTCCACATATCAGATTTGTGCACTTGAGGAAAACAATATATCGAACAACCACAATTAACAAATGAATATGTAATCTGACTCCTGAAGTTAGGGATATATTGAAAATATTGTGGAAAAAAGGAGAAATTGCTCCTTAGGAGCAATTTCTCCTCTTTTCCACAATATTTTGTCACCTATTGTTAGCTTTCCATGTTAAACCAGGGACCAGATTTTCACTTCGAGATAAGCGGTTATTCGAGATAAGTGAGGTCGAGATAATGAGAGTCGACTGTATCATTAGGGAGTGAAATGAATCTGTCCAAATTTTAGGATATATATTGAGGGTAGATACATAATAATGTAGTTTTTGCTGTTTCCTGGCTTATATACATATCTACACAGAACTCTGAACAAATAAGATGCAAAAGAAAGACTTAGACAAAGTTTTATATATAAAGCTTAAAAACTGGGATTGTGAGAAATCTGAAGGTAATGTCTGCAGGAGCTGGGAGAAAGAATTGAGGATTTCTATGTTGAAGACAATGTTAACCATTACTGTGGCTTCACTTTTAGGAACAACTCTCATCCTTTTCTGTTACTTCTATCAGGTAAGCTTTTAAATTTCTGAATCTTTGGGATCACCTTCCCCATTTAATGCTGTTCTGAAAAAAAGTTGTTTAAAACCTGGCTAGAGGGTGTGAGGAATGTTGAATTTTACATTTCCTGTTCATTAACAGACATACTAAAACTGAGTATTAATTTCAATTGATTGATGTGTTTGTTTCTCCCAAGGTATCTCTGTATTTCTGGGGTATGTATCATTTGCAAAGCTTGTAGAATCTGATCAGTTTGTATGGATATGCTGTCTGATCCAAGTTTGTGCATTCTATATGAACATTTTTAAAATTGTAAAGACTAAGACTTTTGCTTAATAAATAAAATAACAATACATTTCTATTCAGCCAGAAAACCTTACTAGCAAAAGTGGAATTGTGCAGAATGTGACTGCTACAGCACCACAGTGTAGAGACATTCCTACAGAACAGAGGTCAGATTGTTGGCCACAGGGTACCGGTGCATCACAGAGGTCATGTGCTGCCTGGGGTTGTTGCTGGGATCCAGTAGACAGAGGTGTCGGAAATGTACCACAGTGCTACTTTCCAAGCAATTACCAAGGTTATGTGGTTCAGAGTTCCAAGCAGACACCAACTGGAATGAGCTATACACTGACAAGACGTTCACCATCTGGCTGGCCAGAAGATATTAACACAGTAACACTGGATGTCATATATGAAACAAAGCAAAGGCTTCATTTTAAGGTTTGTTAATGTTTCTTTCTTTCTTTCTTTCTTCTACTTCATTTTTAAACAATCTGGCTGTATACATATACTGGACTGAATTTCTTCAATGAATGTCTGCATTACCATTATGAAACATAGGTATGCCAAAACATCCTTATAACACTATTAGCAAAAAACATGTTAGCTAAATAAATGTGTCAGATCCAAATAAAAAAATGATCATAAATGGTCATTTTTCAAACTGTGTTAAACAACTCTAGTAAAAAAAAAAGGTATTTTTTTTATAGAAAAATGACCATTCATGGTCATTTTTCTATATAATCTATACACTTTTGTTTGGATACAACATTTTTGGAGGCCATCTTTAACTCTTTCACTGCCACAGGCGTTAATAATAGGCTTTTGCAAACAGCGTAGATCCAGAATGAGACTCATCAGGATCTACGCTGTTTGACATTCAGTCTTTCAATTTTACATCATATAAACTTCTTTCCAATCAACAGTTTGTTAAAAAAAAACAAAAAAAAAACAAAGCAGACAACAAATTTGGCGCCAAAAGAATTAAACCATCTTACACCCAAAATTGCCTTATGATGAACCCCTTATAAAGAGCTTACTGTGTACTTATTTCTTCTATATATTGCAATTTATTGAAAACACTTTAACCCTTAAAGCGCCAAGAAAATCTGCATCTGAAAATGTAGTCTGCTTATGTCATCTGCTGCATCTTCTTGCAAACTTTTCAAACTTACATTTTGCATATAGGCAAACAGTGTGTACCCAGGTCAGACTGCTCCTAAAGGAGCAGTCTGATCTGGGTCCACACTGTTTGCAATAATGACTTTTAAAGTAACCGGCAGAAGACAAAACAGACGACAATTGTTGTGATTGGCGCTTTAAGGGTTAATTTGTGGACAACATGATGCTTGAATATCATAATGCCTGGGCATGATAAGTAAAGCATCCTCATATTTAATATCTCCATATTGATACAAACAAATCACCACAGAAAACAAAACAATTTTATTTCTTCAAAACATTGGAATATAATTTTCCTTCAGAAAAATCCCATGGCAAAAAATGTATACAAATTAATGGCAATTGTGTTACATTTCATAGAAGTCCTAATTTGCTTGTATATTAATTACCCATAGGATTAGTGTACACATTATTATTTTAATTAATTATTATTGTACTTATTCCTTTTGAAATTATACATCATAAAAATAGTTTAGGCAGAACAAAAGAAAATCCTATCATTTTTCTTGCCTTTCTTTCTATACCACTGTTGCGGCTGGTGCTATTGATTGTGGACTTTAAGCAGGACTCCAAAAAGAGAAAACTTGTTTCCCTGGTATATGTGGGGGGGGGGGGGGAGGGGGGGAGGGGGAGGGGTTGGGGTGGGGTCGTCTACTTTTACTGTAAGGAACCTGGATACACTAACCTGTTTTTTTTTTCTGCCATTTTTGTCAAGGGAGACAAATTTTGTGACTTCATGTATGCTTTCTTGCAAATCAGCTCACCTGAAAAGGATCCTAATTTAAAAAGGAAAGAATTTGCTAAGAATTTAGCAAATTCTCATTCAGAGTAGAATTCTTTTCAGAAGGGAAGCCAAAACAATTATGACAAGAGTTGCCTTTCATAAAAGGATATTCATTTTCCCTTAAATAGAAACAGTCAACTCTCTTTACTATAGAGGGCGGTGGGGAGGGGGGGGGGGGGTCTACTTTTACTGTAAGGAACCTGGATACACTAAGTTGATTTTTTTCTGCCATTTTTGTCAAGGGAGTCAAATTTTGTGACTTCATGTATGCTTTCTTGCAAATCAGCTCACCTGAAAAGGATCCTAATTTAAAAAGGAAAGAATTTGCTAAGAATTTAGCAAATTCTTCCCATTCAGAGTAGATCTCTTTTCAGAAGGGAAGCCAAAACAGTTATGACAAGAATTGCCTTTCATGAAAGTATATCCATTTTCCCTTAAATAGAAATAAGTCAACTCTCTTTATCTTGCAATTCAAGGGACTCCCATAAATATTTCAAGATATCCGTACCTCAACATATCAAATTTGCAGAATTGAGGAAAAAATAACTTGAACAACCACATTTAATAAATGAATATGTAATTTGACTACTGAAGCTAGAGCGATATTGGCTCAATGGCTCAAACATCTTTGGGGCCATGGAAATTCGTTTGAGACATGGGTAGTTTGAGCCACTGAGGGTTAATCATGGCACTAATTCAGGAAGCAAATAGCGATAATTTAGGGTAATCTTTTTGATTTTCTACACAATGATTGTATGTTGAGTGTACTCATTAGAATTGCCTCATTGAGGCAATTCTAATGAGTACACACAACATACAATTCCAGGATTAAATAAGAAAAAAATCCCTACATATTTGTTTTCTTGAGCTATTGGAAGGATTTTGTAGGGACTGAAAAAAGAGTTCGAATCATCCTTGGTAAATGAGCCATCCGGGTTCGAGCCATTGAGGTTAAACTGTATTGTGGAAAAGAGGAGAAATTGCTCCTTAGGAGCAATTTTTCCTCTTTTCCACAATATTTTGTTACCTGTTGTTAGATTTCCATGTTACAACAGGGGTCAGATTTTCATTTTGAGATAAGCAGTTTTTCGAGATTATTAGCAAAGTTGAGATAACGAGAGTTGACTGTAATAAAGTGTGTTTGATATATTTACTCATCTTTTAACCTTATCGTGTGCTTATTTCTTTGCTTTATTCATCTTACTTTATGTTATAGATATATGATCCAGCAAACAAAAGATATGAAGTACCAATCAAAGTATCCCCAGGGCAAGGGCATCTCCCAAGTTCTATGGACTATCAAGTGCAAGTACCCACAAGTGGACCTTTCTCATTGACAGTGAAGAGGAAATCTACTGGGCAGATTGTGTAAGTTACTGACCCACTTTGGACTGAATAAACTCCACAACACTATATATTGGATGAGTCAAATTTTAATTTTAGGTATGTCAGATTATGTGATTTAGATGTTCCTTGAGAAATTTTTTTTTTTAAATAGTGGAGATCCTGATCAGATGCTACATTCTGTGCCATCTGAGCTTGATCTGCACTGTTTGCCAATTACCCTTTGGGGGTCCCCAGACTAAACGAGCTAAATTTGTGAACTGTTGAGAGATGCTTTCTTACACAGCCAGGTAGAAGAAGCTTTTTTTCTTTGACAGTAGAGAGCCAGTCAGCGAGTCAGATAACTTGTAAAATGCTACTTTTTTTCAAAGTATGAGGTGAATATTGCATTTAAGGTTTGATGAATACTTTCTTCTTCTTTTTCTTCTTCTTTTTCTCCACATTATCGTTATTATTATTACTAATATTATTATTATTACACATATGAGGGTGAGTCAATAAGTAACCAGCCTAACTTATTTCCGGTTGAGATTCACCTCTTCTTTTTCGATGTAATTGCCCTCTAGTGTGATGCACTTAGACCTATGATGTTCAAGTGCCATCAGCCCAGAACTGAAAAAGTCAGGATCCTTTCCATTGACCCACTCCTCAACTGCCATCACAACTTCTTTATCAGACCGGAAATGAAGTCCACGGATATCCTTTTTCAAGTTTGGGAATAGGAAGAAGTCGCTAGGAGCTAGGTCAGGTGAATAGGCAGGATGTAGTATTAATTAATACCCGTTTCCTTCTTCAGCATCCATTGCAACTTTGCAAGTGTTGACTCTCATGTTGTCCTGTTGCAGCAAAACACCTTTAGAGAGTTTACCTCGGCATTTTTCATGGACGGCGGTTCTCAGCTGGTCTAACAAGTTTGCATAGTACATTCCAGTTATTGTACTTCTCTTGGGTAAACAGTCCAACATAATAATGCCTTTTGCGTCCCAAAATACTATGGCCATCACCTTGCCAGCAGATGGTTGCGTCTTGAACTTCTTTGGCCTCGGGGACCCAGGCCCTACCCACTGACGACTCTGAGCTTTATTCTCTGGCTCATAATAATGAACCCAAGTCTCATCTACAGTCACCAAACGCAAAAGAAAATCATCTTTTGACCTAAAATGCTTCAACAAGGCACTGCATACTGATGCTCTGGTTGCCATTTGCTCATCGCTAAGGTATTTGGGGACCCAACGGGCTGTTAGCCTGCGCATACCTAAACGATCATGTAAGATTGTTGAAACGCTACCATGTGAAATACCTAATGCCTGCGCTATTTCTTCCACCTGAATTCGCCTATCAGAGTATACCAGATCCCAAACTTTCTTACACATTTCTTCGTCGGTGGCATCCAGTGGGCGTCCAGACCTGGCTTCATCTTCTAAAGACGTTCTACCGTGTTTGAATTCCCCTACCTAGAATTTAACCTGAGCATAAGATGGTGCAGAAGACCCATACACATCGGCTAACCTTTTAAATACAAGTACCCAATTACAGCACGGTACTCAACTTTAGATGAAAAGCATGACTTTGCATCACTAGCCATGTCTGACATTCAATATCTTATTAAAGAATGACTCGATACGTGTGCAATTTTGTACCCATGTATAAAACATATATTGAAACAAAGCATGAAAATCGTGACCATCTCAGTCCATCGGAAATGGGATAGGCTGGTTATTTATTGACACGCCCTCATATTATTATCATTATTATTATTATTATTTTATGTGAAAGTTTTCATGCCAAATTCATCTTCTTACTTAACTGTACCTGAATAATCCCTCTTGGTCAGGCGGGATATAGGATTGGTCTGATCTTGGTTTGTGCTTATCACACGTCATAAGTTTCATTTCCATTTGGAAGCACATTTCCTTTTATACAATATTTATCTTAACCCTTGTCCTGCTGAACCCAGATATGTCCTGCCTTTACAAACAGTGGAGATCCAGATCAGTTGGCTTCTGAAGAAGCCAACTGATCTGGATCTGCACTGTTTGCCATTCAGTATTTGAATTCATATCAACCTTTTGGATCAAGTAATCTGATTGGCTGAAAATTGGGAGTGGGCATGGCATCTTAATTTATTCAGCATGACAAGGGTTAGGTATTCAAATGCTTTACCACCTTACCATACTTACCTTATTTACCCTAAGTATTGAGGCAAACAGGCCTGGGCAAACCATGCAGACTCAGATCAGTTGCCCCAGAATGCAGTATCTGATCAGGGACTACACTGCATGCCACTCATCCTACAGTTTTCAAACACAACAACAGCTAGTAAAATTGATGTTCAAAGTTTAGATCAAGTCAGGTAAGGGGATAAGGTATTCAGATATTTAGGGCAAATACTATACCCTAATTACAGAATCCACCTTGGACTATAGCTATCTGATAATGTGTTTTAAAAGGTTCTGACAGAATGGCAAACAGTGTAGACCCTGATAAAACTGCTCCTTAGGAGCATTTTTATCAGGGTCTACACTGTTTGCTCAGGACCCTATGTTTGAATATTCAGGGTAAAATGTGATATTTTAGGTTCAGTACAGTGAATGCAGCTCCACTGATCTTTGCCAACCAGTTCCTTCAGTTAGGTTCGGTTCTCAGCACTCACTATATCTATGGTCTAGGAGAGCATAGGTCTGGTTTCCTGCTCAGAACAAACTGGACTAAACTTGTCTTGTGGACCAGAGACCAGCCACCAATGGTCAGTATTAAGCAGGCACCTGTCTTAAGCAACCATTTTTGGCTTTCCCAAAGATGCATGCTAAACACAGGTTTGACTATTTATTGCAAACAGCGTAGACCCTTATCAGATGCCACATTTATGGCATCTGATCTGGGTCTACACTGCATGCTAATGTCTCTTTTATGGGATGCTAGGTATAAATGTGTTAACTGCAACAAATAAATATTCAATACTACAAAACTATCTTCTCTGATCATCTAACAGCCTTAAAATGCCAAAAGCTATGTAAGTAGCACAAACCCAGATCAGCCTGTGAATACAAGCAGTCTGATTTGGGCCTACGTCATATGATATAAAGATCTAACAAGGTCCAGAGAGATCATGTATAAAATTTGTACATTGTGATCAGACAGGAACCACAATCACCCAGATCAATTCTGTAATGACTTTCCTATAAAACACTAGATTTTTGTTTGACCCATTTTAGTCTAGAGACCCCCCAAAAGGGTAATTGGCAAATTTTGCAGACTAAGATTAGACAGCACAGAATGTGGTATCTTATCAGGGTCTACACAGTTTGCATTAAGTACAGGAATTTCTATAAAACATAGTAATTATAAAAAACTAACAAGACACCCTGCTATTGGAAATAGACGGTCCAAAGAGTATGCGTTATGGCAGTAGAGTCCACTCAATGTAAATGGACAGAAGTACATATGTTGTTATATATATATATACTCAGAAAATAGGACTTGCCATATCATGTGAATCATCTGCCATGAAATGTCAAACCTTATTGTCTTAGATGAAAAAATAGAATGTCATCTACTACAATTTTAATGGTACTTAAAGAGTTAACCCTTGTCCTGCTGAACCTGGATATAGCCTGCATTTGCAAACAGTGTAGATCCAGATCAGTTCAGAAGCCAACTGATCTAAATCTGCACAGTTAGCCATTAAGTATGTGATGAATCAAGCAATCTGATTGGCCAAAAATTAAAAGTGGGTGTGACATCTTGATTTATTCAGCATGGCAAGGGTTAATGAGATAAACTTTTTTTATTACAGCTTAATGTGAATCTATATGGAAGTCACCCTTTCTACCTGAATGCTGAACCTGATAATAATGCTCATGGTGTATTCCTGTTGAACAGCAATGCCATGGGTGAGTGTATGACACCTTTTCTTGGTCTGTCTCTCTCTGCATCCTAATATCACTGTTTGCCTCTCTGTCTTTGTCTAATCTTTATCACTCTCTGGGCAAATTCAGCAGATGACAAATTGGTTACATAATTCTTATTTTTTTTCCAGAGGAATACTCTAAACAGGCTATGGCACTTAATGCAAACTGTCTCCTGAGGAGACAATTTGCATGAAATGTCAAAGCCTATTTTTCTGGGAAAAATATTTCAAATTGCCATATAAATATTTGAAATTGTAACCAAGCATGGTAAGCGCTAAAAACTGAAGTTGGGTACCTCCTTTGGGAGGCATATCATGGTATACCGTAGTATAAATGCATGTAGCGTGGTATGTACCATGGATTGCTGCGTTTCATGATTCAAGTATTCTTCCTAACATTTGTTTATTATTGTCAAGTTTTGCATAGAGGTGCTCTAATAAATGTTTGCAAATATCTTTAACACAGAATTTAATGAAAGATATAGAATAGGTTGTGTTGTTTTACTCTGCAAGATTCCACTTCTAATTTGTAAATATAATAATTAATCTAGTGCATGACAAAACCTACAATAAGACCTGTGTGACCAGCAAAGACTCAGATCAGCCTGTACATCCACCCAGTATGGTAAGGGTTCTTGTTCATCCCTTCTTGGATAGCCCGGAGGCTGTAAAAAGCACATGCAATCAGCCAAGATTCTGATCAGACTGCCAGATGCACAGGCTGATCTGAGTCTTCACTGGTCGCACAGGCCTTATTGTAGGTTTTGTTGTGCTCTGGCTCATATTATAATTGTGTTGATGAAAGCAAACCATTTGAAGCTGTTCCAGCTTGAAAAGTTTGAATATTTTGAACATTCAAATTTTCTTACAGCATACTGTCTTTCTAAAAATAGAAATACTAGAATACCATGGTACAGGCAAGTGTACTGCAGTAAGAACCATGGCAGAGGAATACCATGGTATACTGGTGTACCAGTATTTTTGCACAACCCTATTAAAAACTTGCATAATTTCTTTTAGTTTCACCTGATTTAAAATGTATTGGAATAGACAGGACTAGGCAAACTGTAGATTATGCTGGATCTGACCTGGGTCTACACTGTTGGCTCAGGCATATCTGTCCCAATACTTAGGGTCATCATGGTACATGTACAGTAAAATTTCAGTGACTCAAACACTGATGGTTTGTTTACCTTGGCTGATTCAAACTCCTTTTTGATACTCTGGGAATGTTTCCAATAATCAAGAAAACAAATACCGGTATTTAGGAATATTTTAGGGAATTGTACTTATTTATATGTTATGTGTAGTCATTAGAACCACCTCTTTGATACCATTATTTTATAGGAGATCCTCATTTGCCTCTTCACCTGGCACTATAAATAAACCTCAATGTCTAGAACAAATTTCCATGATCTCAAAGATGTTTGAGCGATTGAAATTTGACTGTAGCTACTGTTTAGTGATAATATATTACATTACTACAGAAGTGGAATTACAGCCTTCACCAGCAGTAACATACAGAACTATTGGTGGTATATTGGACTTCTACATTTTTCTTGGACCAACCTCAGATAATGTTGTACAACAATATACAGAGCTTATTAGTCGGCCATTCATGCCTCCCTACTGGGCCCTTGGGTTTCATCTTGCTAGATGGGGATATGGTGGAACTGATGGTCTCAATAAAGTCATCACAAGAATGAGAAATGCCAAAATGCCATATGTAAGTTCAGCTTTTACAGCTTTTGTGTAAGTTCAGTTATTACAACTTAAGTGTAAGTTCAGTTATTACAGCTTTAATGTAAGATCAGTTTTTACAGCTTAAATGTAAGTTCAGTTATTGCTTTAGCCTAAGTTCAATTATAACAGCTTTAGTGTAAGATCAGTTTTTACAGCTTTAATGTAAGTTCAGTTATTGCTTTAGCCTAAGTTCAATTATAAAAGCTTTAGTGTAAGTTCAGTTATTACATCTTTAGTGTAAGTTCAGTTATTACAGCTTAAGTGTAAATTCAGTTATTACAGCTTTAGTGTAGTTCAATTATAACAGCTTTAGTGTAAGTTCAGTTATTACATCTTTAGTGTAAGTTCAGTTATTACAGCTTAAGTGTAAATTCAGTTATTACAGCTTTAGTGTAAGCACATTTTTTACAGCTTTAGTGTAAGTTCAGTCATTACAGATTTGTTGTAAGGTCAGGTATTACAGCTTTAGTGTAACCCAAGTTATTACAACTTTAGTGTAAGGTCAGTTATTACAGCTTTACTGTAAATTTAGTTATTACAGCTTAATTTTAAGTTCAGTTATTACAGCTTCAGAAACATCCCTCCCGTGTAAGAAGACACAACATAGAGCTTAATGCTTAGCATTCTGGGTAAAAATTTTAGCAGACAACATTTTGCAATATTTTTTCTTAGTTTTTGCAGAACATAGGCTTTGACATTTCATTAAATTATCTCCTTCTGTCAAAGGCTATTTTCTACCAAAAATTAGAAAGCTATTTATTTGTCATCTTCTGAATTTGCCCGGAGGGTGGTGATGGTTAATCAAAACATGCTCCATCTGAAAAGGTCTATCAACAGAAGAGTGCTCTATCAGAACATGATCGTTTTACTAAATTTCTCACTCTTCTGAGTGACAGTTTTTTCCATATCAAGAAAATATTTTTTTATTATTCTACATTTGTATTTATCATAAACAATGTCTTAACCCTTGTCCTGCTGAACCCAGATATACCCTGCCTTTGCAAACAGTGTAGATCCAAATCAGTTGGCTTCTGAAGAAGCCAACTGATCTGGATCTGCACTGTTTGCCATTAAGTATGTAAATTTAAAGCTACAATCTGGATCAAGTAATCTGATTGGCTTCAAAATTATAAGTGGGTGTGGCATCTTAATTTATTCAGCAGGACAAGGGTTAATATATATCACATGCTGTTTCATGCATTTACATTTGCTGGATCATGAAGAAGACTTTTGAAAAGTGAGGTTGCAAATGTTAATACAATGAAGCTGTTCTTGCATCTTTGTATGATTCTATTTAATATTCTCATCAAAAAGATTTTGTATATTATGATGTTATTTCACAAAATCTGAAAATTACTTTGATGTCAACAAAAGATTAGACAAAATGCTCATGCATCATTACAGGTATGTAATGTAACAGTATGTAACCAAACCATGGCTAGTTTTGAAGACTTTTGAGTAAAGAATATGTTCAAACACAGCAATTTGACTTCAGTTACGAACAAGCACATGCATTAGTATTTATAGAAGACTATATAATTCAATCAACTTACATTCTTTAAAATGTAATAACTGAACTGTTCAACTTTATTATACTAACATAAACTTCAGTGTAGTATTTATACATTAGCCAACATAAGAAAACGACACCTATCAATAATTTTTTTCCATCATGTTTATACATAAATGACCATTTATGCTCTTTTTTCTATATAATCTATACTTTTTAGTTTGGAGACAACAGGGTTGTTTAGTTAACATGGTTTTCACTTTGGATCCCAGCAATAGTGTTATAAAGAGCTTGTTGTGTAATTGCAGGATACCCAGTGGCATGACATTGACTACATGCATGATCTGCTGGACTGGACATATGACTCAGGGGGTAAATATGCTGGGCTCCCTGGTCTTGTTGATGAACTGCATGTTAATGGCCAGCATTATGTGATCATTATTGTAAGTACAGTAATTGTCCTACCCTTTGGTATATAAACTATTCGGACAGAATGGCAGTGCAGCCCATCAGACTGTACACCATTTTTGCATGTGTGCAAATATTTTCCCCCTATTTCACTATTTGAAAAATTGCCTTCTGAAATATTTTAGCTCATCTTATAGGAGATATTGGTAGATGTATTTAAACTTGAGCCTTAGTCAGTCAGCATAGGATTAAAATGATTTCTTTTTTAAAAAATATCCCTAAACTTTCAGTGTATTCAGTGGACTGTACTTTGTAATAGTGGCCTTTCTTAAGTAACATCATTTCTGTTTTGAGAAATCAAATAGAATAATGGTTTGTTGTCTTTGCCTTAGTGTTTCACATGCAATGACTGCAGAAAAGATTCTGGTATTTTCACTGAGAAACTTAGCCTAGGCCAAAAGCTGCACTTAGTGTGTGATATCCTTTTTGGTGATGATGATAGGAGAAAATAGCATTTGCATACATTGGTGAAAAATGTTTCATTTTAAAACAAGATATTTTTATATTGAAGAAATAAATCAAATGAAAAAAGAAGTGTTTTTGAATATCTTTTAACTTACCTATTTGAAAACTGATAAGATGAAGTGCATAATATAACACACCTTATCACACAGCCAGTCTCATCATTAGGACTGTTAGTGCTTTGATTAGAAACATCAGCAGGTAGTCAAATTAGTCTGTTCAGATTTAGGATGTATGAATATATGATTAGGATCTAGAAGGTGTCAGAATATTTAGAGTAAATATGGTATAAAATAGGCTGTTTCAGATTATAAATCTCTTTTAGCATATGCACTCTTGTCAGGGCCTAAGCATGATCAATGATCAGTGTCGCTTCTTTTGCATTTGGTACTGCTCCGTGTTCCTTAAATCATGGTGACAGAGGTCTTTTGCTCATTTTAGAATACACAGCAAGATATTTTCTAAGAATTGGTTCATCCAAGAATAGTACTTAAAGAGTATTATAATAAGTAGATGCTTTTATAAAATGTTTGCATTGTGTTTGTTAATTTCTTTAGGATCCAGGAATCAGCAATACTCAGCCCTCTGGTACTTATCCTCCCTATGATGATGGCTTACAGATGGACATCTTTATCAAAAATCCTAATGGAACAGGACCCATCATTGGAGTGGTATAACTACACAGGAATCTCTTTATAACACATTTCATTATAACATGGTTTGGATTATATAACACACTTTAAAGTGGACCCCAAAACTGTGGTATCTAAACAAAAATGGATAGATTATATATATAGAAATGACCAGCTTTAGTTATTTTTAGCTCACCTGAGCACAAAGTGCTCATGGTGATATTGTGACAAGTCAATGCCCATGGCCTGTCATCTGTCTTGTGTTATGCATCATCTGTTGTGTGGTGCCAAAAATTTGGTTTAAATGACAACTCCTCCTACAGCCCTGTGCCAACTGACTCAAAACTTGATAGAAAGTATTGGGGCGACCTGAAGATCAAAAATAGCTAAAATTGTTTGGATCTGTTGCTGCCATCTTGAAAATCTATTTTGAGCTCCCGAACTGAAAGGCCAGTTGACTCGAAACTTGGTAACAAATATCAGTGTGGCTTGTAGATAAAAATGTCTAGAATCATACCGATTGGAAATGCAAGATGGCTGCCATGGCTGCCATCTCAAAAGTCTATTTTGGACATCTTCTCTTGAACCAAAAGCCAACTGACCTGAAACTTGGTAGGAAGTATTGATGTGACTGGTAGATCAAAAATAGCTAAAATCATTCCAATTGGAAATCCAAGATGACCACCATGGTTGCCATCTTGAAAATCTATTTTGAAGTTCTCCTGAACTGAAAGGCCAATTGACCTGAAGCTTGGAAGGAAGTATCGAGGTAACTTGTAGCTCAATAATAGCAAAAGTAGTTCAGATCAGAAATCCAAGCTGGCCACCATGGCTGCCATCTTGAAAAGCCAATTGTTTTAAAACTTGGGTAGGAAGTATCAGGGCATTTTGTAGCTCAAAAATAACTATAATCTCTTTGATCAGAAATCCGAGATAGCGGCTTTTTTGAAAATGAGTTTTGAACTTCTTCTTCTGAATGGAAAGGCCACTTTACTCGAAACTTGGTATGAACTATCAGAGCAACTTGTAGAACAAAAATAGTTAAAATCATTTCATTCAGAAATCAAAGATGGTTGCCGTCTTGCAAATATATTTTGAACTTCTTCTCCTGAACCAAAAGGCCAATTGATTGGAACTTGGTAGGAAGTATTAGGGTGATTTGTATATTAAAAATAGCTAAAGTTGTTCAAATCAGAAATCCTAGAGGGCCACAACAGCTGCCATCTTTAAAATCTATTTTGAACTTCTTTTCCTGAACCAAAAGCCAACTGACTTAAAACTTGTCTTAGCCCTCTTGTCTATATAATCTACATTTTTGTTTAAACACAACACAGTTGTTTAGCTAACACAATGTTTGCTTTGGATCACAGCAGCAGTGTTAGAAACAGGTTTTTGGTGTACTTAAATCTAAAAGTTCTTTATAAATAAACAAATTACTTTAAATTAATGACATATACTGTTTGATAACTAAAAAAAAACCTATCGTTTACTTTGAATTTTAATAGTAGAGAAAGTTGTGACAGTTTCTTTTATCATATCAGGGTCCGGTTGTTCAAAGCGTCGTTAGCTTAACGAGCTCGTTAAGGGTCATTTCGTTAACTGTTTTAGCGGATTCAATACACAATATTCTGATATTTTTTGCTGAAAAAATGTGAGTAGCTTTTGCACTGCAAAAGCTACTCACATTTTTTCAGCAAAAAATATCAGAATATTTGCGTACCACTCGATGTAAATTTTAACGAATCGTTAACTAACGACATCGTTAGCTTTGAACAACCGGGCCCAGATGTATAGTAGCTTATAAGAATTTTTTCCTGATGTACTCTCTATGAAAACATTGATGTTTGATGATTTTTTCTCTGTGTAACATGTACAGAATGATAGAATAAGATAAATAAGAAAAATTAAAAGGCATGATAGCATTGATAGGGGATTTACTATTTGAAAGACTGCATCTAAGTAAATGTATACATGATTTGAACTTTGAACTTTTGTTTCTTTTTCTGTGTTACAGGTCTGGCCAGGAAATACAGCTTTCCCTGACTTTTTTCATCCCAATGCAACAGACTACTGGACCAAACAAGCTCAGATGTATTATGATCAAGTGAAATTTGATGGGTTGTGGATTGTGAGTTGAGTTTGATTTGCTTATTGTTGTTGTTGATGCCTCAACTGAGACCTCATGCAGCTCCAGATAAAGAGAATATTTATTAAATATTATTTTTTGTTGTTTTTGCACCAAAACAAATATTAACTCTTGTTCTGCTGAGCCCAGATATATCCTGTCTTTGCAAACAGTGTAGATTCAGTTCAGAAGCCAACTGATCTGGATCTGCACTGTTTGTCATTAATATGTGAATTTATATCAATAACCTGGATCTAGTAATCTGACTGGCTAAAAATTGAAGGTAGGCGTGGTATCTTAACCCTTGTCATGCTGAATAAATTAAGATACCACACCCACTTCCAATTTTCAGCCAATCAGATTACTTGATCCAGGTTGTTGATATAAATTCACATACTGAATGACAAACAGTGCAGATCCAGATCAGTTGGCTTAGCACAGTTGATAGGAGAATTGACTCTTAACCCATTATGTCTCTCACCGTTGTGGTTCGAGCCTCACTCGGGTTACATGTGGGAAACCCAAGTTCTGCTTACGGAAGGTCAGGTGTTTTTTTTTTTTTTTTGTTGTTGTTTTTCCCGGGTTCTCCGGTTTACGCTCAACTTTGATGAACTCCGGTTTACGCTCACTTTTGATGAACGATCGGCTCGTTATGTGAAATATTCTTGAAAGGGCCGTAAAACCCCAATCAAAAAAAGAAATCATCTAGTGGAGCTAGATGTCTGATTACCTTCGTTGTCTGGACAATTTGCTTCATGTCTGCGAGCAGGCAGTTGCTTCTTGGGCCTTTGCTGGTCGCATATTATACCATAAGTACCATTATCTCGTGCACCGCTCCATTTTAATCATTGTTTTAAATAACTTGTTGTATGTATTTGTATGTATGTAGTTTTGTTGAGGGCCCCAAGGAAGATTGGTAAAACCAATTGGGCTACCCCTCGTAAAATAAAGAATTTACTTACTTACTTACTTACTTACTTACACTGTTTGCAAAGGCAGAGTATATCCGGGTTCAGCAGGACAAGGGTTAATTTATTCAGCATGACAAGGGTTAAAAATCATTTATTTTACTTTACTTACACAGAAAGGTCAGACAGAGTCTTATAAATATGCTCTCGAAGAATGAAGTAGCATTTGATGGACATAAATCATGATTGACTGTGTTGGGGTTTAACGACACATCAACCCTTGTGGGTCATTTTGTGTCATCTCCCTGAGAAAGGGAGAAAAGAGATAGAAGAGATAGTACAGGAGATGAAAGAGAGGGACAGGGAAGAAAGAGGAACAAGAATGAAAGTGAAAACAAAGCAGAAGAAATAAAACATTCCCCCTCTACCCTTACCTGCAAGGAAACTGGATAACCCAGAGACAATTCATGGGAAATGTCAAGCTTTATTTTCTTTGAAAATTAAAAAATATTGAAATGACATCTGCTGCAGTTATAAGTGGTACTTGTAAAGTCAACAATTTGTTTTGTTTTATTGTTAGGATATGAATGAGCCATCCAACTTTTGGACAGGGTCTATATCAGGTTGTCCTGACAATGGTCTAGAAAATCCACCATTTGTACCTGTAGGTGAGTCATGAGACACTTTTTTTTCTTTTCTTTTCTTTTTATATTTCTCCTCATTTTTTGTACTGCTTTCCTGAGCCCAGTTGTTCAAAACTTACTATGTTGTTATTTAGCATATCATTAAAACTTAGATCATTAAATATGGCATATAGGCTAACATTTTTGCTGAAAAAAATGTGAATGCTTAAAAGCTACTCACATTTTTTCAGCAAAAATACCTATAAATTAAATACTGTACTTACTAGAACAGTTAACATTTTGACCACTAACAAACTCATTAAGCTAAGGATGCATAAAACAACTGGGTCCTGGCAATTTTCTTGAGATGTCTTAGGGCAAGGGATACATTTTCAGGGAGGCAATTCTTTCAGAATTGTTTTTGCCTCCCATTCTGAAAGTGGTCTATTCTAAAAGAAAGGAATTTGCTCCCAAGAGGATCTCTTTACAGAAGGGCCTTGGAAAGCAAACAGGAAGCAATAGAAGTTGTTTCCCTTGCAAAACTGCTGAAAACTCTACAAAGTGTATACATATAGTCTCCATATCTCAGAACTGGGCTGCACAGAGTAATAATATTGGGTTATTGCACTGATATTGGTGAATATTGTCCCGAATTGGGATATCGAAGGACGCGAGCTTGCGAGCGTCCATATATATCCCAATGAGGGATAATATTCAACAATATCAGTGTAATAACCCTTTTATTATATAGCTATAAATATTTATTTTGTTTCCCGGTGTTTCTAACCTTTAAATTGCTGTTATAATAACAAAAATGTGAATACTACCAATGTGCATGACAAGGTTTGACATGACATCATTGCATTATGACATCATCAAAAACAACGTAATGTTACGGTAATTTGAGAAGGCATCCAAGTAAGTGTGCAATATCGAGTACCGGTAAGTGTGCCGATATCATGTGATATTGGCATGCTAGCTCCTCAGCTTTTATCGCACATTTTAATAATTTAATATTTATAGCTATATAATAATAAAGGATCTCGGGGTATCTACAATTAAAGATCCAGATACGTCTGTAAATCTGAGCAGTCCTGCCAAACTCTAAAATATTCACCACACAGATTTAACAAGATCCAGAAATTACTCTGTTTTTTTTTTGTTTTTTGTTTTTTTTTCATTTAACCCATTCATCCCCGAGTTCCTGAAGTGGATGTATCCATCCTTGAATTTGGACATGTCATCTGATGCAAATAGGGGTATCAGTCTAAACACAAAAACAGAATGACAAACAGTATAGAACCTGATGAGATGACTCATTATGAGCCAACTCATCTGGATCTACACTGTTTGTATAGATCTGGATTTGGTCTGTTGGGATGAAAGAGTTAATATTACCATGCTTATCCTAAAGTTTAGCTACCTGAGAAATTGTCTAAAATATGCTTTTGTGATGTCTTTTCATGTCATTTAACCCTTAAAATGCCAAGAAAACCTGCATCTGAAAATGTCGTCTGTTTATGTCGTCTGCTGAATATTCTTGCAAACTTTTCAAACCTATTTTTGCATACAGGCAAACAGTGTGGGCTAGCGGAGCAGTCTGATCTGGGTCCACACAGTTTGCAAAAATGACTTTTAAAATCACAAGCAGATGAGAAAGCAGACGCCAATTATTGTGATTGGCAGTTTAAGGGTTAAACTTATTCCATGACCTTTTGTGGCCTTTCTTGAATCTCCAAATGTTTATATTTTTTACTATAACACAAATCTAATCATAATTATTGACTATTCAGTTGTGTATTTAGCTAAAGCTAACCCTATCAGTCCTGTAAACCAAAACAGAAACCTTTGCAAACAGTGTAGATCCAGATGAGACACTCATAACCAGCCATCACATCAGGATCTCCACTGTTTGCCATTCTGTTTTTGATTTTTGACTGACATGCTAATTTGCAACAATGGACATACCTAAATCCAAAGATGGAAGAGTCCACATCAGAAACTCAGGGGCAAAGGGCTAATTTTCTTACTTGTTACCTAGGATTAGATGGCGGTAAATTACGTTCCAGAACATTATGTGCCTCAGCTAAACAGTACATCTCTACTCACTACAACCTACATTCCTTGTATGGCTACAGTGAAACTGTCGCATCCATGAGGTAAAGATTGCAGCTTTAACAGTGGATTGGATGGTCGGGTGTAGCGAAGGTTTCGTGTATCTTACGTCACGGCCTGCTATTCTTCTGTTTCTTCACTTTCATTCCTGCTCCTCTTTCTTCCCTGCCCTTCTCTTTCATCTCCTCTGCTATCTCTTCTAGCTCTTTTCTCCCTTTCTCTGGGAGACAACACAAAATGACCCACCAGGGTTGACATGAAGTTAAACCGCAACACAATCGATTAATAAACAGTGGAGTTTTGATTCTAGATAAGACATTTTTTAAAGGGGACTGGATACACCTAGTAGTTCCTTACAAGGGAGACAAGTTTTGTGACTTTCTGTTTGCTTACCTGCACACTATGGTCCTTCTGAAAAGGAGTCTACTCTAAAAGCAAAGAATTTGCTCCTACAGGGAGCAAATTCTTTGCTTTTAGAAGAGACTCCTATTCAGATACGGGAACAAAACAAATTTTACAGAGTTGCATCGCTTGCAAGCTTATCAATTCTCCTTAGCCAAATTAGCATTGATTTTACTTTTTATTTCTACAGGAAAACATATACAAGTCATATCAATTTAAATGAATACCAGTGACATAATTTTGCTTTCATAAAGAAAATCAGAAAAAAAATGCATAAGAATAATTAAATAAAACTCTCATAAAGTACTCTGTTTTTTTTATTTACTTCAAAGTGTGCCCTTATTAGGTCAATATTTTATTACAGGTTTTTCCCAGTAATTTTGAAAAACCTAAGCATACAGTGTAGTATTTAGATTGAATATGGTATTGTATTATTTTATTTTAGTGCACTTAACAAATTACTGCCAAACAAGAGAAGTATAGTAATATCTCGCTCAACTTTTCCAAGTAGTGGGGTACATGGTGGACATTGGCTGGGTGACAACAATGCTGAGTGGATAGACATGTATTACTCCATTTCAGGTATATGTGAGCAATATTTTGTATTTACATGTAAATGCATTCAAAACACTTCGCAGACAAGTGCTATTAGAGAGCACTTAATGCTTTGCATGCTGAGTAAAAAGTTTAGCAGACAACATTTTGAAATATTTTTCTTATTTTCCCCCAAAGCATGCTTTGACATTTCATGCAAATTGTCTTCTTAAGAGACAATTTACATGAAATGTCAAAGCATTTTTGAGGAAAATTAGAAAAAAACATTATCATTTTGTCATCTGTTGAATTTTCCCAGAGAGTAGTAAAGGTTAAGATTTAAGGATGCACTTTCTGGTGAGAGGAGGTTTGATCAATTTAAAGTGTATTGCTATCCTTCTCACAAAGGGTCTAATAGATAAGAGACCCCTTTTCAGAATGGGCATGGTATGCAGGAAAGGAAACAGAAAATATTATCATTTTGTCATCTACTGAATATGCCCTGAGAGTGGTAAAGGTTAAGATGAATTAATACACTTTCAAGGGAGAGGAGGATAGATCAGTTGAAAGTGTTTTGCCACCCTTTTGACAAAGGGTCTACTGCAATGGGTAAGAGGCCTCTTTTCAGAATGGGCTTGGTATGCAGGAAAGGAAACAGAAAGTCACAAAAGTGTTATTCCCTTGTAACAAATGACGGAAAATCCACTAAGTGAGTCCATTGCTCTCAATCCATGCTTTTGTTTCAATATTTTTACTTAACAATACTTTTCAGACATGTTTGCACAAACCATTTAAGCCAGGCCTTTCCTGCTAAATTATCTTAACAATACTTTTTGGACATAAACTCACACAAAGCACTGAAGACTTTCCTTGCAATATTTTCATTTAATGGAAGTGTTTAGGCATAAATTTGCTCAAAGCATTTAAGTCAGACCTTTTTTTGTAATCTTTTGATTACATTGTAATTCTCCCACTAATTTAATGCAATTCAATTGGTTGAGAGCAACTTTAAAACAGCATTTATATTTTAATAAATCCACAGAGCAGAAATCTTGGAACTATTTTCTTTGTGTACATCTAAAAAATAAGCAGTTTAACTCATGATTCAAACCTAAACATGACCAAGTTGGAATTGTTAGAAATGAATTTCATTTTTATGGATTTTATCAATGTGTAAACAACAGTGCATCATTCTCAAAGTTAATATAAGCCCATAAAGCCCTGAGGGCTTTATTTATTTTGTGAGTGATTCACCAGCATTTACACATCAATAAAATTTGCAAAGAAGAAATTCATTCCTATATTAACACTTGCAGTATATCTTAACCCTTGTCCTGCTTAACCCAGCCTTTGAAAACAGTGTAGATCCAGATCATTTGGCTTCTGAAGAAGCCAACTGATCTGGATCTGCACTGTTTGCCATTGAGTATTTGAATTTGTATCAACAACCTGGATCAGTTAATCTGATTGGCTGAAAATTAGAAGTGGGCATGGCATCTTCATTTATTCAGCAGAACAAGGGTTAAGTATACCCATTACAAGTTTGCTCAAGCATATCTGTAGAAAATTTAGAGTAATATGAAAATGTCCACCCTCTTTTCTCTCATAGCTCCAAATAGGGCACTTTTTCTGACTAAAAAATACAGATATAGTACTTAGTGCTCAATGAAAACATATGTTGTGAGTGTTAGAACTGCCTTGCTGAAGTGCATCTAATGAGTACCCACAATATATGTTTTTGTGGAGAAATAAGAAAACTATTATGTTGATACCCCTTCTTATCTGGAGCTGTGATTCTCTGATTATTTCAGGAGTGATGAATTTCCAGTTGTTTGGTATTCCCTTGGTTGGAGCAGATATTTGTGGATTTTTTGGTGAATCAAATCCAGAACTGTGTACCCGTTGGATGCAGCTAGGAACATTCTACCCTTTTATGAGGAATCATAATGCAGTAGGATTCAAAGTAATGAATTCTAATATAGCAACTCAATGTAATTATACAAGGAACCTGTTTATAAGATGGTTCATTATACATGATTTTGGATATAACCTCGGACCTAATAATACCCGGACTTGTTACTAACGGAACTGCCAAAATATATTGTTGTGGCTTGATTTTGGCGCTATTTTACAGCACTATGGTCATTAAAAATGATTTTGGATAATAACTGAAGTTGTAATAAATTGTTTTTAATAGGTTTGTTTGACAAATGTTCAGTCACAATGAATAAAATTTAAGTTATACTATCATTTTGGGAGAATTTCTGATGATTTTCTGCTAAAAGTACCAAAAATAACTAAAATGGGTACCTAGTTTTCTTGTTGATGTTTACAAAAACTGTTTGATTTTCCTTAAATATAATGCTGCAGTGTTAAAAGTTATACATTGAACTATTGCTTTTTGAAAAAAAAATCTCAGATAGTTGGTGAAATAAATGAAATTTGAGCATTTAAACTTCATCATACAAAATTATGAAAACTCAGCCATGACAACATATTTCCAATAAATACAATATACCTGTACCAAAGTTACTAGTCCAGTGTATATTGGGTCCAAGATATAACACAGTTTAAAGGTGGACCAAAAAACGTGTTGCATCCAAGCAAAAATGTATAGATTATCTAGAACAAATGACCATTTATACATTCTTGTTGGATACAGCATGATTGTTTAGCTAACACAGGTTTTGCTTTGGTTCCCAGCAGCAGATTGTTTGAGGCGTAAATCCTTTATAGCAGCTTTTGGCAAAGAATGGATTCTCAAGGCACAAATATTTAATTCTAGTCCTGCTGAACCTGAATATACCCTGGCTTTGCAAACAGTGTAGATCCAGATCAGTTGGCTTCTGAAGAAGTCAACTGATCTGGATCTGCACTGTTTGCCATTCAGTATGTTAATTCATATCAACAATCTGGATCAAGTAATCTGATTGGTTTAAAATTAGAAGTGGGCATGGCATCTTAATTTATTCTGCATGACATGGGTTAATGACACTGAGAACAGGATGGAAGGAGTATTTTACATTTATCTGTTATTGACAAGCAATGCAACATGACTGAAATAGTATTGACAGTGTTGTTAAGCTGCTACTCAAATGAAGAAACAGTCACTAAATATAAGTTGGATGTTTTAGACTACTACTCTCATTTTAACTGTCATGATGAGACTGGATGCATTTTAATCCAAAATAAGGGCGTTTCACTTGTTTCTCTTTGGAAAGGTTATATGGACAGCAATAAATAAGAATGAAATCTATTTGTTGCTACTTGTGTTTATTGGTACTGTGTAGAACAATGGACGCAATCTGAAAGAGATTGAAAGAAGCGTAAGGGAAACCTAAGATGTGTGATGCAAATGGACACATAGGAAATGCCAACACTGAATGTGCAAATAACACACGGGAAATACGAACACTCAATATGATATCCACACTGTTCATGTCATTGTTATACCTTTAAATAAGCTTGAAATGCTCAATGTGATAATACGGTTTTTATCTTGCCTCCAAAAGTAAAAAAGGATCACTCTTATCTTTTCACCGTTTTTATAACTGCAACTCCAACGATGTAATTGTATTCTCCTGTAATGCATTTTAATCCAAAATAAGGGCGCTTCACTTGTTTCTCTTTGGAAAGGTTATATGGACAGCAAGGCAGATGATTCACATGAAGTATCAAGCCTTATTTTCCCTGAGAAATAGCTATTTATTTTAGCATGTCTGCTGCGGTTGTGATTGGTTCCTTGATCTGAATACATGTACTTTATTTATCTGGGATGCTACTTTTTATTCCATTTTTAGGACCAGGATCCGGCCTCATTTGATGAAACTACACAGAATATCATGAGAAATACTCTTGAGACAAGATACTTCCTCCTGCCATTCCTTTATACATTATTCTATAGAAGTCATGTGGATGGAACACCAATAGTTAGACCACTCTTCTTCCAGTATGCATTTTATCTTACTTCGAGTAATACAGTAAATGTCCTAAAATTTCGAACACTTTATTCCATAATTTTTTTTGCCTAAATTTTGCTTTTTTATGCAGTTGTATTTTAAAGTGCTTAGAGGAACGGCAAACAGTGTAGCCACTGATCAGACTGCTCCTACAGGAGCAGTCTGATCAGTGTCTACACTGTTTGCATATGCAATTTTGTCAGAAACTTTGGTGTACAAAATTTTAGGACATTCACCATAATAAGGAACATATTGTTTTAGCCATCCAACTGTGTGTTACATTTTCTTATTAGCAGAATTAAAATAACTCTTTTAATGTACCAAATTGATCCCTAGTATTGCAACAGACAGGCTTAAGTAAAAAGTGTAGATCCTGATCAGATGCTACAGAACATGGCATCTGATCAGGGTCTACACTTTTTGCAACTCCTAGCAAGATTTACAACAAATACTGCCCTCATAAAAATGTCCAAAGAATTGCCCGTATAAAAATGTCCATAGAATTGTTGGTATCTTTTGGGAGTACCTGAACGACGAGGATGCTAGCTATAGCTCATTTTAAAACACAGTTACTAGCAATTTTCTTACTTCTTTGCAATGTTGTGGTGTCCCGTGAGTATTGTCTCATTGAACTGATTTTAAGAAGATACCAAAACATAAATGAATGTGTACATAAAGAAATAAAAAATAACTACAGCGTATCTGGATATTCTGTTTACTGCATGCTGAATTCATTTTGTTCTATTAACCCTTGTCATGCTGAATATATTAAGATGCCATGCCCACTTCTAATTTCAAACCAATCAGATTACTTAATCCAGGTTGTTGATACAAATTCACATTCTAAATGACAAACAGTGCAGATCCAGATCAGTTAGCTTCTTCACTGTTTGCAAAGGCACGGCATATCCAGGATCAGCAAGACCAAGGTTAAACTGTGTTGTTTTTACTTCTTTCCAGATATCCATCAAGTGGTAATGACTCCACATATAATGTGGACACTCAGTTTATGTGGGGATCAACCTTGCTAATAACTCCTGCATTGTCAGCGGTAAGGCTTATGTCTTTGTTAAGGAAATTGGATAAATTCAGAAGGGAAGTGACTCTGACCTGAAAATATTTGCATCTTTTCTCAAAGGTGGATACTCTTTAAGGAAAGAATTTGCTCCCCTTGGGAGCAAATTCTTTACTTAATGAGTAACACCATTTTTAGCAGGGATTCATTTATCAGGAAAGTAAATTATTTTCTGCTGAAGTAATCTTCCTTTGAAAAAGAAGGTGAAAAAAATGTAATGTAAGTGAACAGCATTGTTGCAAAAATATTGCAACACCACTGAGTTGAATCTATAATGATCCATGACAGCTAGAAAGGTATCTTATTAAATGCTACCAATCATTCAGAGATGTCAGCTATTTGCTTTGCTACTTGAATGTATGGGACAGGATTCTAAATAAAATACTTGAACCAATTCCACAGCTGGAAAGTACATAGTGGAACTTCCATATATTGCCACCTCTCAACAACATTTATTTCTATAAAGTGCTAGTTTACTACTCATACATTTTTTTTTATTCTTTTGCAAGGACAAAATTTCATAATTTTGGATTGATTTATGGAAAGAAGTTTTTTTGTTGTTTTTTTTTCATTTTTTTTTTGGTTTTGTTTTACTTACATATGAGCCAGGGCACAACAAAACCTACATTAAGACCTGTGTGACCAGCAAAGACTCAGATCAGCCTGTACAGCCACCCAGTATGGCAAAGGTGCTCATCCATCCCTCTTTGGATAGCCTGGAGGCTGTAAAAGGCACATGCAATCAGCGAAGATTGATCAGACTGTGCTGATGCACAGGCTGATCAGTCTTCACTGGTTGCATAGTCTTATTGTAGGTTTTGTCATGTGCTAATGCATATATTTTCATGATGCTGCATAAAAATTACATTTGTCGGTATTCATTCTCATGCCTTTATCCCAGTAAGCATTCTTTATAAATCTATAGCGGGTCGTTATCGGCCCGTCAGGGTAGCTGACGGGCGGATAACGGCCTGCTATAGATTTATAAAGAATGCTAGCTGGAATGTTTATCACAAAAATTGCAAACTTTAATACACTATAAACTTTTGTATAGTTAACATATTTATTTGCTTTTCACCAGAATCTTCTCTACTAAAGCCAATTTTATATTTATTCAAGGATTTCTATTGTAGAAAGATTACATTGTATACAATAAAGATTAATGTATAATAATGATAACTATTATTAAGATTGAGTTATAAATGATCAAAAGCTAAAAAAAGTAAAATCTGGAACTTTTCTTGTGCAAAAGTAACTTTTGATCTGAACTTTTGTTTTCAGTGAGAGCTGCAATTGCTTTCAGATCAGCTTTTGTCTTTTCTAGGGTACTTTGCAAAGTCAAGGCTATCTTCCAAAAGACAGGTGGTATGACTTCTATAACCATTCCATCACGGATTCTCCAGGGCATTTTATAACATTTGATATGCCGATGGAGAGAATAAATGTTCAGATTCGAGGTGGTTCTATATTCCCATTACAAGTACCAAATGTTACAACAACAATGTCGTGAGTATGTTATTATAAGAACTCTTATGTCTGATGGATTCAGTAAGACTTACTGGTACAGTCAACTCGCATTATTTCGAAGTCCAAGGAACTCTCTGAAATACTTTGAGATATCTGTACCTCGACATATCAGATTTGCAGAATTGAGGAAAAAATAAATCAAACAATCACTTTTCACAAATGAATATGTGATTTCACTCCTGAAGTTAGAGATATATTGAAAATATTGTGGAAAAGAGGAGAAATTGCTCCTTTGGAGCAATTTCTCCTCTTTTCCACAATATTTTGTTACCTGTTGTTAGATTTTCATGTTAAAACAGGGACTAGATTTTCATTTCGAGATAAGAGATTATTTGAAATAAGCAGAGCCGATTGTATTTAGCAGATGCCATTTTGATGTTTCATTCATATCTTTTTTTGAAAATAGCATTTGGGAGACAATTTGCAGGAGATGTTAAAAACTAGTATAGAAGATGTCTAGCAAGAGCCACAATCACAGAATCATAGTCACAATGACACCAAGAGGAAAACTAAACAAACCAAGATAGACAACATATAAGCCACAAACCAACCACCAGTTCCCTCTTCCCCAGCACAATGCTAGACAGGATCCACTAATCCACTAAATTTGGACAACAAACCGGATGGACATGAACCAAATAACCACAGTGAGCAGCCACAAAGCCACAAAAACCACAGTGAGCAGCCACAAAGCCACAAAAAAAACCACAGTGAGCAGCCACAAAGCCACAAAAAACCACAGTGAGCAGCCACAAAGCCACAAAAAAAGCCACAAAGCCACAAAAAGAATAAAGAACAAACTTCACATATTAAACCTTATTTTGGGGAAAAAAATATGAAGATAATTTCCTATTCATTGATTATTTTTCAAATGATGTCTGATTTGGAAACTTTTACTAAATCAAAGTGGTATCTACTCTGCTATCATTTCTGTTGTCATTTTAGCTTTGTTTTAAAAGTTACCAGTAATTGTAAATGTATTGAGATGCCTGCCATTTCATCCATCTGCAACTTTTTTTATGATTTATTAGAAATAGCAAACTTCAGCTAAACTATGGTACTTGTTGTGCATCCTGACGTTATTAAAGTCTTTCAAATTCTATGTGATCCTGCAGTCTAACTTGATCATGGTTTAACAATGAAATAGATAACATAAACAACTCATGAATAATTTAATGCTTAGCACTCTGTGTAACATTTTCAGCAGACAACACATTGAAATATTTCTCCTATTTTTTCTTCTTTTTTTTTTCTTTCAGAAAAATAGGTTTTGACATTTCATGCAAATTGTGGAAGTAATTTGCATGAAATGTCAAAGCTAGTTTTCTGGAAAAAATAAGAAAAAATACCATCAATTTGTCATCTACTGAATCAGTCAAGAGAGAGGTAAAGGTTAATGAGTTTGATAACCATTTAGAAATAAAAAAAATGAACCATGAAAATTTGAATAAACATTTGTTCCTGCACCCAAAGGAACCTTCTCATAAAATTTGATTCAAACCTTCTCAGTGGCTTCAGAGAAGAAATTGTCCAAACATTTAATGCATGGACAGATTGCAGATGGAAAATGATGACTAAATAGCTCATTCTATTGACCTAAGCCTTTGGCAAAGGTGAATGAAAAGTATTTCAGAATTTGCCTGCTCCTTTTGTGATTGGTGCTTTAAGAATTAAAATTACAATTTGATTTAGTCAGAAACATTCAGCTCTGAAGCAGCATAAAAATCATTTTGAATAAGTCATAAGAGCACAATTTAACCAATGAAAGATTTTGTAAAATAAAATACCTAGTTTCCAATAGAAGTATGTTGAAATGGCATGTTGTGGTAATATAGGAATGATGTGTGCTGTTGTATAAATCTTCTTACTTTGTAGACGTAAGAATACATTTGGTCTGTGTGTTGCACTGAATACTGTTGGCAGTGCATCTGGTGAGCTGTATTGGGATGATGGAGAAGAACTAGGTAAGTGAGCAGACAAAAGATTTTTTTTTTATATGAACAAGTTTTAAGGCACCATTTGGTTAAACAATACTGGTAAAAATGCTTCAAAATTACAGTATAAAGGTAAATGGATAGACTTGATAGATTTTCTGCCATTTTTCAAAAGGGAGACAACTTTTGTGACTTCCTGTTTGCTTTCATGTACACCTATCCATTCTGAAAAGTACTCTACTCTAAAAGGAAAGGGGAGCAAATTCTTTCCTTTTAGAGTAGAGTCCTTTTAAGAAGGGAGGCAATAACAATTTTGACAGATTTAGCTCCCTTGAAAGTGTATCCATTCACCTTTAACTTGGAATTTTAGCTCTAATAATGATAGGTCTAGTGTAAGCTCACTATATGACATTACAAGGAGAGAGCTTACACTAGATATGTTCATAACTGACATGTGCAATACAATTCTTTGAGTCTCATGCCATATGATAACTCTGCATTGTCATTGGTAAGTTTGTTTGTGTTGAGGTTTTACGGCCCAGTCAACCCAATAGGGTCATGTCGAGTGCGGTCAGTTTACCTAACCACATGTTTACTGGGCAGGCTTAGTCTTCTAAGTGGTTAATCAGTATTGTGCACATTCTTTTGCCAGAAACTGACAACTGCCCTTCTTGAATCAGCGGAAGGGAGAGAATGACCGTAGAAAATATTTCATGATCAGTCTCCACAAAAGAATGTTGCCGACCTCGGCGGGGGTTGAACCTGCAACCTCCTGGTCTTCAGTCGGACGGCGCATCCAACTGAGCCACCGAGGTAAGGCTTATGTCTTTGTTAAGGAAATTGGATACATTCAGAAGGGAGGTAACTCTGAAATGAAAAACATTTGCCTCCTATCTCAAAGGTGGGCACTCTTAAAGGAAAGAATTTGCTCCTCAAGGGAGCAAATTCTTTACTTAATGGTTAGTCCCATTTGACACAACTCCATGAGTCTCATGCCATATGATAACCCCTGCATTGTTAGCAGTAAGGCTAATGTCTTTGTTAAGGAAATTGGTTAGATTTAGAAGGGAGGGAGGTAACTCTGACCTGAAAATATTTGCCTCCTATCTCAAAGGTGGGCACTCTTAAAGGAAAGAATTTGCTCCCCATGGGAGCTTCAGGGATAACTTGCCAAGATTATGGTAAATGCTGTAAAATTTTGATAGCTTTTTTGTTTGTCTCAGAAATTACTTAGTGGAATGGCAAACAATGTAAGGTTTCTCATTCAGGAGTATTGTGATCTGGGTCAGTACTGTTTGCATATACCATTTTGTCAGAAAAGTTGCTTTGCTGAATCTGAGAACAATTACCATATTGTAATGAGACCCCACAGCATGTGTTTCAATGGAGATATAAATATATTCCTACCAGTATGCCTCTTATTTGGAATGCTGTCCATGTTTTCTGCCAACACCTTTTTATTATACCTTAAATACACTAATATTTTGGATATCTTATCCCTTAAAATTGAGCAAGTCCTTTTCACTATTCAGGTATCTATCTAAAACTTACTGGCTGAATGGCAAATAGTGCCTATAGACCCTGATCAGATGCTGCATTCTGCCCATGTGATCTGGATCAAAACTGATTGCTCAGTTACCTACCCTAATAATTCTGGTAAATATGCTGTCTGACAATTGTACAGTCTGATGTAGGCATGTAGATTTGGCATCAGCTCAAAGATGTACCTTGTATTTTGCTACACTAGGATTTTCACTTCATTTCAGGTGCAGTAGAGAAACGTCACTACAATCTCATTGAATTCTATGCTGGCAAGGTAAAATATTATGGTTTTTTTTGTTGTTTTTCTGCTTTATTCATGTCTTTCAGACACCTTTGTCTAACAAAAAAATGGTACAAACAAGCCACAGATACCATTTATTCTATCATTTCTGTGCTTGTCATAGCAAACAGTTTTTTGATCATCTACTTATATTTAATTTGCATATCTAAGTGAATTAAAGCCCCCAAGATTTGTGACTATATCATGAAATAATTTTTGGAAGCTACCAGCCTCTGACAGAATTAATAGTTTTACATAATTTCAAGGATCTTCATTTATGTTTAAAACTTCATGACATCAGTAGGAAGTACCAGGTCACTTTGTGTTCAGGGTGTACTTGGGGGATTTTTTAACTTCTTTGTGTCAGTAATAAGCAAATAAAACTCAAAATTAATTCTTTAATAGTGCATACATTTATGTACATAATCCAAAACAGGACAAAAGTCATTTAGTTTTTTATTATGTAAAATGAATAACTAGTTCTGACCAGAAGTACAATTTCCACATCAATACTACCAACAAAGATGAATTATACCAATACATGAGACCTCCACAACCCCACAACCCATTTCAGGGTTACACTATATGAAGGATGGGAAACATGGGATACAGAGAAATTCCTGTTGTGCGTATTAAGACCAAGATCAAATATATTTGTGTGATTTTCAGGAACTGAATTCAGCTTTTGCTCAGTGAAATGTTTTTGGCAAGTGATTTCAACCTTCATCTTTCTCTGGTCAAATTCAGCAGATGACATGGAAAAATATTTCTCTTATTTTTCAAAGGAAACAGGATTTGACTTTGCAAATTGTATCAATTAAAGACAATTTACATCAAATGTCTGCTGTTGTTTTCTGGCAAAAATACAAAAACTTTTTCCATGTTGTCTGCTGAAATTTTTACCAAGCATGCTAAGCATTAACTTTGGTCCTGCGGAACCTGGATATACACTGCCTTTGCAAACAGTGTAGATCCAGATCAGTTGGCTTCTAAGAAGCCAACTGATCTGGATCTGCACTGTTTTGCCATTCAATATGTGAATTGATATCAACAATCTGGATCAAGTAATCTGATTGGCTGAAAAATTAAAAGTGGGTGTGGCATCTTAATTTATTCAGCAGGACAAGGGTTAACAATGTGTGACTAAACCTGAAAGAGGTGCAGCCCATACTGATCTTTGAATATTTTGCCAATACCATGTATGCTTAGGATGAACCTTGCTTACCTATATTTATTTTTTTTGGTTCTCTTTTAGAATATGCTCCAGAACTATGTAGCTCATGGTGGCTACACAACCGAGCCAATGATTCTAGGCCAAGTCAGAATTCTTGGTGTTGACATAGGCCCAACATCAGTAGAAGTGAATGAACAGACATACACACAGTACACATATACGAACAAGGTAATGCATTATAACAATATAGAATTATGTGGCTTGAAATTGAGCTGGGGCCCAGCATTTCCTATGCATATGCACCCAGCAGACGTTTTAGATCAGTCTGCACATCTGTGCAGTATATTCAGGTCTTTGCAGGTACTCTTTGGGAAATCAAGGATCCATAGTGTCTTCAAGTGGACAGCAAAGACTCTGACCAGCCTGCACAAGGAACCATTTGTGCAGGATGTCTGAGTCTTCTCCGGATGCACATGCAATCTTGTAGGATATTTTGTGCCCTGACTCAGTTCATTGTAATGTTAATGAGGAATGATCATCTCCTTGTATTTCAGGTTTTTAGCATATAGCTGAGTAGAATGGTTGCCTTTCATTTAACACTTAGCACTCTTCGTAAATTTTTTCAGCAGATGACATTATACAATTATTGACTGTTGAGTCATTGGACATGATGAGATGATGACCAGAGAATACCAATATTGACTGAGGCAGAGCCAAGGTCAATACATGTACTGGTATTCTATGGTGTCCATTGACTCAACAGTCAACAATTGTTTTATTATATAATCACTCCACCGAGTAAATTTCAGATGTTGAGACACTCCCAAGGGTTTCAGGAACAGGGGAACAAGGCCATTTATTTCAGGGATACAAGGGAACAAGTCTAAAACTGAAGGGCACAGGGGAACAAAGGCAGTTTTTGGAAACATGGAACACAGAAAATCAAGATTTTGATTTTGGGGAACAAGATATGATGCCAATTTATTCCAGGGAAAAGGGAAGAACAGGTACTTCTCATCAGCAACCCCCCCCTCTCCCCCCCCCCCCCCACACACACACACACACACACACCCTTAGATATTTTCTTCTTTGATATTTCCCGCAGTGCATAATCACTCCTCTGACTGAATTTCAAATATGATGTTATGGATAACATGTTAGAAAAACAATGCAAAACATTTACATTCATTGATTCAGTCTTTTTTGATAGTCTGCAGTGTTTCTGCCTGCTGCGGTTTGTTGAGTCTAGAATTGGGTCAAACTACAACTATGGTTCCCCTATTTGAATAAAGTTCAACCAACAGAACAAGATCCAGCAAGCTGTTACATAGCATAATTCCACTGTCTATTTTTAGAAGGCGATGTCCACTGGAAAATCTATTTTTAGAAACTAATGTCCACTGGAAAATCTAATATTTTAAACCAATGTCTCATGGAACAGTGGACAGTCAGGCCTTTGGATTACGCTCTTGGCCAACTTCTATTTATAGATTATATAATAAATTTAAATATTTTTCTTATCATTCCCAGAATACAGAATTTGACATTTCATGCAAATTAAACAGAATTTGACATTTCATGGAAATTGTCTCCAATGGAGACAATTTGCATGAAATGTCAAATCCTGTTTTTTGGGAAAATAAGTAAAATATCATCAATTTGTTGTCTGCTGAATTTGTCCAGAGAGTGGTGAAGGTTAAAAAGTTCTGTTTACATGTACAGTGCAACCTCTCTACAACAGCCACCCTTGGAATGGCAAAAGTGCTGGGCCCTGTTGCATAAGACTTCATTAACTTAAGCTGTCATTAAACTTGAAGTCAGCATTAAATCTAAAGAACTCTATTAGTTACGTTGGCATTAACTTTCTGATGCTTAACACAATTTTAACTCTTTCTCCACTAGTGGTGACTTTTGTCGTCTGCTGATAACCTTTGCAAACAGTTTGGACCCAGATCAGGCCTGACAAAATGTCAGGCCTGATCTGGATCCAAACTGTTTGACACCCTGATGGTATTCCTGAAAGATTTTGTTTGAAAAAGTTAATTTAAAAAAAAAAATCCACGGACGACAAAAAAGCATGTAAAATTACCAGGCATGCAAAGAGTTAAAGCCAGCTTTGCTAATGAGAGGTTAACCATGCATTAAACTGCAATTGATTTTTTTGTCTGGCAGCATTGTTATAGAGAAGTTATATATACAGTAAACCACTCTTTTGGGAATCAAAATCAGCTGCCTTCAGGAAGCAGCTGTTGTTGAGAGTTCGCCCATTAGTAGAGGTTCCTTGACACTTTTCAAATAAGGCTACTCTGGCAGGTTTTTGAAATACAATAAGGCGCAGACAAAACTCTCTACATCTGCAATAAATCACATACATTAAATGCCTTAATGATTAAAGTACTTATCATAACTGCAGTAGACATTGTTTTAAAATATTTTTTAATATTATTTTCCAGAGAAAATAAGCTTTGGTATTTCTTGTAAATCATCTGTGGCAGGCCATTTAGATGCCATGTTCTGTGGCATTTGATCTGGTCTACACTGTTTTCTCAGGCCTGTTTGTTGGGGTACTTTGCGTAAATAATTATTATGGTATCTTCTTTTTTTTCAGACGTTGACAGTATTTGGTCTCTCTGCTGACCTGCTGAAGCCTTTAAGTATCAGATGGCTTGTATAATAAACAGGGTACCAGTGAAAAACAATTCTGCCTAATCTTGAAATTTATAATATAAGGAGCAAGTGTCTTATTTCAGTGCTCAGAATGCTGGATAAAATTTTCAGCAAATGAGATATTGAACTATTTTTTTTCTTATTTTTCCCAGAAAATATGCTTTGACTTGTTAATGCCTATTTCCTCATGTGGCAAGGGCAGATAACACAAGAACCAAGAGGGTAAGAGGTCTCTTACTTAACCATGACACATTTTCTTTTCAAGCTTAGTATGTTTGTGAAGTTTCATGAAAATATTCCTAAAGGTTAATGAGTTACAGTCTGGACATAAAGTCAGGGGCAGATCAAGGATGATTTCTGAGGTTTGATGTGATCAATTTACTGTACTTACTCTACGTATTCAGAAAGACAGGCCTAAGCAAACAGTGAAGACCCAGATCAGCTGCAGATGCTGCAGAATGTGGCATCTGATCAGGGTATACACTGTTTGCCACTCAAATAGCAATTTTACACACATTCATAGGTAGTAAGATGGACTTATTTAAGAGAAGTACATGTATAAGGAAAAGAGTTTGGGATTTGTCTATTGTGGGTGAATACGATATTCTAAATTTATCAAATTTATCCAAACTCCCATAAAAATAATTTTTAGTCAAAAAGGGTTCAACTCAATCCCCGTACCCTCTCTGAATCTGCCCTTGGAAGTGTAACGGAACCACAGACAAATAGACTAATGGAATTCTACTATTACCAATGTCCCCCACTTTGCTGGTGGTGAGGTACAAAAAACATGGTAATCTTTATTACGTGTCTTGACATTTAAGTAAGTTACTGAAAACAGGAGATGGCCTAAATAGGGTTACTAGCTTCTGATCATATTCTTTTTGTTGGTTCTCTACATGTACACAAGATGAAAAACAGGTTGTCATTATTATTCAGGACAAGTGGTAAATTGTGCCATTACACAATCTTTACCCATAAAAGACTGAATAAACTCTCCCTCACTATATATTGGAAGAGTCCATTTTCTATTTTAGGTATGTCAGGCTATATGATGTAGATATTCCTAAAGAAAAATGGTTGAACTATTTGCAAACAGTGGACACCCTGATCAGATGCCACATTCTGCGGCGTCTAATCTGGGTCTGCACTGTTTGCCAGTCACCCGTTTACGGGTCTCTAGTCTTCAACTGGTGTAAGTCCAGTTACTCATTGTAACTGAGATCAAGTGATATTATACAGTTTTTGCACTGATATTGGTAAATATGGTCCCCAGCTGGAATATCAAAGGACGGGAGCTTGTGACCTTTGATATTCCAATGAAGGGCAATATTTACCAATGTCAGTGCCATACAATGTAACTCTTTTTATTATATAGCTATAAATATTTTGCATAATTTTCATTTGTTGCAGCAAACATGTATTTTTATCTAAATTTCACAGAGCCTGCACAAATGCTTGATAAATTTTGCCCTGACATCATTGCCCTAAGATGTCATCAAAAGCAATGATAACATTCCAAGGCATCCATGTAAGCATGCAATATCAAATAAACATGCTGATATTGAGAGATATTTACATGCTTGCTCCTGAGATTTTATGGCTCCTCAGATTTTATCATATATTTTTTGACCCTTGTCCTGCTGAATAAGTTAAGATGCCACACCGTTTTCAAATTTTCAGCCAATCAGATTACTTAATCCAGATTATTGATATTAATTCACATACTTGATGACAAACAGTACAGATCCAGATCAGTTGGCTTCTTCAGAAGCCAACTGATCTGGATCTACACTGTTTGCAAAGGCAGGGCCTATCCAGGTTCAGCAGGACTAGGGTTACTCATTCAATAGCTATATCTAATTAATCATGTTATTGTACATGTATAGTGGTATAGTAAGGATAGCCATATATGGTTTTGTTCACTGCGTACAAATTCACTGAATGTTACTGAAGTAATTTTATATTGATGAGTTCACTGAATATGGCTGAAATAAATTAGTAGTATAACAGGTAGATTTTCAGTATATTTAACTCAATATAGCAAAACATTTAACTCTTAAAGGGCCAAGCAAAATTATGTGGTTTTGTTCACAGAGTATGAATTCATTGAATATGACTGAAGTAATTTTATACTGATGAGTTGGCTGAATATGGCTGAACTAAATTAGTTGTACAACATACAGATTTGCGGTAACAATATTCAACTCATTATAACAAAACATTTAACTCTTAAAGAGCCAAGCAAAACTTGTCACATGCAACATTCTATTTTTTTTCACAGAAAAGAAGTCTTGACATTTCATGTGAATCTTCTGCATGTCAAGACTTATTTTCTATGAAAAATAAAAAAAATAAATAAAATAAAAGTGTCATCTGCAGCAGATGTGATTGATTCTTTGACCTTTAAGATGTTGATCAAATTGGACAAGTGCAATATCACTTAACCCATTTATGCCAAGTGGACTCTTCTATTTGAACTCTTTGGAGCAGTCCATTTTTAATAGAAGGGATGTCTGTTAATTTTTATTATAACCATATATTTTATAGAAATTTCTGTATCTAATGCAATAAGTGTAGACCTTGAACATGTGCCACATTCTGTGGCATCTGATTGGGGACTACACTGTTTGCCAATGTCCCTTTTATGGGAGGCTAGGCATAAATGGATTAAATCATGTGATTTATTTTCTGTGTTTATATGCTAATTTTAATTAAAACCTAGAATTTCATAAATTTCTGTATCTAATGCAAAAAGTGTAGACCCTGAACAAGTGCCACATTCTGTGGCATCTGATTGGGGACTACACTGTTTGCCAATGTCCCTTTTATGGGAGGCTAGGCATAAATGGATTAAATCATGTGATTTATTTTCTGTGTTTATATGCTAATTTTAATTAAAACCTAGAATTTCATAAATTTCTGTATCTCCTGCAAAAAGTGTAGACCCTGAACAAGTGCCACATTCTGTGGCATCTGATTGGGGACTACACTGTTTGCCAATGTCCCTTTTATGGGAGGCTAGGCATAAATGGATTAAATCATGTGATTTATTTTCTGTGTTTATATGCTAATTTTAATTAAAACCTAGAATTTCATAAATTTCTGTATCTAATGCAAAAAGTGTAGACCCTGAACAAGTGCCACATTCTGTGGCATCTGATTGGGGACTACACTGTTTGCCAATGCCCCTTTTATGGGAGACTAGGCATAAATGGATTAAATCATGTGATTTATTTTCTGTGTTTATATGCTAATTTTAATTAAAACCTAGAATTTCATAAATTTCTGTATCTAATGCAAAAAGTGTAGACCCTGAACAAGTGCCACATTCTGTGGCATCTGATTGGGGACTACACTGTTTGCCAATGTCCCTTTTATGGGAGGCTAGGCATAAATGGATTAAATCATGTGATTTATTTTCTGTGTTTATATGCTAATTTTAATTAAAACCTAGAATTTCATAAATTTCTGTATCTAATGCAAAAAGTGTAGACCCTGAACATGTGCCACATTCTGTGGCATCTGATTGGGGACTACACTGTTTGCCAATGTCCTTTTTATGGGAGGCTAGGCACAAATGGATTAAATCATGTGATTTATTTTCTGTGTTTATATGCTAATTTTAATTAAAACCTAGAATTTCATAAATTTATGCATCTAATGCAAAAAGTGTAGACCCTGAACAAGTGCCACATTCTGTGGCATCTGACTGGGGACTACACTGTTTGCCAATGTCCCTTTTATGGGAGGCTAGGCATAAATGGATTAAATCATGTGATTTATTTTCTGTGTTTATATGCTAATTTTTGATTAAAACCTAGAATTTCATAAACAAAAGATTATTTGTTGTACTTTTTAGCTCACCTGCAGGAAGTGCCAAGGTGAGCTATTCTGATCACCCTTTGTCAGTCGTACATGTGTTGTGCGTCAATTCTTATGAAACTATACCAGAATGTTTGTCTTGATGATGCCTTGGTCAAGTTTGAATATGGGTCATGTCAACTAAATCACCTGGTTAAAATTTCTTTAAAACTTTGTTAACACTCTGGAGGCCACAGTTTTGCTTCAATCTTCTTGAAACTATACCAGAATGTTTGTCTTGATCATACCTTGGTCAAGATCGAATATGAGTCTTGTCAGATTGAAAACTGGGTCACTAGGTCAGATTTGTTCAAAACCTTGTTCAGCCTCTAGAGGCCATAGTTTTGCTTCAATCTTTATAAATTTTTACCAGAATGTTTCTCTTGATGATATCTCAGTCAAGTTTGAAAATGGGTCATGTCAGGTCAAATACTAGATCACTAGGTCAAATTTCTTTAAAACCTTGTTCACCCTCTAGAGGCCACAATTTTGCTTCAGTCTTCATGAAACTACACAGAATGTTTGTCTTCATGATAGCTTGGTCGTTCGAATATGGGTCATGTCGGATCAGAAACTAAGTCACTAGATCAGATTTGTTCAAAACCTTGTTCACCCTCTAGAGGCCACAGTTTTGCTTCAATATTTATGAAACTATACCAGAATGTTTATCTTGATGATAGCTTGGTCAAGTTTGAATATGGTTCATATCGGATCAGAAACTGTCACTAGGTCAGATTTGTTCAAAACCTTGTTCACCCTCTGGAGGCCACAGTTTTGCCTTCAATCTTTATAAATTTTACCAGAATGTTTCTCTTGGTGATATCTCAGTCGAGTTAGAACATGGGTCATGTTGGGTCAAAAACTAGGTCACTAGGTCAAATATCTTTAACAACCTTGGTCCCCCTCTAGAGGCCACAGTTTGCTTTACTCTTCATGGATCTTTACCGGAAAGTTTGTTTTGATGATATCTCAGTCAGTTTTGAATATGGGTCATGTTGGGTTAAAAGTAGGTCACTATGTCAGATTTGTTTAAAACCTTGTTCACCCTCTAGAGGCCTAAGTTTTGCTTCAGTCTTGATAAATTTTTACTAGAATGTTTGTCTTGATGATATCTTAGTCAAGTTTGAATTTGAGACATGTGGGGTCAAAATCTAGGTCACTAGGTCGAATTTCTTTAAAACTTTGTTCACCTTCTTGAGGCCACAGTTTTCTTCAATTTTCATGGAACTTTACCAAAATGCTTGACTTGATGATATCTCTGAGTCATGTCAGGTCAAAAACTAGGTCACTGTGTCAATTTTTTTTAAAAACCTTATTCAACCTTTAGAAGTCACAGTTTTGCTTTAATCTTTAAAGAGCTTTACCAAAATGTTTGTCTTGATGATATCATGGTCAGATTGGAATGTGGGTCATGTTGGGTCTAAAAGTAGGTCACTTTTCTAAAAACCTTGTTCATTCTCTAGAAGCCACAGTTTTGCTTGAGATTATCCATACCTCCACATATCAGATTTGTGGACTTGAGGAAAACAATATATTGAACAACCACATTTAACAAATGAATATGTAATCTGACACCTGAATTTTGGGATATATTGAAAATATTGTGGAAAAACGGAGAAATTGCTCCTTAGGAGCTATTTCTCCTCTTTTCCACAATATTTTGTCACCTGTTGTTAGATTTCCATGTTAAACCAGGGACCAGATTTTCACTTCGAGATAAGCGGTTATTCGAGATAAGTGAGGTCGAGATAATGAGAGTCAACTGTATCATTAGGGAGTGAAATGGTCGACTGTATCATTAGGGAGTGGGATCTGTCCAAATTTTAGGACATATATTTTGGGTAGATACATATTAATGTAGTTTTTGCTGTTTCCTGGCTTATATACATATCTACACAGAAATCTGAACAAATAAGATGCAAAAGAAAGACTTAGACAAAATTTTATATATAAAGCTTAAAAACTGGGATTGTGAGAAATCTGAAGGTAATGTCTGCAGGAGCTGGGAGAAAGAATTGAAGATTTCTATGTTGAAGACAATGTTAACCATTACTGTGGCTTCACTTTTAGGAACAACTCTCATCCTTTTCTGTTACTTCTATCAGGTAAGCTTTTAAATTTCTGAATCTTTGGGATCACCTTCCCCATTTAATGCTGTTCTGAAAAAAAGTTATTTAAAACCTGGCTAGAGGGTGTGAGGAATGTTGAATTTTACATTTCCTGTTCATTAACAGACATACTAAAACTGAGTATTAATTTCAATTGATTGATGTGTTTGTTTCTCCCAAGGTATCTCTGTATTTCTGGGGTATGTATCATTTGCAAAGCTTGTAGAATCTGATCAGTTTGTATGGATATGCTGTCTGATCCAAGTTTGTGCATTCTATATGAACATTTTTAAAATTGTAAAGACTAAGATTTTTGCTTAATAAATAAAATAACAACACATTCAACACATTTCTATTCAGCCAGAAAACCTTACTAGTAAAAGTGGAATTGTGCAGAATGTGACTGCTACAGCACCACAGTGTAGAGACATTCCTACAGAACAGAGGTCAGATTGTTGGCCACAGGGTACCGGTGCATCACAGAGGTCATGTGCTGCCTGGGGTTGTTGCTGGGACCCAGTAGACAGAGGTGTCGGAAATGTACCACAATGCTACTTTCCAAGCAATTACCAAGGTTATGTGGTTCAAAGTTCTAAGCAGATACCAACTGGAATGAGCTATACACTGACAAGAAGTTCACCATCTGGCTGGCCAGAAGATATTAACACAGTAACACTGGATGTCATATATGAAACACAGCAAAGGCTTCATTTTAAGGTTTGTTAATGTTTCTTTGTTTGTTTGTTTGTTTCTTTCTTTGTTTCTTTCTTTCTTTCTTCTACTTTGGCTTCACATAATCACTTTTAAATAATCTGGCTGTATATATACTGGACTGAATTTCTTCAATGAATTTCTGCATGATCGTTATGAAACATAGGTATGCCAAAACATCCTTATAACACTATTGCCAGGATCCATAGCAAAAAACATGTTAGCTAAATAAATGTGTCAGATCCAAACAAAAAAATGATCAAAACTGGTCATTTTTCAAACCGTGTTAAACAACTCTGGTAAAAAAAACAACAAAAAAAAAACAACAAAAGGGTATATTTTTATAGAAAAATGACCATTCATGGTCATTTTTCTATATAATCTATACACTTTTGTTTGGATACAACATTTTGGGGGGCCATCTTTAACTCTTTCACTGCCACAGGCGTTAATAATAGGCTTTTGCAAACAGCGTAGATCCAGAATGAGACTCATCAGGATCTACGCTGTTTGACATTCAGTCTTTCAATTTTACATCATATAAACTTCTTTCCAATCAACAGTTTGTTAAAAAAAACAAAACAAAGCAGACAACAAATTTGGCGCCAAAAGAATTAAACCATCTTACACCCAAAATTGCCTTATGATGAACCCCTTATAAAGAGCTTACTGTGTACTTATTTCTTCTATATATTGCAATTTATTGAAAACACTTTAACTCTTAAAGCGCCAAGAAAATCTGCATCTGAAAATGTCGTCTGCTTATGTCATCTGCTGCATCTTCTTGCAAACTTTTCAAACTTACATTTTGCATATAGGCAAACAGTGTGTACCCAGGTCAGACTGCTCCTAAAGGAGCAGTCTGATCTGGGTCCACACTGTTTGCAATAATGACATTTAAAGTAACCGGCAGAAGACAAAACAGACGACAATTGTTGTGATTGGCGCTTTAAGGGTTAATTTGTGGACAACATGATGCTTGAATATCATAATGCCTGGGCATGATAAGTAAAGCATCCTCATTTAATATCTCTATATTGATACAAACAAATCACCACAGAAAACAAAACAATTTTATTTCTTCAAAACATTGGAATATAATTTTCCTTCAGAAAAATCCCATGGCAAAAAATGTATACAAATTAATGGCAATTGTGTTACATTTCATAGAAGTCCTAATTTGCTTGTATATTAATTACCCATAGGATTAGTGTACACATTATTATTTTAATTAATTATTATTGTACTTATTCCTTTTGAAATTATACATCATAAAAATAGTTTAGGCAGAACAAAAGAAAATCCTATCATTTTTCTTGCCTTTCTTTCTAATACCACTGTTGCGGCTGGTGCTATTGATTGTGGACTTTAAGCAGGACTCCAAAAAGAGAAAACTTGTTTCCCTGGTATATATGTGGGGGGGGGGGGGGGGGGTGGGGAGGGGGGGGAGGAGGGGTTGGTGGGGTCATCTACTTTTACTGTAAGGAACCTGGATACACTAACCTGTATTTTTTTTCTGCCATTTTTGTCAAGGGAGACAAATTTTGTGACTTCATGTATGCTTTCTTGCAAATCAGCTCACCTGAAAAGGATCCTAATTTAAAAAGGAAAGAATTTGCTAAGAATTTAGCAAATTCTCATTCAGAGTAGAATTCTTTTCAGAAGGGAAGCCAAAACAATTATGACAAGAGTTGCCTTTCATAAAAGGATATTCATTTTCCCTTAAATAGAAACAGTCAACTCTCTTTACTATAGAGGGCGGTGGGGAGGGGGGGGGGGTCTACTTTTACTGTAAGGAACCTGGATACACTAAGTTGATTTTTTTCTGCCATTTTTGTCAAGGGAGTCAAATTTTGTGACTTCATGTATGCTTTCTTGCAAATCAGCTCACCTGAAAAGGATCCTAATTTAAAAAGGAAAGAATTTGCTAAGAATTTAGCAAATTCTTCCCATTCAGAGTAGATCTCTTTTCAGAAGGGAAGCCAAAATAATTATGATAAGAATTGCCTTTCATGAAAGTATATCCATTTTCCCTTAAATAGAAATAAGTCAACTCTCTTTATCTTGCAGTTCAAGGGACTCCCATAAATATTTCAAGATATCCGTACCTCAACATATCAAATTTGCAGAATTGAGGAAAAAATAACTTGAACAACCACATTTAATAAATGAATATGTAATTTGACTACTGAAGCTAGAGCGATATTGGCTCAATGGCTCAAACATCTTTGGGGCCATGGAAATTCGTTTGAGACATGGGTAGTTTGAGCCACTGAGGGTTAATCATGGCACTAGTTCAGGAAGCAAATAGCGATAATTTAGGGTAATCTTTTTGATTTTCTACACAATGATTGTATGTTGAGTGTACTCATTAGAATTGCCTCATTGAGGCAATTCTAATGAGTACACACAACATACAATTCCATGATTAAATAAGAAAAAAATCCCTACATATTTGTTTTCTTGAGCTATTGGAAGGATTTTGTAGGGACTGAAAAAAGAGTTCGAATCATCCTTGGTAATTGAGCCATCCGGGTTCGAGCCATTGAGGTTAAACTGTATTGTGGAAAAGAGGAGAAATTGCTCCTTAGGAGCAATTTTTCCTCTTTTCCACAATATTTTGTTACCTGTTGTTAGATTTCCATGTTACAACAGGGGTCAGATTTTCATTTTGAGATAAGCAGTTTTTCGAGATTATTAGCAAAGTTGAGATAACGAGAGTTGACTGTAATAAAGTGTGTTTGATATATTTACTCATCTTTTAACCTTATCGTGTGCTTATTTCTTTGCTTTATTCATCTTACTTCATGTTATAGATATATGATCCAGCAAACAAAAGGTATGAAGTACCAATCAAAGTATCCCCAGGGCCAGGGCATCTCCCAAGTTCTATGGACTATCAAGTGCAAGTACCCACAAGTGGACCTTTCTCATTGACAGTGAAGAGGAAATCTACTGGGCAGATTGTGTAAGTTACTGACCCACTTTGGACTGAATAAACTCCACAACACTATATATTGGATGAGTCAAATTTTTATTTTAGGTATGTCAGATTATGTGATTTAGATGTTCCTTGAGAAATTTTTTTTTTTAAATAGTGGAGATCCTGATCAGATGCTACATTCTGTGCCATCTGAGCTTGATCTGCACTGTTTGCCAATTACCCTTTGGGGGTCCCCAGACTAAATGAGCTAAATTTGTGAACTGTTGAGAGATGCTTTCTTACACTGCCAGGTAGAAGAGGCTTTTTTTCTTTGACAGTAGAGAGCCAGTCAGCGAGTCAGATAACTTGTAAAATGCTACTTTTTTTCAAAGTATGAGGTGAATATTGCATTTAAGGTTTGATGAATACTTTCTTCTTCTTTTTCTTCTTCTTTTTCTCCACATTATCATTATTATTATTACTATTGTTATTATTATTATTATTACACATATGAGGGTGAGTCAATAAGTAACCAGCCTAACTTATTTCCGGTTGAGATCCACCTCTTCTTTTTCGATGTAATTGCCCTATAGTGTGATGCACTTAGACCAATGATGTTCAAGTGCCATCAGCCCAGAACTGAAAAAGTCAGGGTCCTTTCCATTGACCCACTCCTCAACTGCCATCACAACTTCTTTATCAGACCGGAAATGAAGTCCACGGATATCCTTTTTCAAGTTTGGGAATAGGAAGAAGTCGCTAGGAGCTAGGTCAGGTGAATAGGCAGGATGTAGTATTAATTAATACCCGTTTCCCTCTTCAGCATCCATTGCAACTTTGCAAGTGTTGACTCTCGTGTTGTCCTGTTGCAGCAAAACACCTTTAGAGAGTTTACCTCGGCATTTTTCATGGACGGCGGTTCTCAGCTGGTCTAACAAGTTTGCGTAGTACATTCCAGTTATTGTACTTCTCTTGGGTAAAAAGTCCAACATAATAATGCCTTTTGCGTCCCAAAATACTATGGCCATCACCTTGCCAGCAGATGGTTGCGTCTTGAACTTCTTTGGCCTCGGGGACCCAGGCCCTACCCACTGACGACTCTGAGCTTTATTCTCTGGCTCATAATAATGAACCCAAGTCTCATCTACAGTCACCAGACGCAAAAGAAAATCATCTTTTGACCTAAAATGCTTCAACAAGGCACTGCATACTGATGCTCTGGTTGCCATTTGCTCATCGCTAAGGTATTTGGGGACCCAACGGGCTGTTAGCCTGCGCATACCTAAACGATCATGTAAGATTGTTGAAACGCTACCATGTGAAATACCTAATGCCTGCGCTATTTCTTCCACCTGAATTCGCCTATCAGAGTATACCAGATCCCAAACTTTCTTACACATTTCTTCGTCGGTGGCATCCAGTGGGCGTCCAGACCTGGCTTCATCTTCTAAAGACGTTCTACCGTGTTTGAATTCCCCTACCCAGAATTTAACCTGAGCATAAGATGGTGCAGAAGACCCATACACATCGGCTAACCTTTTAAATACAAGTACCCAATTACAGCACGGTACTCAACTTTAGATGAAAAGCATGCCTTTGCATCACTAGCCATGTCTGACATTCAATATCTTATTAAAGAATGACTCGATACGTGTGCAATTTTGTACCCATGTATAAAACATATATTGAAACAAAGCATGAAAATCGTGACCATCTCAGTCCATCGGAAATGGGATAGGCTGGTTATTTATTGACACGCCCTCATATTATTATCATTATTATTATTATTATTTTATGCGAAAGTTTTCAAGCCAAATTCATCTTCTTACTTAACTGTACCTGAATAATCCCTCTTGGTCAGGCGGGATATAGGATTGGTCTGATCTTGGTTTGTGCTTATCACACGTCATAAGTTTCATTTCCATTTGGAAAGCACATTTCCTTTTATACAATATTTATCTTAACCCTTGTCCTGCTGAACCCAGATATGTCCTGCCTTTACAAACAGTGGAGATCCAGATCAGTTGGCTTCTGAAGAAGCCAACTGATCTGGATCTGCACTGTTTGCCATTCAGTATTTGAATTCATATCAACATTTTGGATCAAGTAATCTGATTGGCTGAAAATTGGAAGTGGGCATGGCATCTTAATTTATTCAGCATGACAATGGTTAGGTATTCAAATACTTTACCACCTTACCATACTTACCTTATTTACCCTAAGTATTGAGGCAAACAGGCCTGGGCAAACCATGCAGACTCAGATCAGTTGCCCCAGAATGCAGTATCTGATCAGGGACTACACTGCATGCCACTCATCCTACAGTTTTCAAACACAACAACAGCTAGTAAAATTGATGTTCAAAGTTTAGATCAAGTCAGGTAAGGGGATAAGGTATTCAGATATTTAGGGCGAATACTATACCCTAATTACAGAATCCACCTTGGACTATAGCTATCTGATAATGTGTTTTAAAAGGTTCTGACAGAATGGCAAACAGTGTAGACCCTGATAAAACTGCTCCTTAGGAGCATTTTTATCAGGGTCTACACTGTTTGCTCAGGACCCTATGTTTGAATATTCAGGGTAAAATGTGATATTTTAGGTTCAGTACAGTGAATGCAGCTCCACTGATCTTTGCCAACCAGTTCCTTCAGTTAGGTTCGGTTCTCAGCACTCACTATATCTATGGTCTAGGAGAGCATAGGTCTGGTTTCCTGCTCAGAACAAACTGGACTAAACTTGTCTTGTGGACCAGAGACCAGCCACCAATGGTCAGTATTAAGCAGGCACCTGTCTTAAGCAACCATTTTTGGCTTTCCCAAAGATGCATGCTAAACACAGGTTTGACTATTTATTGCAAACAGCGTAGACCCTTATCAGATGCCACATTTATGGCATCTGATCTGGGTCTACACTGCATGCTAATGTCTCTTTTATGGGATGCTAGGTATAAATGTGTTAACTGCAACAAATAAATATTCAATACTACAAAACTATCTTCTCTGATCATCTAACAGCCTTAAAATGCCAAAAGCTATGTAAGTAGCACAAACCCAGATCAGCCTGTGAATACAAGCAGTCTGATTTGGGCCTACGTCATATGATATAAAGATCTAACAAGGTCCAGAGAGATCATGTATAAAATTTGTACATTGTGATCAGACAGGAACCACAATCACCCAGATCAATTCTGTAATGACTTTCCTATAAAACACTAGATTTTTGTTTGACCCATTTTAGTCTAGAGACCCCCCAAAAGGGTAATTGGCAAATTTTGCAGACTAAGATTAGACAGCACAGAATGTGGTATCTTATCAGGGTCTACACAGTTTGCATTAAGTACAGGAATTTCTATAAAACATAGTAATTATAAAAAACTAACAAGACACCCTGCTATTGGAAATAGACGGTCCAAAGAGTATGCGTTATGGCAGTAGAGTCCACTCAATGTAAATGGACAGAAGTACATATGTTGTTATATATATATATACTCAGAAAATAGGACTTGCCATATCATGTGAATCATCTGCCATGAAATGTCAAACCTTATTGTCTTAGATAAAAAAATAGAATGTCATCTACTACAATTTTAATGGTACTTAAAGAGTTAACCCTTGTCCTGCTGAACCTGGATATAGCCTGCATTTGCAAACAGTGTAGATCCAGATCAGTTCAGAAGCCAACTGATCTAAATCTGCACAGTTAGCCATTAAGTATGTGATGAATCAAGCAATCTGATTGGCCAAAAATTAAAAGTGGGTGTGACATCTTGATTTATTCAGCATGGCAAGGGTTAATGAGATAAACTTTTTTTATTACAGCTTAATGTGAATCTATATGGAAGTCACCCTTTCTACCTGAATGCTGAACCTGATAATAATGCTCATGGTGTATTCCTGTTGAACAGCAATGCCATGGGTGAGTGTATGACACCTTTTCTTGGTCTGTCTCTCTCTGCATCCTAATATCACTGTTTGCCTCTCTGTCTTTGTCTAATCTTTATCACTCTCTGGGCAAATTCAGCAGATGACAAATTGGTTACATAATTCTTATTTTTTTTCCAGAGGAATACTCTAAACAGGCTATGGCACTTAATGCAAACTGTCTCCTGAGGAGACAATTTGCATGAAATGTCAAAGCCTATTTTTCTGGGAAAAATATTTCAAATTGCCATATAAATATTTGAAATTGTAACCAAGCATGGTAAGCGCTAAAAACTGAAGTTGGGTACCTCCTTTGGGAGGCATACCATGGTATACCGTAGTATAACTGCATGTAGCGTGGTATGTACCATGGATTACCGCGTTTCATGATTCAAGTATTCTTCCTAACATTTGTTTATTATTGTCAAGTTTTGCATAGAGGTGCTCTAATAAATGTTTGCAAATATCTTTAACACAGAATTTAATGAAAGATATAGAATAGGTTGTGTTGTTTTACTCTGCAAGATTCCACTTCTAATTTGTAAATATAATGATTAATCTAGTGCATGACAAAACCTACAATAAGACCTGTGTGACCAGCAAAGACTCAGATCAGCCTGTACATCCACCCAGTATGGTAAGGGTTCTTGTTCATCCCTTTTTGGATAGCCCGGAGGCTGTAAAAAGCACATGCAATCAGCCAAGATTCTGATCAGACTGCCAGATGCACAGGCTGATCTGAGTCTTCACTGGTCGCACAGGCCTTATTGTAGGTTTTGTTGTGCTCTGGCTCATATTATAATTAAGTGTTGATGAAAGCAAACCATTTGAAGCTGTTCCAGCTTGAAAAGTTTGAATATTTTGAACATTCAAATTTTCTTATAGCATACTGTCTTTCTAAAAATAGAAATACTAGAATACCATGGTACAGGCAAGTGTACTGCAGTAAGAACCATGGCAGAGGAATACCATGGTATACTGGTGTACCAGTATTTTTGCACAACCCTATTAAAAACTTGCATGATTTCTTTTAGTTTCACCTGATTTACAATGTATTGGAATAGACAGGACTAGGCAAACTGTAGATTATGCTGGATCTGACCTGGGTCTACACTGTTGGCTCAGGCATATCTGTCCCAATACTTAGGGTCATCATGGTACATGTACAGTAAAATTTCAGTGACTCAAACACTGATGGTTTGTTTACCTTGGCTGATTCAAACTCCTTTTTGATACTCTGGGAATGTTTCCAATAATCAAGAAAACAAATACCGGTATTTAGGAATATTTTAGGGAATTGTACTTATTTATATGTTATGTGTAGTCATTAGAACCACCTCTTTGATACCATTATTTTATAGGAGATCCTCATTTGCCTCTTCACCTGGCACTATAAATAAACCTCAATGTCTAGAACAAATTTCCATGATCTCAAAGATGTTTGAGCGATTGAAATTTGACTGTAGCTACTGTTTAGTGATAATATATTACATTACTACAGAAGTGGAATTACAGCCTTCACCAGCAGTAACATACAGAACTATTGGTGGTATATTGGACTTCTACATTTTTCTTGGACCAACCTCAGATAATGTTGTACAACAATATACAGAGCTTATTGGTCGGCCATTCATGCCTCCCTACTGGGCCCTTGGGTTTCATCTTGCTAGATGGGGATATGGTGGAACTGATGGTCTCAATAAAGTCATCACAAGAATGAGAAATGCCAAAATGCCATATGTAAGTTCAGCTTTTACAGCTTTTGTGTAAGTTCAGTTATTACAACTTAAGTGTAAGTTCAGTTATTACAGCTTTAATGTAAGATCAGTTTTTACAGCTTAAATGTAAGTTCAGTTATTGCTTTAGCCTAAGTTCAATTATAACAGCTTTAGTGTAAGATCAGTTTTTACAGCTTTAATGTAAGTTCAGTTATTGCTTTAGCCTAAGTTCAATTATAACAGCTTTAGTGTAAGTTCAGTTATTACATCTTTAGTGTAAGTTCAGTTATTACAGCTTAAGTGTAAATTCAGTTATTACAGCTTTAGTGTAGTTCAATTATAACAGCTTAAGTGTAAGTTCAGTTATTACATCTTTAGTGTAAGTTCAGTTATTACAGCTTAAGTGTAAATTCAGTTATTACAGCTTTAGTGTAAGCACATTTTTTACAGCTTTAGTGTAAGTTCAGTCATTACAGATTTGTTGTAAGGTCAGGTATTACAGCTTTAGTGTAACCCAAGTTATTACAACTTTAGTGTAAGGTCAGTTATTACAGCTTTACTGTAAATTTAGTTATTACAGCTTAATTTTAAGTTCAGTTATTACAGCTTCAGAAACATCCCTCCCGTGTAAGAAGACACAACATAGAGCTTAATGCTTAGCATTCTGGGTAAAAATTTTAGCAGACAACATTTTGCAATATTTTTTCTTAGTTTTTGCAGAACATAGGCTTTGACATTTCATTAAATTATCTCCTTCTGTCAAAGGCTATTTTCTACCAAAAATAAGAAAGCTATTTATTTGTCATCTTCTGAATTTGCCCGGAGGGTGGTGATGGTTAATCAAAACATGCTCCATCTGAAAAGGTCTATCAACAGAAGAGTGCTCTATCAGAACATGATTGTTTTACTAAATTTCTCACTCTTCTGAGTGACAGTTTTTTCCATATCAAGAAAATATTTTTTTATTATTCTACATTTGTATTTATCATAAACAATGTCTTAACCCTTGTCCTGCTGAACCCAGATATACCCTGCCTTTGCAAACAGTGTAGATCCAAATCAGTTGGCTTCTGAAGAAGCCAACTGATCTGGATCTGCACTGTTTGCCATTAAGTATGTAAATTTAAAGCTACAATCTGGATCAAGTAATCTGATTGGCTTCAAAATTATAAGTGGGTGTGGCATCTTAATTTATTCAGCAGGACAAGGGTTAATATATATCACATGCTGTTTCATGCATTTACATTTGCTGGATCATGAAGAAGACTTTTGAAAAGTGAGGTTGCAAGGACTTGGCAAATGTTAATACAATGACGCTGTTCTTGCATCTTTGTATGATTCTATTTAATATTCTCATCAAAAAGATTTTGTATATTATGATGTTATTTCACAAAATCTGAAAATTATTTTGATGTCAACAAAAGATTAGACAAAATGCTCATGCATCATTACAGGTATGTAATGTAACAGTATGTAACCAAACCATGGCTAGTTTTGAAGACTTTTGAGTAAAGAATATGTTCAAACACAGCAATTTGACTTCAGTTACAAACAAGTACATGCATTAGTATTTATAGAAGACTATATAATTCAATCAACTTACATTCTTTAAAATGTAATAACTGAACTGTTCAACTTTATTATACTAACATAAACTTCAGTGTAGTATTTATACATTAGCCAACATAAGAAAATGACACCTATCAATATTTTTTTTCCATCATGTTTATACATAAATGACCATTTATGCTCTTTTTTCTATATAATCTATACTTTTTAGTTTGGATACAACAGGGTTGTTTAGTTAACATGGTTTTCACTTTGGATCCCAGCAATAGTGTTATAAAGAGCTTGTTGTGTAATTACAGGATACCCAGTGGCATGACATTGACTACATGCATGATCTGCTGGACTGGACATATGACTCAGGGGGTAAATATGCTGGGCTCCCTGGTCTTGTTGATGAACTGCATGCTAATGGCCAGCATTATGTGATCATTATTGTAAGTATAGTAATTGTCCTACCCTTTGGTATATAAACTATTCGGACAGAATGGCCTACCCTTTGGTATATAAACTATTCGGACAGAATGGCAGTGCAGCCCATCAGACTGTACACCATTTTTGCACATATGCAAATATTTTCCCCCTATTTCACTATTTGAAAAATTGCCATCTGAAGTATTTTAGCTCACCTCATAGGAAATATTGGTAGATGTATTTAAACTTGAGCCTTAGTCTGTCAGCATAGGATTAAAATGATTTCTGTTTTTAAAAAAAAAATATCACTAAACTTTCTGTGCATTCAGTGGACTGTACTTTGTAATAGTGGCCTTTCTTAAGTAACATCATTTCTGTTTTGAGAAATCAAATAGAATAATGGTTTGTTGTCTTTGCCTTAGTGTTTCACATGCAATGACTGCAGAAAAGATTCTGGTATTTTCATTGAGAAACTTAGCCTAGGCCAAAACTGCACTTAGTATATGATATCCTTTTTGGTGATGATGATAGGAGAAAATAGCATTTGCATATATTGGCAAAAAATGTATCATTTTAAAACAAGATATTTTTATATTGAAGAAATAAATCAAATGAAATAAGAAGTGTTTTTGAATATCTTTTAACTTGCCTATTTGAAAACTGATAAGATGAAGTGCATAATATAACACACCTTATCACACAACCAGTCTCATCATTAGTACTGTTAGTGCTTTGATTAGAAACATCAGCAGATATATAGTCAAATTAGTCTGTTCAGATTTAGGATGTATGAATATATGATTAGGATCTATAAAGTGTCAGAATATTTAGAGTAAATATGGTATAAAATATGGTATAAAATAGGCTGTTTCAGATTATACATCTCTGAGCATATGCACTTGTCAGGGCCTAAGCCTGATCAATGATCAGTGTCGCTTCTTTTGCATTTGGTACTGCTCCTTGTTCCTTAAATCATGGTGACAGAGGTCTTTTGCTCATTTTAGAATACACAGCAAGATATTTTCTAAGAATTGGTTCATCCAAGAATAGTCCATAAAGAGTATTATAATAAGTAGATGCTTTTGTAATATGTCTGCATTGTGTTTGTTAATTTCTTTAGGATCCAGGAATCAGCAATACTCAGCCCTCCGGTACTTATCCTCCCTATGATGATGGCTTACAAATGGATATCTTTATCAAAAATCCTAATGGAACAGGACCCATCATTGGAGTGGTATAACTACACTGGAACCTCTTTATAACACAGTTCATTATAACATGGTTTCGAATATAAGACACTTTAAAATGGACCCCAAAAATGTGGTATCCAAACAAAAATGGATAGATTATATAGAAAAATGACCAGCTTTAGTTATTTTAGCTCACCTGAGCACAAAGTGCTCATAGTGATATTGTGACAAGTCAATGCCCATGGCCTGTCATCTATCTTGTGTTATGCATCGTCTGTTGTGTGGTGCTAACAATTTGGTTTAAATGACAACTCCTCCTACAGCCATGTGCCAATTGACTCAAAACTTGATAGAAAGTATTGGGGCGACCTGAAGATCAAAAATAGCTAAAATTGTTTGGATCTGTTGCCGCCATCTTGAAAATCTATTTTGAGCTCCCGAACTGAAAGGCCAGTCGACTCAAAACTTGGTAAGAAATGTCAGTGTGGCTTGTAGATAAAAATGTCTAAAATCATACCGATTGGTAATCCAAGATGGCTGCCATGGCTGCCATCTTGAAAATCTATTTTGGACATCTTCTTCTGAACCAAAAGCCAACTGACCTAAAACTTGGTAGGAAGTACTGGTATGACTTGTAGATCAAAAATAGCTAAAATCATTCAAATTGGAAATCCAAGATGACCACCATGGTCTCCATCTTGAAAAGCTATTTTGAAGTTCTCCTGAACTGAAAGGCCAATTGACCTGAAGCTTGAAGGAAGTATCGAGGTAACTTGTAGCTCAATAATAGCAAAAGTAGTTCAGATTGGAAATCCAAGCTGGCCACCATGGCTGCCATCTTGAAAAGGCCAATTGTCTCAAAACTTGGTAGGAAGTATCAGGGCATTTTGTAGCTCAAAAATAACTATAATCTCTTTGATCAGAAATCCAAGATAGCGGCTTTTTTGAAAATGAGTTTTGAACTTCTTCTTCTGAATGGAAAGGCCACTTTACTCGAAACTTGGTATGAACTATCAGAGCAACTTGTAGAACAAAAATAGTTAAAATCATTTCATTCAGAAATCAAAGATGGTTGCCGTCTTGCAAATATATTTTGAACTTCTTCTCCTGAACCAAAAGGCCAATTGATTGGAACTTGGTAGGAAGTATTAGGGTGATTTGTATATTAAAAATAGCTAAAGTTGTTCAAATCAGAAATCTTAGAGGGCCACCACAGCTGCCATCTTTAAAATCTATTTTGAACTTCTTTTCCTGAACCAAAAGCCAACTGACTTAAAACTTGTCTTAGCCCTCTTGTCTATATAATCTACATTTTTGTTTAAACACAACACAGTTGTTTAGCTAACACAATGTTTGCTTTGGATCACAGCAGCAGTGTTAGAAAGAGGTTTTTGGTGTACTTAAATCTAAAAGTTCTTTATAAATAAACAAATTACTTTAAATTAATGACATATACTGTTTGATAACTAAAAAAAAACCTATAGTTTACTTTGAATTTTAATAGTAGAGAAAGTTGTGACAGTTTCTTTTATCATATCAGGGTCCGGTTGTTCAAAGCGTCGTTAGCTTAACGAGCTCGTTAAGGGTCATTTCGTTAATTGTTTTAGCGAATTCAATACACAATATTCTGATATTTTTTGCTGAAAAAATGTGAGTAGCTTTTGCACTGCAAAAGCTACTCACATTTTTTCAGCAAAAAATATCAGAATATTTGCGTACCACTCGATGTAAATTTTAACGAATCGTTAACTAATGACATCGTTAGCTTTGAACAACCGGGCCCAGATGTATAGTAGCTTATAAGAATTTTTTCCTGATGTACTCTCTATGAAAACATTGATGTTTGGTGATTTTTTTTCCTGTGTAACATGTACAGAATGATAGAATAAGATAAATAAGAAATATCAAAAGGCATGATAGCATTGATAGGGGATTTAATATTTGAAAGAATGCATCTAAGTAAATGTATACATGATTTGAACTTTGAACTTTTGTTTCTTTTTCTGTGTTACAGGTCTGGCCAGGAAATACAGCTTTCCCTGACTTTTTTCATCCCAATGCAACAGACTACTGGACCAAACAAGCTCAGATGTATTATGATCAAGTGAAATTTGATGGGTTGTGGATTGTGAGTTGATTTGCTTATTATTGTTGTTGATGCCTCAACTGAGGCCTCATGCAGCTCCAGATAAAGAGAATATTTATTAAATATTATTTTTTGTTGTTTTCGCACCAAAACAAATATTAACTCTTGTTCTGCTGAGCCCAGATATATCCCGTCTTTGCAAACAGTGTAGATCCAGTTCAGAAGCCAACTGATCTGGATCTGCACTGTTTGTCATTAATATGTGAATTTATATCAACAACCTGGATCTAGTAATCTGACTGGCTAAAAATTGAAGGTAGGCGTGGTATCTTAATTTATTCAGCACGACAAGGGTTAAAAATAATTTATTTTACTTTACTTACACAGAAAGGTCAGAGTCTTATAAATATGCTCTCGAAGAATGAAGTAGCATTTTATGGACATAAATCATGATTGATTGTGTTGGGGTTTAATGACACATCAACCCTTGTGGGTCATTTTGTGTCATCTCCCAGAGAAAGGGAGAAAAGAGATAGAAGAGATAGTACAGGAGATGAAAGAGAGGAACAGGGAAGAAAGAGAAACAAGAATGAAAGTGAAAAAAACAGAAGAAATAAAACATTCCCCCTCTACCCTTACCTGCAATGAAACTGGATAACCCAGAGACAATCTGCTAGGTAGACAATTCATGGGAAATGTCAAGTCTTGTTTTTTTTGAAAATTAAAAAATATTGAAATGACATCTGCTGCAGTTATAATTGGTACTTGTAAGGTCAACAATATTTTTTGTTTTATTGTTAGGATATGAATGAGCCATCCAACTTTTGGACAGGGTCTATATCAGGTTGTCCTGACAATGGTCTAGAAAATCCACCATTTGTACCTGTAGGTGAGTCATGAGACACTTTTTTCTTTTCTTTTCTTTTTATATTTCTCCTCATTTTTTGTACTGCTTTCCTGGGCCCAGTTGTTCAAAACTATGTTGTTATTTAGCATATCATTAAAACTTAGATCATTAAATATAGCATATAGGCTAACATTTTTGCTGAAAAAATGTGAGTAGCTTTTGCATTTGCAAAAGCTACTCACATTTTCTCAGCAAAAATACCTATAAATTAAATACTGTACTTACTAGAACAGTTAACATTTTGACCACTAATGAACTCATTAAGCTAACGATGCTTAAAACAACTGGGTCCTGGCAATTTTCTTGAGATGTCTTAGGACAAGGGATACATTTTCAGGGAGGCAATTCTTCCAGAATTGTTTTTGCCTCCCAGTCTGAAAGTGGTCTATTCTAAAAGAAAGGAATTTGCTCCCAAGAGGATCTCTTTACAGAAGGGCCTTGGAAAGCAAACAGGAAGCAATAGAAGTTGTTTCCCTTGCAAAACTGCTGAAAACTCTACAAAGTGTATACATATAGTCTCCATAAATCAGAACTGGGCTGCACAGAGTAATAATATTGGGTTATTGCACTGATATTGGTGAATATTGTCCCGAGTTGGGATATCGAAGGACGCGAGCTTGCGAGCGTCCATATATATCCCAACGAGGGATAATATTCAACAATATCTGTGTAATAACCCTTTTATTATATAGCTATAAATATTTATTTTGTTTCCCAGTGTTTCTAACCTTTAAAATGCTGTTATAAAAACAAAAATGTGAATACTACCAATGTGCATGACAAGGTTTGACACGACATCATTGCATTATGACATCATCAAAAACAACGTAATGTAATGGTAATTTGAGAAGGCATCCAAGTAAGTGTGCAATATCAAGTACCGGTAAGTGTGCCAATATCGTGTGATATCGGCATGCTAGCTCCTCAGCTTTTATTGCACATTTTAATAATTTAATATTTATAGCTATATAATAATAAAGGATCTCGGGGTATCTACAATTAAAGATCCAGATACGTCTGTAAATCTGAGCAATCCTGCCAAGCTCTAAAATATTCACCACACAGATTTAACAAGATCCAGAAATTACTCTGTTTTTTTTGTTTTGTTTTTTTTTCATTTAACCTGTTCATCCCTGAGTTCCTGAAGTGGATGTTTCCATCCTTGAATTTAGACATGTCATCTGATGCAAATAGGGGTTTCAGTCTAAACACAAAAACAGAATGACAAACAGTATAGAACCTGATGAGATGACTCATTATGAGCCAACTCATCTGGATCTACACTGTTTGTATAGATCTGGATTTGGTCTGTTGGGATGAAAGGGTTAATATTACCATGCTTATCCTAAAGTTTAGCAACCTGAGAAATTGTCTAAAATATGCTTTTGTGATGTCTTTTCATGTCATTTAACCCTTAAAATGCCAAGAAAACCTGCATCTGAAAATGTCGTCTGTTTATGTCGTCTGCTGAATATTCTTGCAAACTTTTCAAACCTATTTTTGCATACAGGCAAACAGTGTGGGCCCTGATCAGACTGCTTCTAGAGGAGCAGTCTGATCTGGGTCCACACTGTTTGCAAAAATGACTTTTAAAATCACAAGCAGATGACAAAGCAGACACCAATTATTGTGATCGGCAGTTTAAGGGTTAAACTTATTCTATGACCTTTTGTGGCCTTTTTTGAATCTCCAAATGTTTATATTTTTTACTATAACACAAATCTAATCATAATTATTGACTATTCAGTTGTGTATTTAGCTAAAGCTAACCCTATCAGTCCTGTAAACCAAAACAGAAACCTTTGCAAACAGTGTAGATCCAGATGAGATAGCTCATAACCAGCCATCACATCAGGATCTACACTTTTTGCCATTCTGTTTTTGATTTTTGACTGACATGCTAATTTGCAACAATGGACATACCTAAATCCAAAGATGGAAGAGTTCACATCAGAAACTCAGGGGCAAAGGGCTAATTTTCTTACTTGTTACCTAGGATTAGATGGCGGTAAATTACGTTCCAGAACATTATGTGCCTCAGCTAGACAGTACATCTCTACTCACTACAACCTACATTCCTTGTATGGCTACAGTGAAACTGTCGCATCCATGAGGTAATGATTGCAGCTTTAACAGTGGATTGGAAGGTCGGGTGTAGCGACGGTTTCGTGTATCTTACGTCACAGAGGCATCCAACTGATATTGGCTTATATTTTGGGCAAGGCCTGCTATTCTTCTGTTTCTTCACTTTCATTCCTGCTCCTCTTTCTTCCCTGCCCTTCGCTTTCATCTCCTCTGCTATCTCTTCTAGCTCTTTTCTCCCTTTCTCTGGGAGACAACACAAAATGACCCACCAGGGTTGACATGTAGTTAAACCGCAACACAATCAATTAATAAACAGTGGAGTTTTGACTCTAGATAAGACATTTTTTAAAGGGGACTGGATACACCTAGTAGTTCCTTACAAGGGAGACAAGTTTTGTGACTTTCTGTTTGCTTACCTGCACATTATGGTCCTTCTGAAAAGGAGTCTACTCTAAAAGCAAAGAATTTGCTCCTACGGGGAGCAAATTATTTGCTTTTAGAAGAGACTCCTATTCAGATACGGGAACAAAACAAATTTTACAGAGTTGCATTGCTTGCAAGCTTATCAATTCTCCTTAGCCAAATTAGCATTGATTTTACTTTTTATTTCTACAGGAAAACATATATTACAAGTCATGTCAATTCAAATGAATGCCAGTAACATAATTTTGCTTTCATAAAGAAAATCAGAAAAAAAATGCATAAGAATAATTAAATAAAACTCTCATAAAGTACTCTGTTTTTTTTATTTACTTCAAAGTGTGCCCTTATTAGGTCAATATTTTATTACAGGTTTTTCCCAGTAATTTTGAGAAAAACCTAAGCATACAGTGTAGTATTTAGATTGAATATGGTATTGTATTATTTTATTTTAGTGCACTTAACAAATTACTGCCAAACAAGAGAAGTATAGTAATATCTCGCTCAACTTTTCCAAGTAGTGGGGTACATGGTGGACATTGGCTGGGTGACAACAATGCTGAGTGGATAGACATGTATTACTCCATTTCAGGTATATGTGAGCAATATTTTGTATTTACATGTAAATGCATTCAAAACATTTCGCTGACAAATGCTATTAAAGAGCACTTAATGCTTTGCATGCTGAGTAAAAAGTTTAGCAGACAACATTTTGAAATATTTTTCTTACTTTCCCCAAAAGCATGCTTTGACATTTCATGCAAATTGTCTTCTTAAGAGACAATTTACTTGAAATGTCAAAGCATTTTTGAGGTAAATTAGAAAAACATTATCATTTTGTCATCTGTTGAATTTTCCCAGAGAGTAGTAAAGGTTAAGATTTAAGGATGCACTTTCTGGGGAGAGGAGGTTGGATCGATTTAAAGTGTTTTGCTATCCTTCTGACAAAGGGTCTAATAGATAAGAGACCCCTTTTCAGAATGGGCATGGTATGCAGGAAAGGAAACAGAAAATATTATCATTTTGTCATCTACTGAATATGCGCTGAGAGTGGTAAAGGATAACCCTTATAGTGCCAAGAAAAACTGCATCTGAAAATGTCGTCTGCTTATGTCGTCTGCTGCATCTTCTTGCCAACTTTTCAAACTTACATTTTGCATACAGGCAAACAGTGTGGACCCAGATCAGACTGCTCCTAAAGGAGCAGTCTGATCTGGGTCCACCCTGTTTGCAACAATGACTTTTAAAGTAACCGGCAGAAGACAAAGCAGACGACAATAGTTGTGATTGGCGCTTTAAGGGTTAAGATGAATTGATACACTTTCAAGGAAGAGGAGGATAGATCAGTTGAAAGTGTTTTGCCACCCTTTTGACAAAGGGTCTACTGCAATGGGTAAGAGGCCTCTTTTCAGAATGGGCTTGGTATGCAGGAAAGGAAACAGAAAGTCACATAAGTGTTATTCCCTTGTAACAAATGATGGAAAATCCACTAAGTGAATCCATTGCTCTTAATCCATGCTTTTGTTTCAATGTTTTTACTTAACAATATTTTTCAGACATGTTTGCACAAACCATTTAAGCCAGGCCTTTCCTGCTAAATTATGACTTAATAATACTTTTTGGACATAAACTCACCCAAAGCTCTGAAGACTTTCCTTGCAATATTTTCATTTAATGGAAGTGTTTAGACATAAATTTTGCTCAAAGCATTTAAGTCAGACCTTTTTTTTGTAATCTTTTGATTAATTCTCCCACTAATTTAATGCAATTCAATTGGTTGAGAGCAACTTTAAAACAGCATTTATATTTTGATAAATCCACAGAGCAGAAATCTTGGAACTATTTTCTTTGTGTATATCTAAAAAATTAGCAATTTAACTCATGATTCAAACCTAAACATGACCAAGTTGGAATTGTTAGAAATGAATTTCATTTTTATGGATTTTATCAATGTGTAAACAACAGTGCATCATTCTCAAAGTTAACATAAAGCCCATAAAGCCCTGAGGGCTTTATTTATTTTGTGAGTGATTCACCAGCATTTACACATCAATATAATTTGCAAAGAAGAAATTCATTCCTATATTAACACTTGCAGTATATCTTAACCCTTGTCCTGCTTAACCCAGCCTTTGAAAACAGTGTAGATCCAGATCAGTTGGCTTCTGAAGAAGCCAACTGATCTGGATCTGCACTGTTTGCCATTGAGTATTTGAATTTGTATCAACAACCTGGATCAGTTAATCTGATTGACTGAAAATTAGATGTGGGCATGGCATCTTAATATATTCAGCAGAACAAGGGCTAAGTATACCCATTACAAGTTTGCTCAAGCATATCTGTAGAAATTTTAGAGTAATATGAAAATGTCCACCCTCTATTCTCTCATAGCTCCAGATAGGGCACTTTTTCTGACTAAAAATACAGATATAGTACTTAGTGCTCAATGAAAACATATGTTGTGAGTGTTAGAACTGCCTTGCTGAAGTGCATCTAATGAGTACCCACAATATATGTTTTTGTGGAGAAATAAGAAAACTATTATGTTGATACCCCTTCTTATCTGGAGCTGTGATTCTCTGATTATTTCAGGAGTGATGAATTTCCAGTTGTTTGGTATTCCCTTGGTTGGAGCAGATATTTGTGGATTTTTTGGTGAATCAAATCCAGAACTGTGTACCCGTTGGATGCAGCTAGGAACATTCTACCCTTTTATGAGGAATCATAATGCAGTAGGATTCAAAGTAATGAATTCTAATGTAGAAACTCAAAGTAACTATACAAGGAACCTGTTTATAAGATGGATCATTATACATGATTTTGGATATAACCTCAGACCTAATAATACCCGGACTTGTTACTAACGGAACTGCCAAAATATGTTGTCGTGGCTTGATTTTGGCGCTATTTTACAGCACTATGGTCATTAAAAATGATTTTGGATAATTACTGAAGTTGTAATAAATTGTTTTTAATAGGTTTGTTTGAAAAATGTTCAGTCACAATTAATAAAATTTAAGTTCTACTATCATTTTGGGAGAATTTCTGATGATTTTCTGCTAAAAGTACCAAAAATAACTAAAATGGGTACCTAGTTTTCTTGTTGATGTTTACAAAAACTGTTTGATTTTCCTTAAATATAATGCTGCAGTGTTAAAAGTTATATATTGAACTACTGCTTTTTGAAAAAAAAATCTCAGATAGTTGGTGAAATAAATGAAATTTGAGCATTTAAACTTCATCATACAAAATTATGAAAACTCAGCCACGACAACATATTTCCAATAAATACAATATACCTGTACCAAAGTTACTAGTCCAGTGTATATTGGGTCCAAGATATAACACAGTTTAAAGGTGGACCAAAAAACGTGTTGCATCCAAGCAAAAATGTATAGATTATCTAGAAAAATGACCATCTATACATTCTTGTTGGATACAACATGATTGTTTAGCTAACACAGTTTTTGCTTTGGTTCCCAGCAGCGGATTGTTTGAGGTGTAAATCCTTTATAGCAGCTTTTGGCAAAGAATGGATTCTCAAGGCACAAATATTTAATCCTAGTCCTGCTGAACCTGATTATACCCTGGCTTTGCAAACAGTGTAGATCCAGATCAGTTGGCTTCTGAAGAAGCCAACTGATCTGGATCTGCACTGTCTGCCATTCAGTATGTTAATTCATATCAACAATCTGGATCAAGTAATCTGATTGGTTTAAAATTAGAAGTGGGCGTGGCATTTTAATTTATTCTGCATGACATGGGTTAATGACACTGAGAACAGGATGGAAGGAGTATTTTACATTTATCAGTTATTGACAAGCAATAAAAATTAGAAGTTTTGCGTCAATTATTATAATGAATGATTCCTTAGTTTTTAGTGGAGAGTCAGTAAGGAGAATGACTGGACTGGAGAATTGATCTTTACTTGTTTAAAGGAAAAGAAGGTTCAGTTGTTTTTACATTGATTTAACCTTTTTGAGATAGCTTATTTTGTAGATACTGAATATATAGGAAGTGTTTGGGGCATGAGACAGTGAGTTGGGTGTTGTGGAATGTCATATAGTTTTCTGTATTATGATATCCTACTGACTTGACTTAAAATAGGGCCAGTGTCTGTTGTGCTTGCAGTCAGTGGGGACTTGGCTGTTGTTGACTTTTTTCAACTGTTTCATTTTGTCTATCCTGTCTTTCTTCTCTCTTAAGCTGCAACTCAAATGAACAAACAGTCACTAAATATAAGCTGGATGTTTTACACAACTACTCTCATTTTAACTGTCATGATGAGACTGGATGCATTTTAACCTAAAATAAGGGCGTTTCACTTGTTTCTCTTTGGAAAGGTTATATGGACAGCAATAAATAAGAATGAAATCTATTTGTTGCTACTTGTGTTTATTGGTACTGTGTAGAACAATGGATGCAATCTGAAAGAGATTGAAAGAAGCGTAAGGGAAACCTAAGATGTGTGATGCAAATGAACACATAGGAAATGCTAACACTGAATGTGCAAATAACACACGGGAAATACGAACACTCAATATGATATTCACACTGTTCATGTCATTGTTATACCTTTAAATAAGCTTGAAATGCTCAATGTGATAATACGGATTTTAGCTTGCCTCCAAAAGTAAAAAAGGATCACTTATCTTTTCACCGTTTTTATAACTGCAACTCCAACGATGTAATTATATTCTCCTGTAATGCATTTTAATCCAAAATAAGGGCGTTTCACTTGTTTCTCTTTGAATAGGTTATATGGACAGCAAGGCAGATGATTCACATGAAGTATCAAGCCTTATTTTCCTTGAAAAAATAGGTATTTATTTTAGCATGTCTGCTGCAGTTGTGATTGGTTCCTTGATCTGAATACTTTACTTTTTTATTCCATTTTTAGGACCAGGATCCAGCCTCATTTGATGAAACCACACAGAATATCATGAGAAATACCCTTGAGACAAGATACTTCCTCCTGCCATTCCTTTATACATTATTCTATAGAAGTCATGTGGATGGTACACCAATAGTTAGACCACTCTTCTTCCAGTATGCATTTTATCTTACTTCAAGTAATATGGTAAATGTCCTAAAATTTCGAATACTTTATTCCATAATTTTTTTGCCTAAATTTTGCTTTTTTATGCAGTTGTATTTTAAAGTGCTTAGTGGAATGGCAAACAGTGTAGCCACTGATCAGACTGCTCCTACAGGAGCAGTCTGATCAGTGTCTACACTGTTTGCATATGCAATTTTGTCAGAAACTTTGGTGTACAAAATTTTAGGACATTCACCATAATAAGGAACATATTGTTTTAGCCATTCAACTGTGTGTTACATTTTCTTATTAGCAGATTTAAAATAACTCTTTTAATGCACCATATTGATCCCAAGTGTTGCAACAGACAGGCTTAAGTAAACAGTGTAGACCCAGATCAGATGCTACAGAACATGGCATCTGATCAGGGTCTACACTTTTTGCAACTCCTAGCAAGATTTACAACAAATACTGCCCTCATAAAAATGTCCAAAGAATTGCCCGTATAAAAATGTCCATAGAATTGTTGGTATCTTTTGGGAGTACCTGAACGACGAGGATGCTAGCTATAGTTCATTTTAAAACACAGTTACTAGCAATTTTCTTACTTCTTTGCAATGTTGTGGTGTCCCGTGAGTATTGTCTCATTGAACTGATTTTAAGAAGATACCAAAATATAAATGAATGTGTACATAAAGAAATAAAAAATAACTACAGCGTATCTGGATATTCTGTTTACTGCATGCTGAATTCATTTTGTTCTATTAACCCTTGTCATGCTGAATATATTAAGATGCCATGCCCACTTCTAATTTCAAACCAATCAGATTACTTATTCCAGGTTGTTGATACAAATTCACATTCTAAATGACAAACAGTGCAGATCCAGATCAGTTAGCTTCTTCACTGTTTGCAAAGGCACGGCATATCCAGGATCAGCAAGACCAAGGTTAAACTGTGTTGTTTTTACTTCTTTCCAGATATCCATCAAGTGGTAATGACTCCACATATAATGTGGACACTCAGTTTATGTGGGGATCAACCTTGCTAATAACTCCTGCATTGTCAGCGGTAAGGCTTATGTCTTTGTTAAGGAAATTGGATAAATTCAGAAGGGAAGTGACTCTGACCTGAAAATATTTGCATCTTTTCTCAAAGGTGGATACTCTTTAAGGAAAGAATTTGCTCCCCTTGGGAGCAAATTCTTTACTTAATGAGTAACACCATTTTTAGCAGGGATTCATTTATCAGGAAAGTAAATTATTTTCTGCTGAAGTAATCTTCCTTTGAAAAAGAAGGTGAAAAAAATGTAATGTAAGTGAACAGCATTGTTGCAAAAATATTGCAACACCACTGAGTTGAATCTATAATGATCCATGACAGCTAGAAAGGTATCTTATTAAATGCTACCAATCATTCAGAGATGTCAGCTATTTGCTTTGCTACTTGAATGTATGGGACAGGATTCTAAATAAAATACTTGAACCAATTCCACAGCTGGAAAGTACACAGTGGAACTTCCATATATTGCCACCTCTCAACAACATTTATTTCTATAAAGTGCTAGTTTACTACTCATACATTTTTTTTTATTCTTTTGCAAGGACAAAATTTCATAATTTTGGATTGATTTATGGAAAGAAGTTTTTTTGTTGTTTTTTTTTCATTTTTTTTTTGGTTTTGTTTTACTTACATATGAGCCAGGGCACAACAAAACCTACATTAAGACCTGTGTGACCAGCAAAGACTCAGATCAGCCTGTACAGCCACCCAGTATGGCAAAGGTGCTCATCCATCCCTCTTTGGATAGCCTGGAGGCTGTAAAAGGCACATGCAATCAGCGAAGATTGATCAGACTGTGCTGATGCACAGGCTGATCAGTCTTCACTGGTTGCATAGTCTTATTGTAGGTTTTGTCATGTGCTAATGCATATATTTTCATGATGCTGCATAAAAATTACATTTGTCGGTATTCATTCTCATGCCTTTATCCCAGTAAGCATTCTTTATAAATCTATAGCGGGTCGTTATCGGCCCGTCAGGGTAGCTGACGGGCGGATAACGGCCTGCTATAGATTTATAAAGAATGCTAGCTGGAATGTTTATCACAAAAATTGCAAACTTTAATACACTATAAACTTTTGTATAGTTAACATATTTATTTGCTTTTCACCAGAATCTTCTCTACTAAAGCCAATTTTATATTTATTCAAGGATTTCTATTGTAGAAAGATTACATTGTATACAATAAAGATTAATGTATAATAATGATAACTATTATTAAGATTGAGTTATAAATGATCAAAAGCTAAAAAAAGTAAAATCTGGAACTTTTCTTGTGCAAAAGTAACTTTTGATCTGAACTTTTGTTTTCAATGAGAGCTGCAATTGCTTTCAGATCAGCTTTTGTCTTTTCTAGGGTACTTTGCAAAGTCAAGGCTATCTTCCAAAAGACAGGTGGTATGACTTCTATAACCATTCCATCACAGATTCTCCAGGGCATTTTATAACATTTGATATGCCGATGGAGAGAATAAATGTTCAGATTCGAGGTGGTTCTATATTCCCATTACAAGTACCAAATGTTACAACAACAATGTCGTGAGTATGTTATTATAAGAACTCTTATGTCTGATGGATTCAGTAAGACTTACTGGTACAGTCAACTCGCATTATTTCGAAGTCCAAGGAACTCTCTGAAATACTTTGAGATATCTGTACCTCGACATATCAGATTTGCAGAATTGAGGAAAAAATAAATCAAACAATCACTTTTCACAAATGAATATGTGATTTCACTCCTGAAGTTAGAGATATATTGAAAATATTGTGGAAAAGAGGAGAAATTGCTCCTTTGGAGCAATTTCTCCTCTTTTCCACAATATTTTGTTACCTGTTGTTAGATTTTCATGTTAAAACAGGGACTAGATTTTCATTTCGAGATAAGAGATTATTTGAAATAAGGAGAGCCGATTGTATTTAGCAGATGCCATTTTGATGTTTCATTCATATCTTTTTTTGAAAATAGCATTTGGGAGACAATTTGCAGGAGATGTTAAAAACTAGTATAGAAGATGTCTAGCAAGAGCCACAATCACAGAATCATAGTCACAATGACACCAAGAGGAAAACTAAACAAACCAAGATAGACAACATATAAGCCACAAACCAACCACCAGTTCCCTCTTCCCCAGCACAATGCTAGACAGGATCCACTAATCCACTAAATTTGGACAACAAACCGGATGGACATGAACCAAATAACCACAGTGAGCAGCCACAAAGCCACAAAAACCACAGTGAGCAGCCACAAAGCCACAAAAAAAAACACAGTGAGCAGCCACAAAGCCACAAAAAACCACAGTGAGCAGCCACAAAGCCACAAAAAAAGCCACAAAGCCACAAAAAGAATAAAGAACAAACTTCACATATTAAACCTTATTTTGGGGAAAAAAATATGAAGATAATTTCCTATTCATTGATTATTTTTCAAATGATGTCTGATTTGGAAACTTTTACTAAATCAAAGTGGTATCTACTCTGCTATCATTTCTGTTGTCATTTTAGCTTTGTTTTAAAAGTTACCAGTAATTGTAAATGTATTGAGATGCCTGCCATTTCATCCATCTGCAACTTTTTTTATGATTTATTAGAAATAGCAAACTTCAGCTAAACTATGGTACTTGTTGTGCATCCTGACGTTATTTAAGTCTTTCAAATTCTATGTGATCATGCAGTCTAACTTGATCATGGTTTAACAATGAAATAGATAACATAAACAACTCATGAATAATTTAATGCTTAGCACTCTGTGTAACATTTTCAGCAGACAACACATTGAAATATTTCTCCTATTTTTTCTTCTTTTTTTTTTCTTTCAGAAAAATAGGTTTTGACATTTCATGCAAATTGTGGAAGTAATTTGCATGAAATGTCAAAGCTAGTTTTCTGGAAAAAATAAGAAAAAATACCATCAATTTGTCATCTACTGAATCAGTCAAGAGAGAGGTAAAGGTTAATGAGTTTGATAACCATTTAGAAATAAAAAAAAATGAACCATGAAAATTTGAATAAACATTTGTTCCTGCACCCAAAGGAACCTTCTCATAAAATTTGATTCAAACCTTCTCAGTGGCTTCAGAGAAGAAATTGTCCAAACATTTAATGCATGGACAGATTGCAGATGAAAAATGATGACTAAATAGCTCATTCTATTGATCTAAGCCTTTGGCAAAGGTGAATGAAAAGTATTTCAGAATTTGCCTGCTCCTTTTGTGATTGGTGCTTTAAGAATTAAAATTACAATTTGATTTAGTCAGAAACATTCAGCTCTGAAGCAGCATAACAATCATTTTGAATAAGTCATAAGAGCACAATTTTTCCAATGAAAGATTTTGCAAAATAAAATACCTAGTTTCCAATAGAAGTATGTTGAAATGGCATGTTGTGGTAATATAGGAATGATGTGTGCTGTTGTATAAATCTTCTTACTTTGTAGACGTAAGAATACATTTGGTCTTTGTGTTGCACTGAATACTGTTGGCAGTGCATCTGGTGAGCTGTATTGGGATGATGGAGAAGAACTAGGTAAGTGAGCAGACAAAAGATTTTTTTTTTTATATGAACAAGTCTTAAGGCACCATTTGGTTAAACAATACTGGTAAAAATGCTTCAAAATTACAGTATTAAGGTAAATGGATAGACTTGATAGATTTTCTGCCATTTTTCAAAAGAGAGACAACTTTTGTGACTTCCTGTTTGCTTTCATGTACACCTATCCATTCTGAAAAGTACTCTACTCTAAAAGGAAAGGGGAGCAAATTCTTTCCTTTTAGAGTAGAGTCCTTTTAAGAAGGGAGGCAATAACAATTTTGACAGATTTAGCTCCCTTGAAAGTGTATCCATTCACCTTTAACTTGGACTTTTAGCTCTAATAATGATAGGTCTAGTGTAAGCTCACTATATGACATTACAAGGAGAGAGTTTACACTAGATATGTTCATAACTGACATGTGCAATACAATTCTTTGAGTCTCATGCCATATGATAACTCTGCATTGTCATTGGTAAGTTTGTTTGTGTTGAGGTTTTACGGCCCAGTCAACCCAATAGGGTCATGTCGAGTGCGGTCAGTTTACCTAACCACACGTTTACTGGGCAGGCTTAGTCTTCTAAGTGGTTAATCAGTATTGTGCACATTCTTTTGCCAGAAACTGACAACTGCCCTTCTTGAATCAGCGGAAGGGAGAGAATGACCGTAGAAAATATTTCATGATCAGGCTCCACGAAAGAATGTTGCCGACCTCGGCGGGGGTTGAACCTGCAACCTCCTGGTCATCAGTCGGACGGCGCATCCAACTGAGCCACCGAGGTAAGGCTTATGTCTTTGTTAAGGAAATTGGATACATTCAGAAGGGAGGTAACTCTGAAATGAAAAACATTTGCCTCCTGTCTCAAAGGTGGGCACTCTTAAAGGAAAGAATTTGCTCCTCAAGGGAGCAAATTCTTTACTTAATGGTTAGTCCCATTTGACACAACTCCATGAGTCTCATGCCATATGATAACCCCTGCATTGTTAGCAGTAAGGCTAATGTCTTTGTTAAGGAAATTGGTAAGATTTAGAAGGGAGGGAGGTAACTCTGACCTGAAAATATTTGCCTCCTATCTCAAAGGTGGGCACTCTTAAAGGAAAGAATTTGCTCCCCATGGGAGCTTCAGGGATAACTTGCCAAGATTATGGTAAATGCTGTAAAATTTTGATAGCTTTTTTGTTTGTCTCAGAAATTACTTAGTGGAATGGCAAACAATGTAAGGTTTCTCATTCAGGAGTACATGTATTGTGATCTGGGTCAGTACTGTTTGCATATACCATTTTGTCAGAAAAGTTGCTTTGCTGAATCTGAGAACAATTACCATATTGTAATGAGACCCCACAGCATGTGTTTCAATGGAGATATAAATATATTCCTACCAGTATGCCTCTTATTTGGAATGCTGTCCATGTTTTCTGCCAACACCTTTTTATTATACCTTAAATACACTAATATTTTGGATATCTTATCCCTTAAAATTGAGCAAGTCCTTTTCACTATTCAGGTATCCATCTAAAACTTACTGGCTGAATGGCAAATAGTGCCTATAGACCCTGATCAGATGCTGCATTCTGCCCATGTGATCTGGATCAAAACTGATTGCTCAGTTACCTACCCTAATAATTCTGGTAAATATGCTGTCTGACAATGGTACAGTCTGATGTAGGCATGTAGATTTGGCATCAGCTCAAAGATGTACCTTGTATTTTGCTACACTAGGATTTTCACTTCCTTTCAGGTGCAGTAGAGAAACGTCACTACAATCTCATTGAATTCTATGCTGGCAAGGTAAAATATTATGTTTGTTTTTTTTTGTTTTTCTGCTTTATTCATGTCTTTCAGACACCTTTGTCTAACAAAAAAATGGTACAAACAAGCCACAGATACCATTTATTCTATCATTTCTGTGCTTGTCATAGCAAACAATTTTTTGATCATCTACTTATTTAATTTGCATATCTAAGTGAATTAAAGCCCCCAAGATTTGTGACTATATCATGAAATAATTTTTGGAAGCTACCAGCCTCTGACAGAATTAATAGTTTTACATAATTTCAAGGATCTTCATTTATGTTTAAAACTTCATGACATCAGTAGGAAGTACCAGGTCACTTTGTGTTCAGGGTGTACTTGGGGGATTTTTTAACTTCTTTGTGTCAGTAATAAGCAAATAAAACTCAAAATTAATTCTTTAATAGTGCATACATTTATGTACATAATCCAAAACAGGACAAAAGTCATTTAGTTTTTTATTATGTAAAATGAATAAGTAGTTCTGACCAGAAGTACAATTTCCACATCAATACTACCAACAAAGATGAATTATACCAATACATGAGACCTCCACAACCCCACAACCCATTTCAGGGTTACACTATATGAAGGATGGGAAACATGGGATACAGAGAAGTTCCTGTTGTGCGTATTAAGACCAAGATCAAATATATTTGTGTAATTTTCAGGAACTGAATTCAGCTTTAGCTCAGTGAAATGTTTTTGGCAAGTGATTTCAACCTTCATCTTTCTCTTGTCAAATTCAGCAGATGACATGGAAAAATATTTCTCTTATTTTTCAAAGGAAACAGGATTTGACTTTGCAAATTGTATCAATTAAAGACAATTTACATCAAATGTCTGATGTTGTTTTCTGGCAAAAATACAAAAACTTTTTCCATGTTGTCTGCTGAAATTTTTACCAAGCATGCTAAGCATTAACCTTGGTCCTGCGGAACCTGGATATACACTGCCTTTGCAAACAGTGTAGATCCAGATCAGTTGGCTTCTAAGAAGCCAACTGATCTGGATCTGCACTGTTTTGCCATTCAATATGTGAATTGATATCAACAATCTGGATCAAGTAATCTGATTGGCTGAAAATTAAAAGTGGGTGTGGCATCTTAATTTATTCAGCAGGACAAGGGTTAACAATGTGTGACTAAACCTGAACAGGTGCAGCCCATACTGATCTTTGAATATTTTGCCAATACCATGTATGCTTAGGATGAACCTTGCTTACCTATATTTATTTTTTTTGGTTCTCTTTTAGAATATGCTCCAGAACTATGTAGCTCATGGTGGCTACACAACCGAGCCAATGATTCTAGGCCAAGTCAGAATTCTTGGTGTTGACATAGGCCCAACATCAGTAGAAGTGAATGAACAGACATACACACAGTACACATATACGAACAAGGTAATGCATTATAACAATATAGAATTATGTCGCTTGAAATTGAGCTGGGGCCCAGCATTTTCTATGCATATGCACCCAGCAGACGTTTTAGATCAGTCTGCACATCTGTGCAGTATATTCAGGTCTTTGCAGGTACTCTGTGGGAAATCAAGGATCCATAGTGTCTTCAAGTGGACAGCAAAGACTCTGACCAGCCTGCACAAGGAACCATTTGTGCAGGATGTCTGAGTCTTCTCCGGATGCACATGCAATCTTGTAGGATATTTTGTGCCCTGACTCAGTTCATTGTAATGTTAATGAGGAATGATCATCTCCTTGTATTTCAGGTTTTTAGCATATAGCTGAGTAGAATGGTTGCCTTTCATTTAACACTTAGCACTCTTCGTAAATTTTTTCAGCAGATGACATTATACAATTATTGACTGTTGAGTCATTGGACATGATGAGATGATGACCAGAGAATACCAATATTGACTGAGGCAGAGCCAAGGTCAATACATGTACTGGTATTCTATGGTGTCCATTGACTCAACAGTCAACAATTGTTTTATTATATAATCACTCCACCGAGTAAATTTCAGATGTTGAGACACTCCCAAGGGTTTCAGGAACAGGGGAACAAGGCCATTTATTTCAGGGATACAAGGGAACAAGTCTAAAACTGAAGGGCACAGGGGAACAAAGGCAGTTTTTGGAAACATGGAACACAGAAAATCAAGATTTTGATTTTGGGGAACAAGATATGATGCCAATTTATTCCAGGGAAAAGGGAAGAACAGGTACTTCTCATCAGCAACCCCCCCTCTCTCTCTCCCCCCCCCCCCCCCCCCCCCCCCACACACACACACACACCCTTAGATATTTTCTTCTTTGATATTTCCCGCAGTGCATAATCACTCCTCTGACTGAATTTCAAATATGATGTTATGGATAACATGTTAGAAAAACAATGCAAAACATTTACATTCATTGATTCAGTCTTTTTTGATAGTCTGCAGTGTTTCTGCCTGCTGCGGTTTGTTGAGTCTAGAATTGGGTCAAACTACAACTATGGTTCCCCTATTTGAATAAAGTTCAACCAACAGAACAAGATCCAGCAAGCTGTTACATAGCATAATTCCACTGTCTATTTTTAGAAGGCGATGTCCACTGGAAAATCTATTTTTAGAAACTAATGTCCACTGGAAAATCTAATATTTTAAACCAATGTCTCATGGAACAGTGGACAGTCAGGCCTTTGGATTACGCTCTTGGCCAATGAGAGAACTTCTATTTATAGATTATATAATAAATTTAAATATTTTTCTTATCATTCCCAGAATACAGAATTTGACATTTCATGCAAATTAAACAGAATTTGACATTTCATGGAAATTGTCTCCAATGGAGACAATTTGCATGAAATGTCAAATCCTGTTTTTTGGGAAAATAAGTAAAATATCATCAATTTGTTGTCTGCTGAATTTGTCCAGAGAGTGGTGAAGGTTAAAAAGTTCTGTTTACAAGTACAGTGCAACCTCTCTACAACAGCCACCCTTGGAATGGCAAAAGTGCTGGGCCCTGTTGCATAAGACTTCATTAACTTAAGCTGTCATTAAACTTGAAGTCAGCATTAAATCTAAAGAACTCTATTAGTTACGTTGGCATTAACTTTCTGATGCTTAACACAATTTTAACTCTTTCTCCACTAGTGGTGACTTTTGTCGTCTGCTGATAACCTTTGCAAACAGTTTGGACCCAGATCAGGCCTGACAAAATGTCAGGCCTGATCTGGATCCAAACTGTTTGACACCCTGATGGTATTCCTGAAAGATTTTGTTTGAAAAAGTTAATTTAAAAAAAAAATCCACGGACGACACAAAAGCATGTAAAATTACCAGGCATGCAAAGAGTTAAAGCCAGCTTTGCTAATGAGAGGTTAACCATGCATTAAACTGCAATTGATTTTTTTGTCCGGCAGCATTGTTATAGAGAAGTTATATATACAGTAAACCACTCTTTTGGGAATCAAAATCAGCTGCCTTCAGGAAGCAGCTGTTGTTGAGAGTTGGCCCATTAGTAGAGGTTCCTTGACACTTTTCAGCTACTCTGGCAGGTTTTTGAAATACAATAAGGCGCAGACAAAACTCTCTACATCTGCAATAAATCACATACATTAAATGCCTTAATGATTAAAGTACTTATCATAACTGCAGTAGACATTGTTTTAAAATATTTTTTAATATTATTTTCCAGAGAAAATAAGCTTTGGTATTTCTTGTAAATCATCTGTGGCAGGCCATTTAGATGCCATGTTCTGTGGCATTTGATCTGGTCTACACTGTTTTCTCAGGCCTGTTTGTTGGGGTACTTTGCGTAAATAATTATTATGGTATCTTCTTTTTTTTCAGACGTTGACAGTATTTGGTCTCTCTGCTGACCTGCTGAAGCCTTTAAGTATCAGATGGCTTGTATAATAAACAGGGTACCAGTGAAAAACAATTCTGCCTAATCTTGAAATTTATAATATAAGGAGCAAGTGTCTTATTTCAGTGCTCAGAATGCTGGATAAAATTTTCAGCAAATGAGATATTGAACTATTTTTTTTCTTATTTTTCCCAGAAAATATGCTTTGACTTGTTAATGCCTATTTCCTCATGTGGCAAGGGCAGATAACACAAGAACCAAGAGGGTAAGAGGTCTCTTACTTAACCATGACACATTTTCTTTTCAAGCTTAGTATGTTTGTGAAGTTTCATGAAAATATTCCTAAAGGTTAATGAGTTACAGTCTGGACATAAAGTCAGGGGCAGATCAAGGATGATTTCTGAGGTTTGATGTGATCAATTTACTGTACTTACTCTACGTATTCAGAAAGACAGGCCTAAGCAAACAGTGAAGACCCAGATCAGCTGCAGATGCTGCAGAATGTGGCATCTGATCAGGGTATACATTGTTTGCCACTCAAATAGCAATTTTACACACATTCATAGGTAGTAAGATGGACTTATTTAAGAGAAGTACATGTATAAGGAAAAGAGTTTGGGATTTGTCTATTGTGGGTGAATACGATATTCTAAATTTATCAAATTTATCCAAACTCCCATAAAAATAATTTTTAGTCAAAAAGGGTTCAACTCAATCCCCGTACCCTCTCTGAATCTGCCCTTGGAAGTGTAACGGAACCACAGACAAATAGACTAATGGAATTCTACTATTACCAATGTCCCCCACTTTGCTTGTGGTGAGGTACAAAAAACATGGTAATCTTTATTACGTGTCTTGACATTTAAGTAAGTTACTGAAAACAGGAGATGGCCTAAATAGGGTTACTAGCTTCTGATCATATTCTTTTTGTTGGTTCTCTACATGTACACAAGATGAAAAACAGGTTGTCATTATTATTCAGGACAAGTGGTAAATTGTGCCATTACACAATCTTTACCCATAAAAGACTGAATAAACTCTCCCTCACTATATATTGGAAGAGTCCATTTTCTATTTTAGGTATATCAGGCTATATGATGTAGATATTCCTAAAGAAAAATGGTTGAACTATTTGCAAACAGTGGACACCCTGATCAGATGCCACATTCTGCGGCGTCTAATCTGGGTCTGCACTGTTTGCCAGTCACCCGTTTACGGGTCTCTAGTCTTCAACTGGTGTAAGTCCAGTTACTCATTGTAACTGAGATCAAGTGATATTATACAGTTTTTGCACTGATATTGGTAAATATGGTCCCCAGCTGGAATATCAAAGGACGGGAGCTTGTGACCTTTGATATTCCAATGAAGGGCAATATTTACCAATGTCAGTGCCATACAATGTAACTCTTTTTATTATATAGCTATAAATATTTTGCATAATTTTCATTTGTTGCAGCAAATATGTATTTTTATCTAAATTTCACAGAGCCTGCACAAATGCTTGATAAATTTTGCCCTGCCATCATTGCCCTAAGATGTCATCAAAAGCAATGATAACATTCCAAGGCATCCATGTAAGCATGCAATATCAAATAAACATGCTGATATTGAGAGATATTTACATGCTTGCTCCTGAGATTTTATGGCTCCTCAGATTTTATCATATATTTTTTGACCCTTGTCCTGCTGAATAAGTTAAGATGCCACACCGTTTTCAAATTTTCAGCCAATCAGATTACTTAATCCAGATTGTTGATATAAATTCACATACTTGATGACAAACAGTACAGATCCAGATCAGTTGGCTTCTTCAGAAGCCAACTGATCTGGATCTACACTGTTTGCAAAGGCAGGGCCTATCCAGGTTCAGCAGGACTAGGGTTACTCATTCAATAGCTATATCTAATTAATCATGTTATTGTACATGTATAGTGGTATAGTAAGGATAGCCATATATGGTTTTGTTCACTGCGTACAAATTCACTGAATGTTACTGAAGTAATTTTATATTGATGAGTTCACTGAATATGGCTGAAATAAATTAGTAGTATAACAGGTAGATTTTCAGTATATTTAACTCAATATAGCAAAACATTTAACTCTTAAAGGGCCAAGCAAAATTATGTGGTTTTGTTCACAGAGTATGAATTCATTGAATATGACTGAAGTAATTTTATACTGATGAGTTGGCTGAATATGGCTGAACTAAATTAGTTGTACAACATACAGATTTGCGGTAACAATATTCAACTCATTATAACAAAACATTTAACTCTTAAAGAGCCAAGCAAAACTTGTCACATGCAACATTCTATTTTTTTTCACAGAAAAGAAGTCTTGACATTTCATGTGAATCTTCTGCATGTCAAGACTTATTTTCTATGAAAAATAAAAAAAATAAATAAAATAAAAGTGTCATCTGCAGCAGATGTGATTGATTCTTTGACCTTTAAGATGTTGATCATATTGGACAAGTGCAATATCACTTAACCCATTTATGCCAAGTGGACTCTTCTATTTGAACTCTTTGGAGCAGTCCATTTTTAATAGAAGGGATGTCTGTTAATTTTTATTATAACCATATATTTTATAGAAATTTCTGTATCTAATGCAATAAGTGTAGACCTTGAACATGTGCCACATTCTGTGGCATCTGATTGGGGACTACACTGTTTGCCAATGTCCCTTTTATGGGAGGCTAGGCATAAATGGATTAAATCATGTGATTTATTTTCTGTGTTTATATGCTAATTTTAATTAAAACCTAGAATTTCATAAATTTCTGTATCTAATGCAAAAAGTGTAGACCCTGAACATGTGCCACATTCTGTGGCATCTGATTGGGGACTACACTGTTTGCCAATGTCCCTTTTATGGGAGGCTAGGCATAAATGGATTAAATCATGTGATTTATTTTCTGTGTTTATATGCTAATTTTAATTAAAACCTAGAATTTCATAAATTTCTGTATCTCCTGCAAAAAGTGTAGACCCTGAACAAGTGCCACATTCTGTGGCATCTGATTTGGGACTACACTGTTTGCCAATGTCCCTTTTATGGGAGGCTAGGCATAAATGGATTAAATCATGTGATTTATTTTCTGTGTTTATATGCTAATTTTAATTAAAACCTAGAATTTCATAAATTTCTGTATCTAATGCAAAAAGTGTAGACCCTGAACAAGTGCCACATTCTGTGGCATCTGATTGGGGACTACACTGTTTGCCAATGCCCCTTTTATGGGAGGCTAGGCATAAATGGATTAAATCATGTGATTTATTTTCTGTGTTTATATGCTAATTTTAATTAAAACCTAGAATTTCATAAATTTCTGTATCTAATGCAAAAAGTGTAGACCCTGAACAAGTGCCACATTCTGTGGCATCTGATTGGGGACTACACTGTTTGCCAATGTCCCTTTTATGGGAGGCTAGGCATAAATGGATTAAATCATGTGATTTATTTTCTGTGTTTATATGCTAATTTTAATTAAAACCTAGAATTTCATAAATTTCTGTATCTAATGCAAAAAGTGTAGACCCTGAACATGTGTCACATTCTGTGGCATCTGATTGGGGACTACACTGTTTGCCAATGTCCTTTTTATGGGAGGCTAGGCACAAATGGATTAAATCATGTGATTTATTTTCTGTGTTTATATGCTAATTTTAATTAAAACCTAGAATTTCATAAATTTATGCATCTAATGCAAAAAGTGTAGACCCTGAACAAGTGCCACATTCTGTGGCATCTGACTGGGGACTACACTGTTTGCCAATGTCCCTTTTATGGGAGGCTAGGCATAAATGGATTAAATCATGTGATTTATTTTCTGTGTTTATATGCTAATTTTTAATTAAAACCTAGAATTTCATAAACAAAAGATTATTTGTTGTACTTTTTAGCTCACCTGCAGGAAGTGCCAAGGTGAGCTATTCTGATCACCCTTTGTCAGTCGTACATGTGTTGTGCGTCAATTCTTATGAAACTATACCAGAATGTTTGTCTTGATGATGCCTTGGTCAAGTTTGAATATGGGTCATGTCAACTAAATCACCTGGTTAAAATTTCTTTAAAACTTTGTTAACACTCTGGAGGCCACAGTTTTGCTTCAATCTTCTTGAAACTATACCAGAATGTTTGTCTTGATCATACCTTGGTCAAGATCGAATATGAGTATTGTCAGATTGAAAACTGGGTCACTAGGTCAGATTTGTTCAAAACCTTGTTCAGCCTCTAGAGGCCATAGTTTTGCTTCAATCTTTATAAATTTTTACCAGAATGTTTCTCTTGATGATATCTCAGTCAAGTTTGAAAATGGGTCATGTTGGGTCAAATACTAGATCACTAGGTCAAATTTCTTTAAAACCTTGTTCACCCTCTAGAGGCCACAATTTTGCTTCAGTCTTCATGAAACTACACAGAATGTTTGTCTTCATGATAGCTTGGTCGTTCGAATATGGGTCATGTCGGATCAGAAACTAAGTCACTAGATCAGATTTGTTCAAAACCTTGTTCACCCTCTAGAGACCACAGTTTTGCTTCAATATTTATGAAACTATACCAGAATGTTTATCTTGATGATAGCTTGGTCAAGTTTGAATATGGTTCATATCGGATCAGAAACTGTCACTAGGTCAGATTTGTTCAAAACCTTGTTCACCCTCTGGAGGCCACAGTTTTGCCTTCAATCTTTATAAATTTTACCAGAATGTTTCTCTTGGTGATATCTCAGTCAAGTTAGAACATGGGTCATGTTGGGTCAAAAACTAGGTCACTAGGTCAAATATCTTTAACAACCTTGGTCCCCCTCTAGAGGCCACAGTTTGCTTTACTCTTCATGGATCTTTACCGGAAAGTTTGTTTCGATGATATCTCAGTCAGTTTTGAATATGGGTCATGTTGGGTTAAAAGTAGGTCACTATGTCAGATTTGTTTAAAACCTTGTTCACCCTCTAGAGGCCTAAGTTTTGCTTCAGTCTTGATAAATTTTTACTAGAATGTTTGTCTTGATGATATCTTAGTCAAGTTTGAATTTGAGACATGTGGGGTCAAAATCTAGGTCACTAGGTCGAATTTCTTTAAAACTTTGTTCACCTTCTTGAGGCCACAGTTTTCTTCAATTTTCATGGAACTTTACCAAAATGCTTGACTTGATGATATCTCTGAGTCATGTCAGGTCAAAAACTAGGTCACTGTGTCATTTTTTTTTAAAAACCTTATTCAACCTTTAGAAGTCACAGTTTTGCTTTAATCTTTAAAGAGCTTTACCAAAATGTTTGTCTTGATGATATCATGGTCAGATTGGAATGTGGGTCATGTTGGGTCTAAAAGTAGGTCACTTTTCTAAAAACCTTGTTCATTCTCTAGAAGCCACAGTTTTGCTTCAGTTGTCATAAAACGTTACCAGAAAGTTTTTTCAATGATGTCTTGTTCAAGTCTGAATATTGGATCATACCAGGTCAAAAACTAGGTCACTAGGCCAGATTTCTTTAAAACTTTTTTCACCCTCTGGAGGCCATAGTTGTTCGTCAATCTTCATGAAACTTTACCAGAATGTTTGACTTTAAGATATAATTTATTTTAATAATCATCATGAATCTTGCTCAAAGTGTTTGCCTTGATGATTTCTAGGTCAAGTTTGAAATTGGGTCACTTGGTGTCAAAAACTAGGTTACTGGGCCAAATCAAAGAAAAAACTTGTTAACACTCTAGACGTCTCATTTTTTTAAGTAATTGTCATGAACCATGCTCAAAATGTATGTCTTGATGATTTCTAGAGCGACTTCAAAACTGGGTTATTTGGGGTAAAAAACTAGGTCACAGGGTTAAATCAAAGGAAAACATTATTAACACTCTAAAGGTCACATTTGAAGTGATAATCAGGAATCTTGCTCAAAATGTTTGTCTTGATGATTTCGAAGTCAGGTTCAAACTGGATCACTTGGGGGTGAAAAACTAGGTTACCAGGCCAAATCAAAGGAAAACCTTGTTAACACTCTAGAGGTCACATTTTCAAGTAATCATCATGAATCTTGCTCAAAATATTTTGTCTTGATGATTTCTAGGTCAAGTTTGAAAGTCGGTCACTTGGGGTCAAAAGCTATGTCACTGGGCCAAATCAAAGAAAAACCTTGTTAACACAGTAGCAGTCACATTTTTGGAGTGATCATCATGTATCTTGCTCAAAATGTTTGTCTTGATGATTTTTAGGTCAAGTTCAAAACTTGGTCACTTGGGGTCAAAAACTAGGTCACCAGGCCAAATTAAAGGAAAACTTTGTTAACACTAGAGTTCACATTTTTGAAGTGATTATCGTGAATCTTGCTCAAAATGTTTGTCTTGATGATTTCTAGGTCAAGTTTGGAATTATCATTGTCCGGTGAGTTTCTTAAGTTTTTCTGTCTCAGTAACTATTGTTCCTACAGCAATGATACTTGGCCTTTGCATACATTTTAACATGGCCTCTTGAATGCAGTCATCCATATTTGACCTTGACCTATATTTCATGGTCCTCTGACTTTATTAATTTTTTGTGTTTAAGTCAGTTTCTTAGTAACTACTGGTCCAGCAGCCAGTGATACTTAGCACATGCATACATCTTAGCATGGCCTCTTGAGTGCAGTCATCCATATTTGACCTTGACCCATATTTCATAGTCCGTAAGGCATGCTACATTGTCTTACTTGTTAATATAATCATCATGAATCTCTGTCAGAATGTTTCCCTTGATCATTTCTAGATAAGATACTGTAAGTGCTATGATATTCAGGTGAGTGATACAGGGCCATCATGGCCCTCTTGTTCGTTATAACTGTATTTTTGCTGAGTACTGTGGTGCCTGATCAGGGTCTTCTCTGTTTGCAACTCCAGCAGGACCCAGTGGTTCAAAACTAACAATGTTTTTAGTTAACGTATCGTTAAAACTTTGATCATTTGTTTGTGTTGAGGTTTTATGCCCAGTCAACACAATAGGGTCATGTCAAGCGTGGTCAGTTTACCTAACCACACTTTTACTGGGCAGACTTAGTCCTCTAAGGGGTTGACCAGTATTGTGTACATTCTTTCGCCAGAAACTGACAACTGCCCTTCTTAAATCAGCGGAAGTGAGAGAATAACCGTAGAAAATATTTCATGATCAATCTCCACAAAAGAATGTTACCGACCTCGGCTGGGGTCAAACCCGCGACCTCCTGGTCTCCAGTCGGACGCACATCCAACTGAGCACCGAGGCAGGCAAAATTTTAATCATTAAATATGGCATATATGCTAATATTTTGCTGAAAAAATGTGAGTAGCTTTTGCATTTGCTACGCACTTTTTTTTTAAAAAAAAAATACCTTTGAATTAAATATTGTACTTACTAGAACAGTTAACATTTTGAAAACTAATGAGTTCATTAAGCTAATGTTGCTTTGAACAACTGGTCCCAGATGTTTTAGGTACATCAACAGATAATGATATAGACTGTCTTTCATTGGTTGAGAGCTGTTTTCAGCCCAGTGAATATATCTGATGTTCACCGGCTTGCACGCATCTTCCAGAGAATATCAATTTTTAGTGACATCACCAGTAGTGACGCCAATGTCTACGTGTGCTTTTTATATTAATGTGGTCTGGTGTTGACTGTTATTGCCACAGATATCAAGAGAAAAGACAAACTATATAATAAAACAACTATTGACTATTAAGGTATTAGATATGACATTGATATCCACCATTGAATACCAATATTGACCTTGGCTATCACCTCGGTCAATATAAATAATAATAATAATAATAATAATAATCGACCTTATTTATAGAGGGTAACACATTTAGTAATCTAGTACTAATCTTCCATGTGGCCCTCTATTTTCCTGGGTAGAAACCAGTACCAGTTGGTATTCTCTAGTGGATATCACATTATATCCAATACCTCCATGGTCAATAATTGTATAATATTCACCAATGCAATACATAACCCTTTTATCCCATTAAAGACTGAATAAACTCTACCACACTATATATTGGAAGAGTCCATTTTCGATTTTAGGTATATCAGGCAATATGACGTAGATATTCCTAAAAAAAATGGTTGAACTATTTGCAAACAGTGGCGACCCTGATCAGATGCCACATTCTGCACATCTGATCTGGGTGTGCACTGTTTGCCAGTTTCCCATTTAGGGCTCTCCAGTCTTCAATGGGTTATTATATAGCTAAAAAATATTATGCATCATTTTCAGTTGTCTGTTGCTTCGAAATAGTCATAAAGGATACAAAATGCACTGCAATGAGGTTACTGAGGATGGTGAACTGGATACTTTTGCTTGATTTTTTTAGAGATGTATTTATCTTTGATATGTTGTTCAATATGTACCAACTAAAAATAATCAAAGTCCCAAAGGCACTGAAATGAGAGAAATTCATGTAAGTCTGAACTTGTAAAGGTAGTATGATACATGTAGTTTTTTCTTTGTTCTTTCTCATAGGTTTCTGCAAGTGAGCAGCTAGAATTTTCCACCTTTTTATGTGCATAGTTTTTGGGTCAATTGTTTACCATAGCATACAAACGCCAAAATTTCCTTAAGGTAGTTGTCCACGATTGTCATTGACCAATGAAATCAAACTGCTCATTGTACTAAATCCAGGTAATGGTTATTCATAGCTGCACTAGTCTTGTCACTGTGACGTCAGAGTTCCATGTAAACAGGGTTATCTGTAACTGGGACATTGGCAAACAGTGCAGACCCAGATCAAATGCTGCAGAATGTGGCATCTGATAGGGTCAGCACTGTTTGCTTAAATTACAGGATGATGGATGATGATGACAATTTGGTGTTTTTATGTCTCTTTCAAGATTCAAGTCATATTGAGATGAAAGGGTGATAATGAAAGGCTCTCTGCCTCTGCAATGACACACTGTACAGTAATGATCAGGGCCCAGATGTTCAAAGCATTGTTAGCTTAACAAGCTCGTTAGTGGTCCGAATGTTTACTGTTCTAGTAAGTACAATACCAAATTCACTGGTATTTTTGCTGAAAAAATGTGAGTAGCTTTTGCAAATGCAAAAGCTACTCACATTTTTACAGCAAACATGTTAGCATATAATTATGCCATATTTAATGATGAAAGTTTTAACAATACATTAACTAACGACATTGTTAGTTTTTAGAAGTTGGACCCTGAAGTACAAATGTATACGCATGGCAAGAGAAAGGAGCATGACAGAAGAAGGTTGAGGTTTTAGACAAATGCGCATAACAGACAATAACAGATAAATAATCTCAGTATTACTGGATCTCTGGCTTATCATGGCTAAAGGTCTAGCTGGTACCAGTCCTAGCTGTGAAGGCTAAAGGTTTGGCACTAGACCTCCCGCCACTTCCTAAAGTTTAATATAAAGTGGCCAAAATATAGATATTTTCAGATAAGGGGTGTATTCAGAAGCTAGTTTTTATTAGTTTTGCACCAAAACATATCTCATTGGAATTGCCTCAATTTGGGCACCAGTCTGCAGTGTAATGAATTTGAAGTTTTTGGCTTCTGTGATTGCCAAGAATTTCTTGTCAAATAAGATGATAGAAGAGCAGAAAAAACAGAAGAATGGACAGAGAGCTGTAAACCATGTAAATCAGTACCTCTTTCACAGCAAGATAGTTTATGTTTGAGCTTGTTTTATGGTTCATTCAACACAGTTAGGTCATGTCAAGCTGGTCATTTAACCTACTCACAATTTTCCTGGGCAGGCTTTGTCCCCTAAGCAGAAATCAGTACTTGTGCACATATTTTCACCATGAACTGAGAACTGACCTTCTGACTTAGCAGAAGGGGAGAATGACCATAGAAATGATTCCATGCTCAATCTCCACAAAAGTTACCTTATATGGCCAAGATGGGATTTGAATTTGTGACCCCTAGATCTGTAGTCAGATTCTACCGGGATGGGGTTTAAGTATTGTACAAATACACAAAACTAATAATTATTTCACTTTTTAATCAATATGGTGTAGCAGTAGTTTGTTTTAAGTACAATAATTGCGCTATTTTTCAGCATTCACTGTCACAATCTAGCAATTCCACCTGTAGGTAAATGGATACAACTCAAAGGGAGACCAATCTAAGCTGAAAGTTTTTTGCCACTCTTCAAAGGGAAACCACTATAGTAGAAATGAATTTCTTTTTTTTTTTTTTTTTTTTTTTGTACACTGATACCTTGTCAAATGGGGTAACTTAAAACCCATTTTAGACTGAATAAAATCCCCCACCTATATTATTGGGAAGTCCAATTTCAATTGTAGGTGTCAGGCTATGTGATTTAGATATTCAAAAAATGGATAAACTATTTGCAAACAGTTGAGACCCTGATCAGGATCTGTGACTGCTGCACTGTTTGGCAATTATCCTTTTGAGGGTTGCAAGACTAAAATGGGTTAAAGGAGGCAAATCTTTCTGCTCATAGTCATCTCCCCTGGATATGTATCCAGTCCCTTTAACACTGCTGCTGGTGAAAATTAGCAGACAACACATATTTTTCCATGAAAAAGGCTAACAATTTCATTTAAAGTGTCTCTTCAGTTGCAGATGATTTGAATGGCATGCTAAGACTTCTTTTAAGGGAAGACTAAGACATCGAGCAAACTAAATACCAAATTTAACCCTTAAAGAGCAAAGCAAAATTTGTAGCAAATGACAATTAATCTATTTATTTTTTTTTATTTTTCAGAGAAAATAAGTTGATATTTCATGTGACTCATCTGTTTATCAAAAAAAATAATAATAATAAATAAGTAAACATAAAAAATATTAAATAAATATAAAATAAAATAAAATAAAAATAAAAAAGTACATAAAAAATCAAAATTTGTAGCATTCTATTCTTATTTATTTTTCAGAGAAAATGAGTTTTGCTTTGCAGATGATTCACATGAAATGCCAAGACTTTTTTGTAAAAAAAAAAAAAAAATGAAAAAAAAAAATCAAAATGTCCTCTGCTGCATTTGTGATTGGCACTTTAAGGGGTTATCTAAATATTCAGACATACAGGCTTAAGCAAACAGTGTCCAAATACTGTCCATAAATCTACATTGTTTGCAATTCTGATACAACTTTTCAGACACCTCATCAGGTATTAACCCTTCTCTTGCTGAACACGACATGCCCTGTCTTAGCAAACAGTATAGATCAAGATCAATTGGCTTCTGAAGAAGCCAACTGATCTGGATCTGCACTGTTTGTCATTAAATATGTGAATTCCTATAAAAAACCAAAATCAAGTAATCTGATTGGCTGGAAATTAGAAGTGGGTGTGGCATCTTAATTTATTCAGCAAGGCAAGGGTTAAATGGGCTTGTTCATTTTTTAGGATAAATAAAGTGTCACTAATTTGTCATCTGCAACTTTAATGCTTTTAACAGCTATGAAATTCAGTCTTCCCAATGTGACATAATTGTCAGTAAACATACACCTGTTTATACCATAATAATTATTGCCATTCTAAATATTTGGACAGGCCTGAGCAAATAGTGTAGACCCAGATCAAATTGCTCCTAAAAAGGATCTGTTTGATCAGGGTTTGTACTGTTTGGTTTAAGCCAACACATCAGTCAGTAGTCAAATGGACTTCTTCATATTACTGGTATAAAATAAGTAATGTAAATGTCCAAACATTTCAAACACTTTTCACTATACCTTTTTGCATGAATTTCAATTTGTATACATTTGTTTTTCAAAGTACTTGGCAGAATCTCAAACAATGTAGACCCTGATCAGACTATTCTGATCTGGGTCTGCATGTGTTTGCATGTGCCATTTTGTCAGAAATGTTGGTGAACAAAATTTTAGAATGCTTATTACATGTATATGGTAAGACATTGACACTTAGCATGCCAATAAATGAAAATGTCATCTACTACAATTTTGCATGGCGCTCTTTAAGGGTTAAAAACATGCATATACCGATCTAATAAGAATTTGATTTTTACCTTGAATAGCAGAAACAAAAGCATATGAGCCAGGGAACAGCATTTCCTACAAAACTGCATGTGCATCCAGAGAAAATTCAGATTAGCCCATCACGAAAACATACCTATTTAATTTTGACCCCATTAAACTCCACTTTTTTTTATAGTAAAACTGGGGTTTACAGGGGTATAAATTATTTTTCTTATGTCTGCTCAGAAACATAGATTGTGGGTACTCATTAGAACTGCCTTAGTGAGGTGGTTCTAACAAGTACCATAATCTATGTTTTGAGCAATAATATGAAAAACATAAGAATTTTTATCTGAAACGTTCAGTTTTTGGTGGTGAAATTTTCAATATATTTGAAAAGGTGAGTTTTTATAATGCTGTGCATCCATGCATTCTGATCAGAGACTTTGCTGTCCACCTAAAGATGTTTTGGACCCTTAACTTCCTATAGAGTGGCCACCAGTGACTCTGATCAGACTGCAGGCTGATCTTTGCTGGGCACAGATGCAATCTTGTTGGAAATGCTGTGCCCCAGATCATATACATTAGGAAAACACGCCTATTCAAATATATTTAAAATTTTACAACCAAAAAAGGAAAATTTTCAAATAAAAATTCTCATATTTTTCATATTTCTTCTCAAAACACAGATTGTGGGTACTCATTAGAGCTGCCTCAATGAGTACCCACAATCAATGAGTACCCACAATCAATGTTTTTTAGCAAAATAAGAAAAATAATGTATACCCTTGTAAACCCCAGTTTTACTATATAAAAATAGGTTTAAGGGGGTCTAAATTATATAGGCATGTTCTCGAGATATATGAAAAATAAATAAATACAGATGAAAATAATGCAGACAATAACAAGTAAATGCAGTGAAGATATGAGGAGACAAACATCTAATAATTTTACCATTTTCAACTTTACCAATCTCTGGGCAAAATCAGCAGATGACAAACTGATGATATTTTTTCTTATTTTTCCCAGAAAATCGGCTTTGAGATTTCATGTAAATCACATTACCCAGAAAATAAGCTTTGAGATGTCGTGCAAATTGTCTCCTAAGGAGAAAATTTACAAGAAATCTCAACGCCTATTTTCTGAGAAAATAAAGTGCCATCTGCTGAAAATTTTACCCAGCATGCTAAATATTAAAAGTTTGCCAAATGAACCTGAAACATTCACTAAGACAAGTTATCTTGTTTTAACTGAAACAATATATTTGCACAGAACAAAGAATATTTGGGCATGCCTTGTGCTGGATACTTCAGTCTTAAAATGTGTATGTTTCAGACTTAGCCTAAGTCTCAGTTTTCTTGGTTTTGCATGCTCATTTTGTTTGTAAAAAAAGAGAAAAGAAGACATTGAATCATAGCTCCAGATAAGACAGGTATGCTGGGCCCAGTTGTTCAAAGCATTGTTAGCTTTACGAGCTTGTAAGTAAGTACAATATCTAATTCACAGTATTTTTGCTGAAAAAATGTGAGTAGCTTTTGCAAATGCAAAAGCTTCTCACATTTTATCAGCAAAAATATTAACGTACAAGCCATATTTAATGATCAAAGTTTTAATGATACGAGGGTGAGTCAATAAGTAACCAGCCTATCCCATTTTCAATGGACTGAGATGGTCACGATTTTCATGCTTTGTTTCAATATATGTTTTATACATGGGTACAAAATTGCACATGTATCGAGTCATTCTTAATAAGATATTGAAGGTCAAACATGGCTAGTGATGCAAAGGCATGCTTTTCATCTAAAGTTGAGTACCATGCTGTAATTCAGTACTTGTATTTAAATGGTAAAACAGGCAAGGAAATACACACCGAGTTAGCCGATGTTTATGGGTCTTCTGCACCATCTTATGCTCAGGTTAAATTCTGGGTAGGGGAATTCAAACGTGGTAGAACTTCTTTAGAAGACGAAGCCAGGTCTGGATGCCCACTGGATGCCACTGACGAAGAAATGTGTAAGAAAGTTCGGGATCTGGTATACTCTGATAGGCGAATTCAGGTGGAAGAAATAGCGCAGGCATTAGGCATTTCACATGGTAGCGTTTCAACAATCTGACATGATCGTTTAGGTATGCACAAGCTAACAGCCCGTTGGGTCCCCAAATCCCTTAGTGATGAGCGAATGGCAACCAGAGCATCAGTATGCAGCGCCTTGTTGAAGCATTTTAGGTAAAAAGATGATTTTCTTTTGCGTCTGGTGACTGTAGATGAGACTTGGGTTCATTATTATGAGCCAGACAATAAAGCTCAGAGTCGTCAGTGGGTAGGGCCTGGGTCCCCGAGGCCAAAGAAGTTCAAGACGCAACCATCTGCTGGCAAGGTGATGGCCACAGTATTTGGGATGCAAAAGGCGTTATCATGTTGGACTTTTTACCCAAGAGAAGTACAATAACTGGATTGTACTATGCAAACTTGTTAGACCAGCTGAGAACCGCCATCCTTGAAAAACGCCAAGATAAACTCTCCAAAGGCTTTTTGCTGCAACAGGACAACGCTAGAGTCCCAACTTGCAAAGTTGCAATGGATGCTGTAGAGCGGAACAGGTATGAATTAATACCACATCCTGCCTATTGGCCTGACCGAGCTCCTAGCGACTTCTTCCTATTCCCAAACTTGAAAAAGGATATCCGTGGACTTCATTTCCGGTCTGATGATGAAGTCATGACGGCAGTTGAGGAGTGGGTCAATGGAAAGGACCCTGACTTTTTCAGTTCTGGGCTGACGGCACTTGAACACCATTGGTCTAAGAACATCACACTAGAGGGCAATTACATCGAAAAAGAAGAGGTGGATCTCAACCGGAAATAAGTTAGGCTGGTTACTTATTGACTCACCCTTGTATGTTAACTAACGACATCACTGGACCCAGATGAATAGTTTTCTCAGTTCTCCACATGCATTGTGGGTACTCATTAAAAGGGTCTAGCCTAAGCACTTCTAATAAGTACCCACAACATGTGTTTTCCTTGTGAAAGAAGAAAAATATTGACCTGACTACCCCTCTTATCGAGGAACAAGAAAACTATCCATGCTTTCTGGTTGAAAAAAGTGCCTGATATGGAGTTATTTTGAATACATAACCCATTTAAATTTATAACCATTTACAGATTTTGATCAGCAGAATTGATATTTGGTGTATTCTTTAAAGCTTAACAACTAGAATCATTACGAAAACATGCCTATTCAAATATACTGAAAATTTTACCACCAAAAACTGAAAATTTTCAGATAAAAAATTCCGATATTTTTCACATTTCTGCTCAAAACATAGATAGTGGGTACTCGTTAGGCGGTTCTAACAGGTACCCACAACAGAATTGGTATTTGGAGTATTCTTTAAAGCTAAACAAACTAGAAACACATGTCTGTAAAATACTATACCCCAACTATATGCTTGTCCCTATAAAATGACAAAGTTAAAAAGAGACATAACTCTCATAAAATAAATTTTCAAAAATTAATCAGGTGATACACTCTCCAGCCCCAGTGAGCTCAGCAAGTTTAAGGGTCCTAGTTCATACAGTTATAAAGATATCTTGCTCATGAGAAAAGCATGATAAACAGATGGATGGATGAACAACAGACCCAAAGCAATATGCCCCAATTATAGCAGTAAGAGTCCTCTAAAATGGAATGTTGACACTTTCGCATTTTATTCAATTTTGCTTCCTTACACTGTGCTTCCTTACAATGTGAATTAACCCTTAAACTGCCAATCATAACAATTGTTGTCTGCTTGTGATTTTAAAAGTTATTTTTGCAAACAGTGAGGACCCAGATCAGACTGCTCCTGTAGGAGCAGTCTGATCGAGGTCCACACTCTGCCTGTATGCAAAAATAGGTTTGAAAAGTTTGTAAGAATATTCAGCAGACGACATGAACAGACGACATTTTTAGATGCAGGTTTTCTTGGCATTTTAAGGGTCAATGTAAGATAATTATTAAGTGATGCATTATTGTTTGTGATAGTGCATGCAGCAGAAGTTAACCCTTAAAGTGCCAATCACATCTGCAGCAGACAACACTTTGATTCTCTTTTTTTTTTTTTTTTTTTTTTAATTTTTCATAGAAAATAAGACTTGACATATTTTCTCTGAAAAAAAAAAAAAAAAAAAAAAAAAAAATAGAATGTAGTCTGCTACAAATTTTGCTTAGCAATTTAAGAGTTAATACATTTGGTAAGATATCTGAAAATGGCAGTGGAACATGAAAGCTTTCTTTCACATGCCCACACTTTTTAACCTTTACCACTCTCTGGGTTAATTCAGCAAACAACAAATTGGTTATATTTTTTCTTATTTTTCCCAGAAAATAGGATCTGACATTTCATGTAAATTGTCTCCAATGCAGACAACTTGCATGAAATGTCAAGTCTTGTTTTCTGGGAAAAATAAGAAAAATACATCAATATGTCATCTGCTGAATATTTTAACTGGAGTGCTAATTGTTAATAAACACATGCATGCAAATACTGAATCACTTTACATTTGTACAATTCAAATGCAACAAGAAAAAGGTATTATTTAATAACAGTGATATGACAATCTGATACACATAACACAACAAGATTAACAAAGGGGAATTACTCTTCCTGACCAGTATTATCTTAGATCAGTCTCTGCAGATTTAATCTGTAATCTTTACCACTCTCTAAGCTAATTCAGAAGATGATTGAAGCTATTTTTCTTATTTTTCCCAGAAAAGAGGCCTTAGGACACTTCACATGAAATATTGGTCTTTTTCTGGGAAAAGTAAGAAATATATTCCAAAATGTCGTCTGTTGCAATTTCAACACAGCATCCTTTATGTAAGCATTAATATACCATATTTACCTTAAATATTAAAACACCTTAACTCCTTACCGTACTTGCCCTCAAATTTGATCATCTCTATTTGACAACCTGTTGATGTATATAAAGTTGCTGGATGAGTGGCAAATAGTGAAGACCCTGATCAGATGCTACATTCTGCAGCATCTGATCAGGGTCTTCACTGTTTGCTCAGGCCTGCTTGCCCTTATACTTTAAATAAGGTAAATATAGAAATGCAGAAAATTTCGCAGGCTGACTGTAAGATTCATACTGGTTTATGAAGTCCTCATCGCAGAACTAAATTGCTTTCCGCCAATGGACATGAAAGCTATAAATACATGTTTATACATAGATCACATACACTGTTTTCACCCTAAATATTTGAATGGACTTGCCTGAGCAAACCATGTAGACTCAGATCTGACTACTCCTTGGGGTATCCACTGTTTGCCATTCAATCAACATTGTATAGACACGTCACCAGTCATAAGAACTTACTTTCTATAAGGTGTTGGGTCAGTAGCAAATAGTGACCCTGTCAAACTGCTCTTTGCTCCTTTAGGAGCAGTTTGATCTGGATCTACACTGTTTGCTAAAGCTTGTCTGTCTGAATATTTAGGGTACCCAACACACATAAATTAACTATATTTACAATTATGTAAATCACTAAATATTACATTTCTTTTCTTGCGTAGAATAATTCTGGTTCCAATATACAACTGGCCCCATCAGATTCTTATTTAATGCTTTGACTTTATGGCACATGAACATGTATACAGCTATTAAGTGCCAGGCATGATATATCCCTACAACAAGTAAATAAAATGCATCATGACTAAAGAAAGATAACATATGCCAACATTAATCCAGATAAAGAAAAAGTTCTGATATTTTTCTTATTTCTCCACAGAATCATATGTTGTGGTACTCATTAGAAGCACTTCAGAGAGGTGTTTTTAATGAGGACCCACAACCCTATGTTTTTGTCAGGGAAGAAATAAAAAAAAATATATACCGTATTCAACCTAATTACTGCACTGTGCACTTAGGTTTTTCAAAAATGCTGTGATAACCTATACTAAAGGTACATTTAAAAAAAAAACAACAACAAAAAAAACAAAAACAAAAACAAAACAAAAAAAACTGCAAAGGACTTATCAAATAATGCTTATGCGATGTTTTTTTTTTATTATTATTTTCTTTATAAAGCATATGTTGTGGGTACTCATTTGAATTGCATCAACAAGTCAATGCAGTTTAAATCAGTACCCACAACATATTAAAGCATATGTTGTGGGTACTCATTTGAATTGCATCGACAAGTCGATGCAATTCAAATGGGTACCCACAACATATGCCTTTATAAAGAAGTAGACAAAAATTGCACTGGCCATCACGAATACACGCCTATGTAATTTTGACCCCCTTAAACCCCACTTTTATATAATAAAACTGGGGTTTACAGGGGTATACATTAGTTTTCTTATTTTGCTAAAATCATAGATTGTGGGTACCCATTAGAACTGCCTCGTCGAGGCGGTTCTAACGAGTACCCACAATCTATGTTTTGAGCAGAAATATAAGAAATATCAGATTTTTTTTCTGAAAATTTTCCTTTTTTGGTTGTAAAATTTTCAATATATTTGAATAGGCGTGTTTTCGTAATGCTGTAATCTGAAAACTATGGAACTGCTTGACTGTGCACTTATAGGAGCAAGTGCGGTAATTAGGTTGAATACTGTATTTTCTAGATATCCCTTTTACCCAAGTCCCATCCTACTATTCTGCAAGTGAACAGCAAATGTCCTGATTGGATGAAAGTACATGCAAGCTAGTCTCTGGAACTGCATCAACAGAATTTGTTTGTTTGTAATGAGTTCTTACAGCCCAGTCAACACAATGGGGTCATGTCAATCACAGTCAGTTACCTAACCACACTTTTACTGGTCAGGCTTAGTCCTCTAACTACTATTGTGCACATTCTTTTGCAAGAAACTGACAACTGGCCTCAATGAATCAGCAGATGGAAAAAATGACTATAGAAAATATTTCATGATCAGTCATCATTAAAGACTGTTGCTGACCCAGTGGGGTTCAAACCTGCAACCGCCTGATCATCAATTGGATGTGCGTCCAACTGAGCCACCGAGGCCGGCTTGCATCAAGATAGAATGGGGTCTCTGGGGGACAAAAGAACAGTAAAAAGTGGGTCTTTGTCAGTGTCAATACTTGGTAATGAAAGAACCAGACTGTTTTAGGCCCTCATTAACAGCACATGGACTGAAGACACTTTACAAATGGTGCGGTTCCAATAAAATACAACAGAACCATTTGTAATGAGAAATGCATTATCAAGAAATTACTGTATAATTCCTAAATATTGGAACATCTTAACTCCATACTATACTGGTCCTAAAAACTGAACAAGCCAATTTTCCTATCTCTTCATCTGTCTGAAAACTGCAGGACTGAGCGGCAAACTATGTAGACCCTGATCAGATGCTGCATTTTGCAGTATCTGATCTGGGTCTACACTGTTTGCTTAGACCTGTCTGTCCCAAAATTTAGGATTACTATAGTAAAAAATTGTCCAGATGCCCTATCATGGCAATGCTAGGCACAAAATTTTATATGAGTAGACAAATGAACAGCTGAATGGATGAAAAGGGATGATATAGTATGGCCTTCACCAAAGTGTTGGTGGTCATAATAAATAATCTATGTACATCATGTAAAGTCTAATGATTGTGTTACCAACCTCAGCAACATTATGTTTCTATGATATTCAAGTACAGTACTGACCCTAAGTATTGGGACAGACAGGCCTGAACAAACAGGGTAGACTCTGATCAGATGTCACAGAATGTGGCATCTGATTAGGGTCTACACTGTTTGTCACTCATCCAGTAGTTTTTAGGTAGTAAATGGATTTCTTCAAAATTTAGGACAAGTATAGAAAGAAGTTAATGTGTCCCAAAATTTAGGTTCAATATGATACTTCCATGGAATTCTGAGTTTCCCTTTTCTAACGCTTTGTTACACACAAAACTATCATATTCACCCTAAATATTCAGACAGAGTTGACTATATGGACAGACACTCCTGAACAAACCGTGTAGACCCAGCTCGAACTTTCAACAGCTTTCAAAAAGTCGTTTTTTGCTTGGCACTTTACGCGGAAGAAGTAAATTTTCGAACTTTTGTAATGATTTAATGCAAAACCATTTGTCGTATCTACATGTACTTATGCACAAAAACTTTTATTCTAGTCATTTAGGGGATAACTGCATTCAAATTTGGTATTTGGGGAGGTAAATCGGCGGTTTTACGGGCGGAAATTTCGTTTTACGGCGACGCGTCAGCGTCGCCGTAAAACGAAATTTCCGACCGTAAAACCGCCGATTTACCTCCCCAAATGACAAATTTGATGCAGTTATCCCCATTCTAATGCATTTATTCATTTTTTCTATTTTAAAAATGTACTATTTGCACAAAACGACAAGTGCTGTGAGCTGCGTAAAACCAAATGCCAGCCAATGAGAATGACGTTACGTAATGACGTCGGATTTGCGACAGTATATCGCAGAATATACCGTCGCAAATTTTTGACGTTGTCCAATCAGACGTCGCGTTACATACGCGAGTGCATTAGAATGGTTTTTAAAAAATCAAATATTTTCACTTTTTCCAATAGTAAAAATGAACACAAATTATGCAGAAATCTATAGGGTAGGTAACTTGGCGGCAGATTTTCAACAAGTTCCACTTGTTCAATTTTTCTAAAATTTACACAATATTGTTGTGAAACAGCAATAATTCAAATTCATTAAAGAAAAATAAGAAATATTTTCTTAGTCCCAGATTCCAAAATATCATTCTACTATAGAAATTGCATATGTCAGACCAATTTTTGGCCGTAAATTTAATTTTAGGGTAAATATTTGAGAACAAAACACAGAAACAGAAAAGAAAAATGGTTTCTGATGAGATATGATCAATAAGAACAAAATATTTTCATCTAAAATAAAATGCCAAGCAAAAAACGTCTTTCTGAATAATGTCGAAAGGACAGTAGGGTCTGTAGTTTACCATTCAGCTAGTACTTCTTAATTTTTGCAACTTGCTGGGCTAATTCAGCAGTTGACAATTTGATATTTTTTCTTATTTTCCCCAGAAAATAGGCTTTGCCATTTCTTGCAAATTGTTTCCATAGGAGAACATATGCATGAAATGCTGAAGCCTATTTTCTGGGAAAAAAATATTTCAAAATGCTACCTGCTGAATTTTTTACCCTGTATGCTTAGCATTCAAAACATCACTTGGTAGTCAAATGGATTTGTTCAAATTTAGGATAACTAAGGTAAAGAAATGTGGTATCCGAATATTTAAGATAATATCGGTGGAATCAGCAGTGTTGAAATATTGCATGTGCAAACAAATGCCCAAGGCTGCCATGACTGCTCACAAGACTTATTTTATCCTGTGTACAATTTTTATAATGTCTTCACAAATAAATAATCAATATATTACAGCTTTAATACATGAATACAAGGGAAACCTTATGTCATATAATGCAGTGAAAACGCTATACATTTTGGGAAAAGGGCCCATTCAAATCGGTTAGTTGCTGTTGTTTTCCATTTTGTTGTTCTGACAAAAACCAGGATTGCTGTATGTAGCAAGAAACAAAGCTTTTATATTGGCAAACCTGATGTTTAACCTTTATCACTCTCTGGGCATTTTCAGCAGACGACAAATTGATGATATTTTTCTTATTTTTCCCAAAAAAACAGGATTTGACATTTCATACAAATTGTCTCCTTAGGAGACAATTTGCATGAAATGTCATAACCTGTTTTCTGGAAAAAATAAAAATATTTCAAAATGTCATCTGCTGAAAATTTTACTCAGAGTGCTAAGCGTTAACCATATTGTCATTGTTGAGAAGACTTGCATAAAATTACTTGTTAGGTTATCAAAATATTGTGCCTGAGTGTTCTCAGCAAAGACAATACAGGAGTACATAGAATCTGCAAATATAAGTTATATTTTTGCACAGTTTATTTCACAATCAAATCTAAACGATTCAGCTAATTAAAGCCTTTTTCAAGAGTGAGTAGTTCTTTCAATGCTACACCATCTTCTTATCAATACTGTCAAAAATGGTTGATGCTTGTGCGCTTATGAGATGCAAATATGAGTACTTTCGTTTTTGCTACATACTCCGAGCTTATTCTAATTTTCATCAAAACGGTGGAAATTAGAATAATAAACGACTAACAGATCAGAACAGGCCCTTTTTTGCAAAAATCTATAGTCTTTTTCACTGTTATGTATGACATAGGTTTCCCCTTTTGGAATATACAGAACAAAACAGAACTTTGGCCACTGTGCTAAAGACAATTTTGTGTCATAATTATGCATTCCAACCTCTATGCTGTTCACCTTCCTCTGTTGTTCACTTGTCACATTGAAGTTCATTGATACATGATGCAAATCATATGGCGTAACTAAAGAGTTTGTGTGGTTTTATTTTTTTCATGGCAAGATGACTCGCAAAATCATACAATAATGCCCATAAAAATTCTTCTGAAGACACTAGACCCAAACAGTTTTCTGCAAATATTTCAGTGAGTCACAGGTACTGAAAAAAAACGAACTGAACAAAGAAAAAAACAAAAACAGACAACAGTTTACTAAAGAACTTGGACAACAATCATAGCTCTAAGCAAGATGTTTCTTTTCAATCAAAAATACTTCTTATTTCAGCATGAAAATATAGGTTGTTGGTACTCATTGGAAGCCTCCTTATAAGTCCCAACAACCTAGATTTGAACAGACAAATAAGAAAAAATATTAACCCTAGTCCTGCTGAACCCGGATATACCCTGCCTTTGCAAACTGAGTAGATCCAGATCAGTTGGCTTCTTCAGAAGCCAACTGATCTGGATCTACACTGTTTGTCATTAAGTATGTGAATTTATATCCTCAATCTGGATTAGGTAATCTGATTGAATGACAATTAGAAATGGGCATGGCATCTTAACTTATGCAGAAAGACAAGGGTTAATCAGGGTACCTCTCTTATCTCAATGCTAAGTAAACTGTACAAAGACAAATCAAATGAGCTATATCATGATAAAACCTGTCTTTGGACAAATGCACACTGCATATATGCTATGACCACAAGTACAGTGTTAGTCTAGACAAGGCATGTACAATTGCTCTTCAAAATCTATGATGCTCAAAGAACTGGGCATGCTCTGAACAAAGCATGCATAAGCAGTCTATGGTAAATGTCCTAAAATTATGAACATCAAAGTGTCTGACAAAATGACATATGCAAAAAGTGCAGACCCAGGTCAGACTGCTCCTGAAGGAGCAGTCTGATCAGGGTCTACACTGTTTGCCATTCCACTTAGTATTTAAGAAACAGCTGCATAAAAAGCAAAATTTATGCCAAAATAGTATGGAATAAAGTGTTCAAAATTTTAAAACATTTACCATAGTTTGGAGACCTGTATACACAACTCACATGTATCCTATGACAGATTTTGTCATGATATAACTAAAAAAATGACTTCTGTATTTATGCTAAATATTCAGACACTTTAACCCTTAAAGTGCCAATCACAAATGCAGCAGACGACAATTTTATTTTTTTTTTATTTTCAGAGAAAACAAGTCTTGACATTTCATGTGAATCATCTGCTTGGCAGATGATTCACATGACATGTCAAGACTTGTTTTCTCTGAAAAATAAAAAAATTAAAAAAAAATGAATGTTGTCTGCTTCAAAGTTTGCTGGCGCTTTAAGGGTCAACTCCTTACCATACTTGTCCTGAACTTTGAACACATCATTTTATGTTTTCATGTGTCTAAAAAATGCAGGACAAGTGTCAACCATTGTAGACCCTGATCAGATACCACAAAATGCAACACCTGATCTGGGTCCACAATGTTTGCTCAGGCCTGTCTGTCTGAATATTTAGAGTAAATACATTAAAATTAACCGGTATTACTATTTTCTATAAACCACAACACAAATCTCACTGCGGCCACAAGAAGGTCCATTTTGATGGCATAATTCTCAGTGTCTGTGAAGTTACATCTGTACCTATATATGTTCTGTTTATATTCATTTTATCTTGTACGCATTTGTGGTCTGATATGTGTCCACACCGGTCTATTGTCTATGACATATAAAATGACAGTTTTATGCGTTGCATGCTGAATAAAAATTTCTGCAAACAACAATCTAAAATATTTTTTCTTATTTTTCCCAGAAAACAGGCTATGCCATTTCATACAAATTGTTTCCTGAGGCAACAATTTGCATGAAATATCAAAGCCTATTTTCATGGAAAAATAAGAAAACAAAATCATCAATTTGTTGTTTGCTGAATTTACTCAGAGAGCTGTAAAGGTTACACAGAGGTCAGAAAAAAGCTTGTGTTCATTATATAAGTGGACATTGTGAACTGAGCATATAAGAAACTAAAACAAGTTAATACTCAGAAAAGTTTGCAACTTTTACTCAGTTATAGTTTCTCATCTGTATACTTAATACAATCATTTTTTAACTGATGTTTTGTTTTGTTTTAAGCCAGATAGATAAATGTCAGAGTGCCTTCCAAAAAAGTTATGAAGTATTTTTCAATCAAAACAAGGCCAATCTAACCTACAATATGACTCATGTTCACTGAAACATTTACTGCTCTGTCATATTTAAGGTATGTTCATAAAAAAGGTTATACAGATTGCATTATGAAAACACGCCTATTCAAATATATTGAAAATTTCACCACCAAAAAATGAAAATTTTCAGATAAAAAATTCTGATATTTTTCATATTTTTGCTCAAAACATAGATTGTGGGTACTTGTTAGAACTGCCTCATTGAGATAAAAGTAGGGTTTAAGGGGGTCAGAATTTTATAGGCATGTTTTCGTGATGGATTCTTGGTTATAAGTTACTATCTACCAGATGGACCAAAGTAGACTTTCAAGCTAGGTCATGCAGAAGATTTATAATATGGTAAATCATTACGAAAACACACCTATTCATGTACATTGAAAATTTCACCACCAAAAACTGAAAGTTTTCAGATAAAAATTCTGACATTTTTTCATATTTCTGCCTAAAACATAGATTGTGGGTACTCGTTAGAACCACCTCATTGAGGCAGTTCTAACAAGTATCCACAATCTATGTTTTGAGCAGAAATATAAAAAATATTGTATACCCCTGTAAACCTCAGTTTTACTATATAAAAGTAGGGTTTAAGGGGGTCAAAATTATATAGGCTTGTTTTCGTGATGGTCCTAAAATTTCAAACACTTTATTCCATCCTTTTCTGACCTATCAAATAAATTTTGCATTTTATGCAGAAATTGTTTCTTGAAATAATGGAATGGCAATTAGTGTAGACTCTGAACAGACTAGGAGCAGTCTGATCAGGGTCTACACTGTTTGCAAATGCCATTTGATCACAAATTTTTGTGTTCAAAATTTTTTGGATAACTGCCCTATAAAACCATAATGGTTTAACCAATTTTGCTAAAAATGCTGTCACTTAATTCGTGTCAAATTGACAGGCTTAATGCCTGTGCATATGCAATTTCAGAGAAAGCAGAAAATGTAAAAAAATTAAGGTGTGGTCTTTCATTTTGCCTCTAAATATATCTAGAATTATAAATACTGTATTTATTGCAATATAAGCCTCCTCTCTGATAAATGCCCCTCCTACTTTTCTAAGAGAAAAGCATTAATACATACATGTAAAATTGAGTTTAGACCATCAAAGTATCTTATCTTCGACACAAATTTGGACTTAATTCTGCCATTATAGCAGCAATGAATTGCAATGCACCCCCAAATCCAGCCCTCCCCCTTCCCTTGGCATATATCTGAATAAATACAGTATATTAACCCTTGTCCTGCTGAATAAATAAAGATGCCGCACCCACTTCTAATTTTCAGCCAATCAGATTATTTGATCAGGATTGTTGCTATAAATTCACATACTTAAAGGCAAACAGTTAATGAAGAAGCCAACTGATCTGGATCTACACTGTTTGCAAAGGCAGGGTATATCCAGGTTCAGCAGGACAAGGGTTAAGAAAATCCTTAGCCAATAAATATAGATTCCTATAGTAGAGTTTACACTATATTTACCCTAAATATTGAGACACCTGAATACCTTGCTATACCCTATTTACCCTAAGTAATCAGACACCGTATTTCTTTACCATATTTGTCCTACAATTTGTGTACCATATTCAACCTAATTACTGCACATACCACTATAAGCACACAGTCAAGCAATTCCGTAGTCTTCAGATTACAGCTAGTGTACTTTTTATCTACATCTTTATAAAGGTGTATGTTGTGGGTACCCATTTGAATTGCATCAAGTTGTTGATGCAATTCATATGAGTACCCACATCATATGCTTTTATAAAGAAAATCAGAAAAAAACAACAACACAACATCGCATAAGCATCATTTGATAAGTCCATCTCTGATGTTCTTTTTTTTTTTTTTCTTAAAGTATACCCTCACTATATGCAAATACATATATTTTACCACAAGTTTTCCCACTAATTTTGAAAAACCTAAGCGCATAGTGCAGTAATTAGTACAGTATGTCCAGTTTACTATCTGTTAATATGTCTAAAAATTGCTGGATGAGTGGCAAACAGTGTAGACCCTGATCAGATGCCACAGAATGGGTATACATTGTTTGCTAAGCCCTGTTTGTCCGAAGATTTATGTTAAATACAGTACTTGTCTTAAAATTTGAACAAGTCCATTTGACTACCGTAGTCTTGTTGATGTGTCTAAATAACGGCAAGATAAGTGGCAAACAGTGAAGACCATGATCAAACTCTGAGTTCTGTGGCATCTGATCTGGATCTATCCAGTTTGCTGAGGCCTGTTTGTCCCAATAGTTAGGGTAAATAAGGAAGTTCAATTACTGTTCTGGTTTCCTTTCTTTTTTTTTTTTTTTAGCAGCAGCAGCACCTATATGCACCTGTATGTGATATAAGATCTCAAATCACACACTAGTACCAGATCTCCAGACAAACGAGTATCTAGATGTATTTTTTTTCTCATTTCTCCAAAAAAACATATGTTGTGGGTACTTCTAATGAGTACTCACAACATATGTTTTCATTGGGAAATGAGAATACTATTAATACTTTTTTGCCGAAAAAAAAGCACCTTATCTGGAGCTCTGGTTACTGTGATATTGCATAATACGCTGCATGTACTACTTTTGATCACAATGCCTTGTGGCAGCCATTTCCTCAGTTGCTATGGCAACAGCCAATGAAAATGGAGATGAAAATTCTGCTGTACAAAATGACTGGATGATATTTATAGCTACACACTTGTAGTCTTTGTCATTAGAATTTTCTTATCTATACTATCGTCCGAAACATTCATCGGTGTTTTTTCGTCTACATCATCCATATATTTGATATCCTCATAATTATCTATTGCTAGATAACCGAATTCTGTGTTTGCATTCCCATCCCCCGTATTGGTATTTCCATTTTGTAGGTTTGGAAAGTAAAAGGCAGAATTTCTATTGCTATTTCCATTGCCACAGAAGGAGTTTCTGTTGCTGTTTGATTGAAGATTTAACATCTGTCTTGGTGGCTGAAAAAATAAACAAAAATATGTCATGAAATTTTTGACAGAAGAGTTCAGCAAAGACTCAAATCAGCCAGTGGATTCACAGCCCAAACAGTCTTCACAGATGTTCAGCAGACAGCCAAGGCTGGTGAGGATGATGATGATTGATTGACTGAGTTGAGGTTTTACTGCCAAGTCAACCCATTAGGGTCATGTTGAGTGCAGTCAGTTTACCTAACTACCCTTTTCCTGGACAGGTTTAGTCCTCTAAGAGGTTAACCAGTTCTTGTGCACATTCGATCACCAGAAACTGACAACTGCCCTTCTTGAATCAGCGGAAGGGAGAGAATGACCATAGAAAATATTTCATGATCAATCACCATGAAAGAATGTTGCTGGACCTGGTGGGGACTGAACCCCTGATCTCCTGATCACCGGTCAGACATGCATCTGACTGAGCCACCGAGGCTGGCAATGATGATGATGATGATGATTAGCTGTTTTATGTCTCTTTCAACATTATTTAAGCCATATCGAGATGATGAATGGATAGTAATGATAGCTCTGTGCACATTCTGTAGCATCTAATCTGGGTCTACACTGTTCACTGTTTGCTCAAGTCTACTAGTCCCAATACTTAGGATAAATACAATACCCTAAATATTCTGACGCTGTCACTTGTTATCATACTTACTTAACCTTGTAGTTGTACAAACAAGTACATTTTACTACCTGGGCCCAGTTGTTCAAAGCATTGTTAGCTTAATGAGCTTGTTAGAGGTCAAAATGTTAACTGTTCTAGTAAGTACAATATCTAATTCACAGGTATTTTTGCTGAAAAAATGTGAGTAGCTTTTACAAAAGCTACTCACATTTCTTCAGCAAAAATATTAGAGTATATGCCTATATGCTATATTTAATGATTAAAGTTTTAACGATACATTAACTACTGACATAGTTAGTTTTGAACAACTGGGCCATGGTCATTTGACTAAAAGTGAATGGCAAACAGAGTAGACCCTGGTTAGACTGCTCCTTTACTAGTCACCTGATTGGGGTCTACACTGTTTCCTCAGCAATTCTGTTTCAATATTTTGGGTAAATATTTATACTTTGTCAAAATATATTAGGTTACTTTTAGGGACATCACTCTGTCAGATTCAAAACCTTTCATTAACCATTAAAGTGCCATGCAAAATTGTAGCAGATGACATTCTTAATCCTTGTCATGCTGGATCTGGATATACCCTGCCATTCCAAACAGTGTAGATCCAGATCAGTTGGCTTGTGAAAAAGCCAAACTGATCTGGATCTGCACTGTTTGTCATTAAGTATGGGAATTTGTATCAACAACCTGGATCAAATAATCTGATTGGTTAAAAATTAGAAGTGGGCATGGCATCTTAATTCATTCAGCATGACAAGGGTTTTTTTTTTTCAAACTGTCATTTGCTGCTGTTATGTTTGGCTCTTTATGGGTTAAAAGGACCCTCTATTAATCCTAATGGGCTAATATCTCTGATTATTTCTGCCAATTTCAGAACAAGAGTCTAATATTCTTTTTTTCTGTTTTCAAGGTTGCAATATTACTGAAAGGAAGATTCCATGTGAATCATTCTCCTTTTCTCGGGATGCATTTAATGAAATTAAGTCAAACTGGTATGCACTTTGGGAGAAGAGCCGCAATGTCAGAAAATGTACCTTCGGACATGTGCATCAGATTCAGATCAGCCTGCACATTCCAGCAGTCTGATCAGAATCTTCACTCTGCACATTTTGGATAGTCAAGGAAGCAAAGTTTCTTCATGCAGACAAGGAATACCCTGATCAGACTGCACAGATGTACTGGCTGATTTGAGTCTTTGCCAGGCGCATGTCTGAAGGAAAGTTTTCTCATGGTGTGGCTCATTTCAAAATGTGAAAAATGGATGAGAAGTATCCAAAAAGCCTACACCCAGTCTTCGACACTACTGTGCCAAAATACCCCAGAAACATGGTGTTTCACTGTACGTATAAATCTCATAGAAAAGCCTACACCCAATCTTCGACACTATTGTGCCAAAATACAATGAACCCCAGAAACATGGTGTTTCACTGTATAAATCTCTTAGAAAATAAATAAATAAATAAAAAAAAAAAAAAAAAAAAAACACCTGGAAACAAATACAATGTACATGGTTAAGAGAAAGAACTAGGCTGGGCTATGATATATACATATGTTTTACAATTTCAAAAATTACTAACATTGGAAGCTAACTAAAATAACTGAATTGAGTTGTATAGCACAATATATCTACAAATGTATTGACTAAGATTTACCCTAAGTATTTAGACAAACATGCTTGGACAAACTGTTCAGAACCAGATTGTCTTTCACAGAATGTGACATCTGATCAGGGTCTATATTGTTTGCCAGCTAGCAGTTGTTATAGACAGACCAAGAGGTATGGTAAAAGTCCTAAAATTTCAAACACTTTATTCCATACCTTTTTTGGCCTATAGTTTGATTTTTGTGCAGTTGTTTCTTTAAATGGGAACACCATATAAGTTATAAGCATACCTAGGAGTAAAGTGCTTGACAGGCCATTTATTTTGATGCAAGAGTTATCTAAATCAGCCCAGAAAGAAGGAAGTTATGGTGGTTTGAATATATTTAAAATGGCTGTCATGGATGCCGCCATATTGTAGGCTTTGTGACGTCACTCAGCCCAAATTTTATGTGCAAAACCAAATTATAAAGGGTTTTAAGAATAATTTTGCTTCATTTTTTTTATAATCTTTTAATTCTAGTGACAAGCAATCATTTCCCCCAAAATAAATACACTTTATGAGAAGAACTACCTTTATGAAACAAATTTTAATTTTTATGAAACTTAAAATATTCAAAATGGCGGCGCCCATTCCACCAATGTTAAGTGAGAATAACCTGCAGAATGTATGGTAAACAGTGCAGACCCTAAGCTGATACCATATTCTGTAAAGCCTAATCTGGATCTACATTGATTCTAAGATTTATCTATCAGAATACTTAGGGCAAATATGTAGACTGGCTCCCATCTGACTGATTTGGAATCAGCATAAAAATAAATTCATGTTTTACAAAAATCCTATCTTTTGGAATGTCTTCTCTCTGATTTGGCTGATCAGTTATGAGTTTTTGACTGGTAAGGGAGAAGGTATGTGTAGAAAAATAGCCATGGCAAGGAGGAGTATTTTACCTTTGTTAGATTAGAAAAATAAAACTCATAGCCATGGGGAAAGGCTTGGCAAGTATGGTAAATTCAATGATTATTGATAGACACTAAACTAGCATAACTAACAAGGCATTTACAAGCCTTTTTTGTCATGTATGGTATATCAGTAACTACTGCTACAGAATAAACCCTTCAAACACAAAGCATATTTGCAGCTGACAACATCCAAATTTTCAATATTATTTTTAGACAAAATAAGACTTGGCATTTCATGTGAATGGTCTGACCATTCATGTGAAATGCCAAGGCTTATTTGCTCTGGAAAAAAAAAAAAAATTGAAATGTTGTCTGCTGCAACTGATTAGCACTTTAAGGGTTAAACTACCATATGGGTAAGTGTTATATATCTTTAGCCTACTCTAGTCAAAATTAATGGATAATTAACAAGTAATGTATTTTTTTTTTTAATTTTTCAAGAAAACACCAGGAATTACATTTCATTTAACCCTTAAAAAGCTAATTACAACTGCAGCAACTAACATTTTGTGTGTGTGCGTGCATGTGTGCATACATGGCATGCATGCATGCATGCATGTGTGCATGTATGCATGTGTTTGTGTGTGTGTGTTTTTCAGGGAATATAAGGCTTGGCATTTTATGTGTGCCTATTTTATCTGAAATTTAATAATAAAAACAATTTAGAATGCCATCTGTTACAACTTTGCTTTGCGTTTCAGTTATTACTGCTTCCAAAGGATTTGGAAACATGAGCTGCACATTGCTGGATAGCATATCATGAGAACCGCAAATGCCCTAAGTTTGGGACAGATAGGCCTTTGCAAACAGTGTTGACCCAGATCAGAATCTGATCAGGATCTACATTGTTTGCCATACATACAGCAATATCTTAGACACATCAAGAGATAGTAGAATGGATATTCCAAATTTTAGAACAAGTATGGTAAGTCAACAGAGTGTCCCAATACTAATGTAAATATGGACATTGATCTTATTGCTTAGCAGCATACTAGGTAAAAATTTCAGAAGAGGACTTTTTGATTTTTTCCCCCAGATGACAGGGTCTGAAATTTATGCAAACTAATGAGACCATTTGTATATGTCAAACTTTATTTTCTGGGAAAAAATAAAATCTGTCATTTGTTGATTTTGCTCAGAGAGTGCTAAATGTTAAGCCTTAAAGCGCCAATCACAACTACAGCAGACGACAATTTTTTTTATTATTTTTTTTTATTTTTCAGAGAAAACAAGTCATGATATTTCATGTGAATCGTCTGCTTTGCAGACGATTCACATGAAATATTAAGACTTGTTTTCTTTGAAAAATTAAAAAAATAAAAAATAAATGTCGTCTGCTACAAATTTTGCTTGGCGCTTTAAGGACTTATAGATTAACTCCTTACTCAACTTATCCTAAATCTTGAACAAGCCAGTTTGACTGCCCTGTTATATATCTAAAAAGTGCTGGCATAATGCTCAACAGTGTAGATTCTAGTAAAACTGGAAAGCAGTTTGATCTGAATCTACACTGTTTATTAAGGTACATGTATAATTGTCCGAATACAAAGCTGAAGTACGGTGACTTTCCTGACTGCATGTTTGCCCATCATATACTTTGTTACTTTGAATCAATATCTACCATCAGGCCAAATATAAACTAAATTCAGAAAGTTTTGGATTTTATGAAGACTTCAAAGCTCAGTTAAACACAAAATTTTAACTCTTGCACTAAACAAAATTGTAGCAGACAACATTCTTATTTTATTGTTAGCGGTGAAATCAGTGTATATTTGGTGAAAATAAAAGTGGTATCAATCACTAGTGAAATGATATCGTATCATTTCACTATAGTGACTGATACGATTTATATTTTCACTGCTCGCTTTGGACGACTTCGGTTTTCTTCATTGTTTCAGAAGTGGATGTTACCTCCACTTCAGATTTTTGAACACCTCTAACTTCTTTGTTTCTGAACAAAACTATCAAGTGTTGGTGTGCATTTTCTTAGTTAGAATGTAAGGAACATTTTGGTATCAATATTATTTTGATTTGCCGAAACTTTTTGTTTTTGTCTCTCCAGCGTTTCGCATGTAAAGCACTGAACGTCGACGTCATGACATTCATGTTTTGTTTGGTGACGTTAGATATGACGTCAGAAACATGCAGTGGCGTGTAAAAAAAATAAAATAAAAAGAAAATTTACTCTTTTTCAGTGAATACCATAAAAATTTTCATCTCGTGTAATAAAAACATTCAAATTTTCACTCGTGCTTCGCACTCGTGAAAATACTGATGTTTTCATTACACTCGATGACAATATTTATGGTATTCACAGCAAAAGAGTAAATATCCTCTATTTATTTTTCTTTTTTTTTTTTCAGAGAAAATAGGTCTAGACATTTCCTGTGAACTGTCTGCCTAGTAGACAATTCACATGAAAAATCAAGCCATATTTTCTCTGAATCTGAAAAAAAAAAGAGAAAAAATCAAAATGTTGTCCACTGTATTTATGATTAGTACTTTAAGGGCTAACATTTTCCTATGTATATGAACACCAATTCTGGTGCTGAGGCGATGCCAAAGGCAGTGCAACTTTTTTTTTTTCTCTACTTTCATACAGGAAAAAAAAAATGTAAAAAAAAAATACAGCCAGACAAACTTTGTGCCAGAATTTTCTCTGTTTTTATGTACAATATAAAGATTTTTCCCTGTGTAATTCTATGTTCAATATATACATCATATACAATTTAAGTCCATTAAAGGTCTACAACTACCCAAAACCAATGATTTAAGTCTATCATGTCTCCATTAACTTTTGCCCATCTCTAGGCAAATTCAGTAGATGACAGACTGATGATATTTTTCTTATTTTTCCTAGAAAACAGGACTTGACATTTCATGCAAATTGTCTCCAATGGAGACAATTTGCATGAAATGTCAAATCCTGTTTCCTGAGAAAAATAAGAAAAAATATTTCAAAATGATGTCTGCTGAAAATTTTAACCAGAGTGCTAAGCATAAAATACCACCAATTCCCCAACTGCATTATGTAAAATAACTCCATTACTTATTTTTCTCTTAAGACTGCAATATTAACACTTAAAATGCTGTGTAAAAAATTCGGCAGATGACAGTTTGAAATATTTTTCTTATTTTTTCCCAGAAAATATGTTTTCACATTTCATGCAAATTGTCTTCTTAGACAATTTACATGAAATGCCAAAGCCTGTTTTCTGAGAAAAATAAGAAAAATATCCACAATTTGTCATCTGCTGAATTTGCCCAGAGCGGTAAAGGTTAAGACTGCAATATTACATACAACAACAGGAAGTCTGGGAATGGCAATTTTCAACAATTAGAAGCCTATTGCTTGTTGAATTTGCATAAAAGCAGACAGCAGCTGATGGGGAATGCATACAAGGCCAAGGAACATAACTCTGATATGTTAATATTTGCCTCCATTCTCAATGGGAGCCACTTTTAAAGGAAAGAGGGATCAAATTCTTTCCTTTAACCCTTGTCATGCTGAATAAATTAAGATGCCACGCCCACTTATAATTTCCAGCCAATCAGATTACTTGATCTGGGTTTTTGATAGAAATTCACAAATTTAATGACAAACAGTGCAGATCCAGATTAGTTGGCTTCTTCAGAAGCCAACTGATCTGGATCTACACTGTTTGCTAAGACAGGGCATGTCATGTTTAGCAAGAGAAGGGTTAAGAGTAGTCCCCATTTTTGAGAGGTTTCAAATACTAGAAAGCCAGCTTCCTGTATGCAAAACTTGTCTCCCTTTTGGAAAATGGCAGCAAATTTTTTCTCCTGTATCCATACATCTTAAAATATTTGTTCTTGTTTCCTCAGAAAAGTGAACCTGGCATTTCATTTGAAACATCTTCTTCACAGACGATTAAAATAGAATGTCATGTTCTATTTTAGGGAAAAATTAGAAGAAAAACACTCATTTATTGTCTGCTTATTTCACCTGCAGCAGGCTAATGGTTAACATTTCTGCTGATATTTAGAGGATTTTAGAAGTGGAAACTGAGCAGCACCAAGTGAAGAGGGTATTATATGCCTAGTCTGGTAAGGCATTCTCACTCATTGCATTAAATGAATCTGTGCACAGACAATAATTAGACAGCCTCCAGTCTCCAGTGACTAATTGTTTTTTTGTTTGTTTTTTTCTTATAACCCTTTTTATTAATCCACTAAAATAAAACCAAAGTAATAGTGACCAGCCTTTATGGTCATGATATTTCTTTTTTTGGTTTTATTTTTGTGGATTATCAAACAGGATTATGAGAAAAATATTTAGTCACTGGAGACTGGAGCCCATTTTGGGGCAGCTCAGTTTAGTAACACTATATATCATAATAACCCTAAATAGTGGGACAGACAGTCCTGAGCAAACAGTGTAGACCCAGATCAGATGTTGCAGAAGACAGCATCTTATCAGGGTCTACACTGTTTGCCACTTATCTAGCACTATTTTAGACACACCAACAGGTAGTAAAAAAGACTTTTTCAAATTTTAGGACAAGTATGGCAAGGTGTTAAGGTGTCCCAATACTTTTGGTAAATATGGTAATCTACATCTGAAAAAAAAAATAAAGTAAGGATTACATGAACCTTAAAAAAAAACATACATGTATTAGCATCTGGTTTAAACATTTTATTATTTAGTTCAACTGGGAAAATGGGACATAGATACAAAACATTGCAAAGCATACACATAATATTATTGGAATTAAAGCAATAGTGCTCGTCTGACTGGTATATTAAAAAAAAAAAAGAAAATAAAAAAAGAAAAAGAAAAAAGGCTGAGGACTAAATATATATATACAACAAAGAGAAAATCAAGCTTGGGAAAAAAAACAAGGTGAATTTTCCATCAGAGGCAGGGAGTAACAAATTTTAATGTTTTATGGCCTGGCTAATGGCAGAGGACTTTCAATTTCATGTTTGTTTATGTTGAGGTTTTACGGCCCAGTCAACCCATTGGGGTCATGTTGAGCGTGGCCAATTTACCTAACCACACTTTACTGGGCAGGCTTAGTCCTCTAAGTGGTTAACCAGTATTGTGCACATTCTATTACCAGCAACTGACAACTGTCCTTCTTGAATCAGCAGAAGGGAGAGAATGACCCTAGAAAATATTTCATGATTAAGTCTCCTCGAAAGAATGTTGCTGACTCGGTGGGGGTTGAACCCACAACCTTCTGATCACCAGTCAGACATGCATCCAACTGAGCCACCGAGGATGGCCAAACAAATTCTACCTCTTTTGAAATACAAAAATTTGCAATTTCATAAAAAAAGACCTTTTTTTTTTTAATTTTTAGCAAGACAAAACAACTGACGTTTCCCACCATGTAAATCAGGCATAAACATGACACTGTTTGATCTGTGCTGACCTTCAAAATAAGGTCATGACCACCAAAATCTCATAAACTCTAAAGCTTGTCCAAAATATGTATCCCTACATGTTTGATGAAAATCCAACAATAACAATAGGTTTAACAGATCTCATGAACACAAGACACAATACAAAATTTGACAGTTTTGTGCTGACCTTGAAATTTAGGTCAATGTCACCAAATTTTTATCAGCTCTAAAGCTTGTCCCATTAATGTGTCCCTACAAGATTAATGAAAATCCACACCCCATCCACCCCCTATTCAATGCCCTTGCTGTCGTTGAACCTAATGTTAATAGGATAGGGACTGAAAAAAATATTGTGCACAAAAGAAACTACATGTATGTAAATTTGACACTGTTTGTCCTGTGTTGACCTTGAAAATAAAATTGAGATAACCAGAATGTAATCAGCTCTAAAGCTTCTTCCAATGATGTATCTCTGCAAGTTTGAATTACTATTCAAGGGATCTTGTGCATACAAGAAACTCATGCCAGTGCCCTTGCTGTCACGTACTGAACCTAATGCAAAATGGATCAGGACCAACACTAGTATGTCCCTTTCCACTTCTGGTTGGGGATATGATAATAACCACATTCAATGAGCATATCTATGCCTTCATAAAATGCCAGTTTTCATATATGATATCCAATATGGCATTTACCCTAAATATTTGGAAAGACAGACTGAGCAAACAGCTTAGACCCTGGTCCAACTTCTCCATAAGGAGTTGTTTAATCAGGGTTTTTCATTCAATCACACAATTTTAGACACATCACCAGGTAGTTCCATGGACTTGATCAAAATTTAGGACAATTATGGTAATGAGATGAAGTGTCTAATTACTTAAGGAAAATATTACAATGGTAGACTATTAAACATTATTTATTATTCTTAACCCTTCTACTCCAAACCACCTCAGTGGTCTCTTCCATGTCTGAATTGGGCACATTCATTACTTCAAAAAGGGGTAAGTGACAAAAATCACAAACAGAATGATAAACAACACAGATCCTGATGGCCTGATACAATGTAACAAGGCATCTCATCTGGATCTACATTGTTTGCATAGGTGCTTGTTTTGATTTTCAGGGCTGAAAGGTTATATTGAGGCATGCCAAGGGAAAATGTATCTTCAGAGCATTTGCGAACAGTGAAGATCCAGACCAGCCTGACTTAATAGCTCCGGCTAAGATACTTATATTCCGACCCCAAAAAAAAAATGAATATTTTTCTTATTTCCCGAGGAAAACATATGTTGTGGTATTCATTAGAAATACCCAAGTGAGACCTATTTTTCTTATTTCTCCAGGAAAACATATGTTGTGGTACTCATTAGAAGCACTTCATTTTTTCTTATTTCTCCAGGAAAACATATGTTGTGGTACTCATTAGAAGCACCTCAGTGAGGTGTTTCTAATGATTACCACAACATGTTTTCCTGGAGAAATAAGAAAAATAACTTTCAATATATGCCTGTTTTCTGGAGCTATGATGAAATCCATGCAGTCTGAACAAGGCATTTTGTGTCTGCTTACAGAAACATTATATACTCTAGACTGTATCAGTGCACAGAAGAGTTCCTGATGAGATTATGCAGATGCACAGGATAATCATACATGCCATAAGCTGTGGACTAAAATCTGTGAGAAAAGGCAAAATTTTAAGGAAGCTTTGGCAAAATTCTGTGGGATTTTCTTCAACATCACTTTGGAGCTCCCCCAATATATTCTAAAGTCTTTTTTTTCATGTAGGAAGCTTGTGAAAACCACAATAGTGTGTGATTTATGTTTACTTCTTCATCAAATTTGTTGTAAAATGGTCTAAAAATTCTGTGAGATTTGAATTTTTTACGGGCATTGCCATCCAGAAGGGCCAATTTCTGTGAGATTTAATCTCACTGTGTGAGATATGGCATGTATGGATAATCTGAATCTATGCATTTCCCAGAATGCTCAGACACATCTTCACTCCATGCAGTTAAAATACGTTCTCTTGATGAGAGAGAATGACAACTTACTTATTCGTCTTTATGGTCAGATGCGGATAATAACTTAAAGGGAAGAGAGGTAACGATACTACAGTATATGGCTCGAATAATCCAGATGACTAATAATAATTATTTTGTCTATCTATCTGAATTATTAGAAATATGTTTTAGTTACCATAGCTCCAGACATTTTTTCAACTAAAAATTATAGATATTTCTCTTATTTTTCCACAAATTTATGTGGTGGGTACTCATTAGAAGCACCTCAGTGAGGTGCTTCTAATGAGTACCCACAACATATGTTTATATGGAGAAATAAGAGAAATATTAATGTGGATTTTCCCACTTGTCTGGAGCTAAGAGTTACACATAAAGCTCTAAGCTAGTACTGGCTTACAGATAGGGGACTTACATCGTCATTCTCATCTTCGTTTTCAGATGAGGATAATAACTAAAAGGCAAGAAATGTGATAATATGATAAATATTCAGATGGTTTATAAGAAGAAATGGAAAATGAAAAAAAAAAATTATTCAGCTTTTTTTTATATATTAAGTACCAGTTTGCATGTTTTATTTTATTGCAAGCAGTGAGATCATGGTATATCCTAAATAGATAAAAAATGATATTTGAACACAGTGAAAGGACAAGGTATTTTCACTTTTGGAAAATAACATAGTCATGTTATCTTCACTCCTCATATCAGATGACTTCAGTTGTCTTCATTGTTTCCCTAACAAATACCGATCTCACAAGTTTTTTTTTTTTTTTTAACTGCTCTAACTTCTCTAATTCTGAGCAAAACTATCAAGTGTTGGTATGCATTTTCTTAGTTAGAATGTGAGGAACAGTTTGCTAACATGATAATTTTGATTTGCGAAACTTTTTGTTTTTGTCTTTCCAGCGCATCACATGTTAATCACTGAATGCTGACACCATGACATTCATGTTTTGTTTGGTGACATCAGTTAGGATGTCAGAAGCATCCATCGGCATGTAAACAATAAAATAAAAAGAAAATTTACTCCTTTTCAATGAATACCATAAAAAGTTTCATCTTGTATAAAAATCTTGAAAACAAATGCAAAATTTAACTCATGCTTCGCACTCATGAATATTGATGTTTTCATTACACTTGATGAAAATATTTACAATATTCACAGAAAAGAGTAAATATCCTCTTTTTACTTCCTTTAACACTTCATTTCAACTCTATGATATATTAATCTTTTTAATACTTATATATATTTTAATTATGTTACACATATTGTTCTGGGGTCAGTTGTTCAAAGCATCTTTAGCTTAACGAGCTTGTTAAGGGTCATTTCGTTAACTGCTTTAGTGGATTCAATACATAATATTCTGATATTTTTTGCTGAAAAAATGTGAGTAGCTTTTGCAGTGCAAAAGCTACTCACATTTTTTCAGCAAAAAATTTCAGCATATTTGTGTATCACTCGATTAAAATTTTAACGAATCGTTAACTAACGATATCGTTAGTTTTGAACAACTGGGCCCTGGCCATCATACTCAATAACAGCTAAAATGCTTTGGGCGAAATGGCAAAGTAACAATATTTTTCTTATTTTCCCAAGGAAGACAATTTGCATGATCTGTCAACCTGTTTCTGGAAAAAAAGTAAGAAAAATATCATCACTGTGTCGTCTGCTGAATCAGCCCATAAAGTGCTAAAGTTTAAAGATCCCAGTTTGAATGAATACTTACTGTATGATTTTCTGGTAATTTCCCATTTTCCATAGACTTAAGTTTCAAATTGTTAAGAGCAACCCTCCTTCTCTCTTCTCGTCTTCTTCTAGAAAATTCAAAACAACATATACCGGTAATGTTAATGATTTGGGTCAAAGCATTGTTAGCTTAACGAGCTTGTTAGTGTTAAATTCAAAATGTTAACTGTTCTAGTAAGTACAATATCTAGTTCTTAGTTATTTTTGCTGAAAAAAATGTGAGTAGCTTTTGCAAATGCAAAAGCTACTCACATTTTTTTCTGCAAACATATTAGCATATACCGGGTATGCCATATTTATGATCAAAGTTTTAATGATACGTTAACTAATGACAGCGTTAGTTTCGAACAACTGGGCCTTGGTACTTTACATCCCTTTTAACATTAATTGTAAGTCATATCAAGACAATGGAAGGGTGATAATGAAAAGCTCAGTGCAATGAAATATGGTACAGTCATGAGCTGAATTCTGCCTACAGTGGGATTCGAATCTGAGACCTTGTTATCCCAATTTGGGAGCGCTAACCACTCAGCCACCCGTATGCTTCTCAAAACAACATATATTTTGGTTATATACTGTATGTTATAACAGGGGCATTCAAGAAATAAAATCTACCTTATTTACCCTATTTACCATATTCGACCTAATTACCACACATATCCCTTTAAGCGCACAGGCAAGCAATTCCGTAGTCTTCAGATTACAACCAGTGTACTTTTTGTTTACTTCTTTATAAAGGCATATTTTGTGGGTACCATCTGAATTGCATCAGGATATGGTCATAATTATTATTGGGACAAATTGGTTATTGCACAATGGCTCCAAATTTAAAACTATGTGATAAACTATACTATACTTACACAAATAGATGTGTCACTTAAATATGCCGTACTCATACAAGGGTAAAATATAAATTTTAAACTACATGTAATACATAATTTTAATGAGGAATAGACAATTATTGTTTCTGTTCAATGAGGTTTAAATGAACCCAGAAAATGCTAGAAATACACAAACATGCACAGAGAGAGAGAGACAGAGAGAGAAAAATGTCAGAATGACAGACATGAGGAAAACTTTCCTCAAAGATTATGTACTAGGAGCCATACTATAAATTCTATGTTTGATTTGGAGTTTTAGGTCTCAGCCAACACAATAACACTGTTAATATCATGTCGAGGCGATCAGTTATATCCCAATTGCCCATTTTGTTGTGAGTGCATAAACAATCAGATGAAATAGAATAATTCAAGACTTACTTGAAATAAACAATTGCAACACCGGCAAATACTATAACAATCACAGTCAAGACAGCCAAACTAGCCGCTATACCGGCAGTGGCAACACTGCCGTCATCTAGAGCTGAAATACAAAGAACAGCACATGAAGTTCTATGGTAAATGTCCCAAAATTTCATACACCAAACTTTCTCACAAAATGGCATATGCAAACAGTGCAGACCAAGAAGAAGCAGTCTGATCTGAGTCTGCATTGTTTGCCATTCAATTTAGTGTGTTAACCCTTGTCCTGCTGAATAAATTAAGAAACCACACTCATTTCTAATTATTTAGCCAATCAGATTATTTGATCTAGTTTGTTGATATAATAAATTCACATACTTAATGGCAAACAGTGCAGATCCAGATCAGTTGGCTTCTTCAGAAGCCAACTGATCTGGATCTACACTGTTTGCAAAGGCAGGGTATATTGGGGTTCAGCAGGACAAGTGTTAAGAAACAACTGCTGGAAATGCAAAATTTACTGTAATAACCTTAAATAATAGGACATTATAGACTTTTTCAAACACTGTAGACCCAGCTCAGACACCACAGAACATGGCATCTGATCAGGGTCTACAATGTTTGCAATATATACAGCAATATTTTAGACAATCAACAGGTAGTAGAATGGACTATTTCAAATGCTAAATGTTTAAACCTGCTTCATAGTAACTTCTGAGGTTTTAGGAGATGTGTGCATGTACAAATATTACTATCTACACCATTTAGGTTTACCCATTTTATTATGAATAGTCTCTCCCAAACTATATATTGGAAGAGCCCAATTTCAGTTTTAGATATGTCAGGCTATATAATGTACATGTATATATTTCTAGAGAAAAAGGCCAAACTGTTTGCAAACACTGGAGACCCTGATCAGATGCCGCGTTCAGCGGCATCTGATCTGGGTCTGCACTATTTCCCAATTACCTTTCAGTGGTATCCAGAATACAATGGGTTAAAGTAATGACCTATAGTCTCTCAGTAGTTGAGGATGATGGTTTGGTGTATACAACCCTTTCAACATTATTTAAGTCATATTAAGATGATGGAAGGGTGATACTGAAAGGCTTTGTGCAATTAAGTATCGTACAGTCAATAGCTGATTTCTGTCTCTAATGGGATTTGAACAACAGGACCTTGTGATCCAAAGTCCAGGGCCCAGTTGTTCAAAGCTAATGAGGTCGTTAGTTAACAATTTGTTAAAATTTACATCGAGTGATACGCAGATATGCTGAAATTTTTTGCAGTGCAAAAGCTACTCACATTTTTTCAGCAAAAAATATCAGAATACTGTATATTGAATCCGCTAAAACAGTTAACGAAATGACCCTTAACGAGCTATTTAAGCTAACAATGCTTTGAACAACTGGGCCCAGAGTGCTAACCCATTGGCCAACCAGACATTTCTATTCTCAGCTGGTTGACCTTCACCTTGCCACATTACAAATTAGCAGGTGACATTTTTAAATTAATTCAGTATTTTTTTCTTGATTTTCCTTTTAACTCGCAAACAATTTAAATGAATTCTCATAACTTATTTTCAAGAAAAAAAAAACAATATTGTAAGAGTATAATCATTCATTTGCCATTTTGCTTGCAGCATGCTAAAGGCTATTATCCAAGAACTTTCTGCTTTTTCTTATTGATACCTGGAAATATCAAGCTCTTATTTTCTCTGAAAAAATAAAAAATAAATATTTTAGTCTGTTGTCTGCTGCTCTTGTAACTGGCACATTGAAAGTTAATATATTTTTTCTTATTTTTCCAGGAAAACAGGACACTCCTTAGAAGAAAATTTGAATAAAATGTCAATAATCCTATTCCAAAACAAGAAAAGTCAGGTCATCCAATTTAAAAATAGGAGAAATATTGCCCATTTGTCGTCTGCTAATTTGCCGAGGGAGCGCTTGAGGCTAAGCCTAATGAATTACCTACTGAGTCTTCTGATTAGAAAACATAAAAGTTAATTATGATATTCTGCAACCTTGCATTTTAGTTACCCGGAGAGAGAGATTCAATATCTCAGTAACAAACAAGGCTTGGCACTTTAAACCACAAGGAAACCAAATTACCATGCAATTATTTTGCAAAGTTATCAACATGCCAGCAATTTCCATTTTGCAATTTTGCATTTTACCATAATAACTCTGGCTTTTTACTACACTGCAGAAATGCCAGATATTTTGCCTGGCCTGATGACAGAGCAGTCCCTTCATAATGCTATAGTTGGGGTCCATGATATGGCATAGCATTCTAAGCATAGCATTATTGATATCTGTAGTACATGTATTTTGTTCATTCCATATCCATGTTCAGGAGTTTGGCACCAAAAACGGACAAGGATGTTACATGGTGTGTCATCCACTAATCATTGTTTAATCCTTAAAGTGCCAAGCAAAGTTTGTAGGAGACAACATTCTGAAACTTTTATTTTTTTTTTAGTTTCAGAGAAAATAAGTCTTGATATTTCATGTGAATTGTCTGCTTGGCAGATGATTCACATGAAATGTCAAGACTTGTTTTCTCTGAAAAATGGCTTAGTAACACAGACCTAAGTAATTATTTAATTATTAATAACTTCTTTCACAATGGGAAGAAATTTTGTCATTTCAAATGTCATTTAAGCTGTCAATTAACCCTCATTATGCTCATCAAAAAACTGTGTCCTAAAGGTCCGAAAATTTCAAACACATATCCTATACTAAATTTTGTTTTCTCTGTAGATGCTTTCAATGTAGTTGTTTCTTCAAATAATTAATGGAATGGCAAATAGTGTAGACCCTGATCAGACTGCTCATTTAGTCTGATCTGGGTCTGCACTGTTCAATATGCTGTTTTAGAAAGCAACCTTTGTGAACAAAATTTTAGGACATTTATTGTAAGGTGAAACAGTATATAGGTTAACACTTGCATCATTTATGACTGGCTAATTCCATATAGATGGCTTAGTAACACAGACCTAAGTAATTATTTAATTATTAATAACTTCTTTCACATTGGGAAGCAATTTTGTCATTTCAAATGTCATTTAAGCTGTCAGTTAACCCTCATTATGCTCATCAAAAAATTGTGTTCTAAATGTCCAAAAACTTCAAACACATATCCTATACTAAATTTTGCTTTCTATGTGGTTGCTTTCTATGTAGTTGTTTCTTCAAATACTTAATGGAATGGCAAATAGTGTAGACCCTGATCAGACTGCTCATTTAGTCTGATCTGGGTCTGCACTGTTTGTATATATGCTGTTTTTGAAAGCAACATTTGTGAACAAAATTTTAGGACATTTACCATAACAGTTGAATAGTTTGTGGCCTTTTTCTTGTTTTTCCATGGATATTAGGATTGATGTTTTCTGTGAATTGGAAATAAGGGGCATGAAACATTATCAAGCCCAATTTTCTTGGCAAACTAAGACAAATATTGTAAAATGTCATCTGTTAATATTCAAATTTGGCACTAAAAGGTCCAAAACTGACAAGCCACCATGATTAACCTTAATCCATTGTAGTCGGGAGATCCGTAAAAGGGTAAATGGCAAACAGTGCAAACTCAGATCAGACACGGCAGAACGTGGCGTCTGATCAGGGTCTCCACTGTTTGCATATAGTTTAGCCATTTTTCTCTAAGAATATGTAAATCTCATAGCCGAGTGTACCTAAAATTGAAATTGGACTCTTCCAATATATAGTATTGGAGAGTCTATTCCATATTCAGTGGGTTAAGCACCCTCTGAGCATATTCAGCAGACAACGAGTTGGTGACTTTATGCAACATATCATGCCAAATTGTCTCTTTAGCAGAAGGAGTAGTTTGAGTTATCAGTGTTTGAGATAATGAGAGCCTACTATACTTACTTGGTACAATAATTTCTATATTCAGCTCTTCACACCATTTTCCTCTGTATTCTTCTTGACAGCTGAAACAGGACAAAATATATTTAACCCTTAAAGTTCCAATCACAACTGCAGCAGATGACATATATTTTCTTTTTGTCAGAGAAAGTAAGGCTTGAAATTTCATGTGCATTGTCTGCCATAATTCACATGAAATGTGAAACCTTAATTTTTCTGAAAATAAAAGAAAACTATATTGCACAGTCAATGAAATGGCATGTCATGGAAAAATCCCCATGCTCAGTGCTAATTTTGCTAATAGGGTGACGGAAGGAAGGACAGAGGGACAGACAGACTCGCTCATTACCATAAGGGGAAGTCATGTAGCAAGTTTAGTTAAGTTCTGCCCAGTGATTTAGGAGACAGCATGATGGTTGGACAGACAGATAGATGGACAGACTGATGGACAGACAGACAGAAAGGCATTCACAATATTCCCATCACTAAAGCAAGAGGATGAAAATTTAGACTACCGTCTGCTACAATTTTGCATTTTTTATTTTTTCATTAACATTTACAATGCTAAGGACAAATTTTGCAGACGAAAAATTTATGATATTTTTCTTATTTTTTACAGAAAACAGGATCTGACATTTCCTACAAATTGTCTCCTAACTCCTAATGATATAATTTGCAGGAAATGCCAAATCCTATTTTCTGGCAAAAATAAGAAAAATATTTCAAAATGTTGTCTCCTAAAATTTTTTACCCAGAATGCCAAGCGTTAGATGCTGTAAGTACCTAAAATGTATTATTATACATAACTATAAATGGGTTTGTAAAACACTATGCCCCCAACTACATGCTTGACCCTTCATAATGACAATGTTGAAAAGGGGCATAATTCTCATAAGATTAAACCAATTTTGTTTCAAATGTTCCAGATTACCTACTCCTCAGCTCCAATAAGCTCACCAAGTTTAGAGGCCCTAGCTAAAATTTCAAGATATCTTGCTGACAAGAAAAGCATGATAGATGAACAGATGATAAACAACTCAAAAAAAATATGCCTTTCCAACTTCTTCCAAGTTGGGGGCACAATAAAGGGGACTAACTATGTTAAAAATGAATGAAATATAACCTCAGTTATTGTGGACAACTTACCATAATAACCCTAAATATTAGGACATTTAGGTCTTTGCAAACAGTACAGACACAGATCAGATGCCGCAGAACCCAGTGTCTGATCAGGTTCTACACTGTTTGCCACTCATCCAGCACTATTTTAGACACATCAATGGGTAGAGAATGGACTATTTCAAATTTTAGGATATATATGGAAAATAGAATAAAGGTGTCCCAATACTTAGGGTAAATATGGTACAGTACTTTCAAATAATTGAAGTCAAAACAAAAATTAAAAGTGGCTAATGGGTGTAGATGTCTATAGTTGCTCTTCCTGCTAGTGTACTTTTGACATCACTCCAAAGACAGGTTTTGCTTTGCATTTTGTTCAAAATGCAAAAAGTACTTAGTAACTGAAGGTATCTTTTCTGAAACCATTTGGTTTTTCTGTTTCTGTGCTTTGTTGTCAAAATTAGATTACAGGTCGAAATTAGTCAGACCTATGGAGTTTCTGTAGTAAACTGAAAATAGTTTTTTGCCTTTATCCACTGACTTTTATTATTTGTTGTTTCACAACAACATTGCGAAAATTTAAAAAAAATTTTTAATAAGACAAATTTTTACTCCCATATTTACAATGGAAAAAATGTATTCATTTTTTAAGCCAATGAACAGACTTATTATTTGAGTTAGACTTTTAGGGCCCAGACAGTGGGTCATGTTGAGGATGGTCAGTTTACCTAACCACACTTTTGTTGGGCAGGCTTAGTCCTCTAAGCAGTTAATCAGTATTGTGCACATTCTCTTGCCAGAAACTGATAACTTCCCTTCTTGAATCAGCAAAAGGGAGAAAATGACCCTAGAAAATGTTTCATGATCAATCTCCATGAAAGAAATGTTGGCGACCCGGCGGGTGAAATTATTTCATGATCAATCTCCATGAAAGAAATGTTGGCAACCCAGCAGGGGAAATTATTTCATGATCAATCTCCATGAAAGAAATGTTGGCAACCCAGCAGGGGAAATTAGTTCATGATCAATCTCCATGAAAGAAATGTTGGCAACCCAGCAGGGGAAATTATTTCATGATCAATCTCCATGAAAGAAATGTTGGCAACCTAGCATGGGAAATTATTTCATGATCAATCTCCATGAAAGAAATGTTGGCAACCCAGCAGGGGAAATTATTTCATGATCAATCTCCATGAAAGAAATGTTGGCAACCCAGCAGGGGAAATTATTTCCTGATCAATCTACATGAAAGCTATGTTGCTGAGCTGAAATTTGAACTTGCAATCCTTGGATCTGCAGTCGGATGGGCTACTGACTGTGCTATGGAACCCTACTCAATCAAAAAGGGTTACTAACCCTTGTCCTGCTGAATAAATTAGAATCCACACCCACCTCTAATTTTCAGCCAATCAGATTACTTGATCAAGGTCATTGATATTAAGTCACATACTTAATGACAAACAGTGCAGATCCAGATCAGTTGGCTTTTTCAGAAGCCAACTGATCTGAATCTACACTGTTTGCAAAGGCAGGGTATATCCAGGTTCACCAGAACAAGGGCTAAAAATACTTACAGGCAAGAAGTTTCCCTCTTGCCCCTTTCTAAGACTAGCACAAAACATGTTCCTCCATTAAGACAACCTGCAGAACGTGTCTCATTCACCGTACATGGCAGACTTCTAACACTATCATTTACTGTTGCTATAGGGGTGGTGGGATTTGGTGGTTCGGTGGGTTTTGGAGTGGCCGGCACTCTTCCACAAGTCTCTGTAAATAAGAATTATAAACTCATAAGATTCAAGACAGTCAAATGTGTGTAAGATGCTTTTTGACCAAAAAGGGTTAAATACCATACTAATTCTAAATATTGGGACAGACAGGCCAGAGCAAACAATGCAGACCCAGATCAGATGCCACAGAATGTGGCATCTGATCAGGGTCTACAATGTTTGCCACTCATCCAGCAGTTTTTAGACTGATCAGCAGGTAGTCTAATGGATGTGTTCACTTTTAGGAAAAATATGGTAAGGAGTTAAGATGTCCCGATATTTATGATAAATACAGTAGTTTTTCTTATTTCTCTACAAAAAAAACAAAACAACATTATTGGTAATCATTAGAACTGTCTCGCCATTAAGGCAACTTTAGTGATGTTCCACAGCACAAATAAGTTTAAGTACTAGCTTTCTCATATAATACTAAAGTAACTAATGAAAAGCTGCAATAACCATAACCTGCAGATAAGGCAGTCTTTTTCAAGAAAGAACAATTGATATGTCCCTTATTTCTTTTTCTTTTTATGAAACACATTGTGGACTAGGCACTTAATGAGTACCCACAATACATTTTTATAGAGAAATATGAGAAATATTTGTGTGGATACCACCACTTATTTGGAGTTATGGTTCACAGCATCCGTGAAAAAAAAAAAAAATAAATAAATAAAAGAAAAAGAAAATGCAAGATGAATAAAGACCTAAAACTTTACTAATGCATTATTTTCTCATATAAGTAAAATTCTGCTATTAAGACCACCTAAGGTACTGCCAAAAAGTGGTCTTATTCATGGGATGGTCTTAATTTTGAGTATAGAATATTAAGAAAGAAAACATGTTCTTCATAGCAGTGTGGTCTTAATTTCACTAGGTTTTAACCCATCATGCTGAATAAATTAAGATGCTCCGCCCATTTCTAATTATCAGCCAATCAGATTACTTAATCCAGATTAGATTTTTTATATAAATTCACATACTGAATGACAAACAGTGCAGATCCAGATCAGTTGGCTCCTTCAGAAGCCAACTGATCTGGATCTACACTGTTTGTAAAGGCAGGATATATCCTGGTTCAGCAGGACATGGGTTAACAGCAGAGTTTTACTGTATTTGCTTGGCAAATCATAAATGGCATAGTTTTAGATGTATGCATTTTTCTTTACTAAGTGTTTGCTTATTTTAACATTTTAACAAGTCATACTCAGATATGTAAAGAATTCTGACATTAGATCTGGAAAATGCTCTTTTGGATGCCGAATCTTGACAGACAATTAGACCTGGTTGTCATTGAAAAAGGGACTTATGACATAACATGAATTGCAATTACAGAACATTAAGGCCCATCTACAAAGTACATTTCTGGTTACTGCTCTTGCTTAACTAAGAACCCCCAAACTGATATCTACATAGCTCCAGCTAAGGCAGTTTTTTTTCAATCAAATTTCTATTTATCCCATTTCATTCTGAACATTACGAAAACGCGCTTATTCAAATATATTGAAAATTTCACCACCAAAAACTGAAAGTTTTCAGATAAAAATTCTGATATTTTTCATATTTCTGCTCAAAACATAGATTGTGGGTACTTGTTAGAACTGCCTGGCTGAGGTGGTTCCAACTACCGGTAGTACCCACTATCTATGTTTTTGAGTAGAAATAAGAAAAAATAATGTATACCCGGTAAACCCCAGTTTTACTATATAAAAGTGGGGTTTAAGGGGGTCAACATTATATAGGCATTTTTTCATGATGATAAACTCACCCACACTAAACAGTATATTGGAAGAGTCCAATTTCAATTTTAGGTATGTCAGGCTATGTGATTTATATAATCCTAGAGAAAAATAGCTAAACTATTTGCAAACAGTGAAGACCCTGATCAGAGACCGCATTCTGTGGTAACTGATCTGTGTCTGCACTATTTGCAAATTACCCTTTTTGGGGTCTCAAGACTAAAATGGGCTATATATGAAAATATATGTTAATGTACTCATTGGAAGCACCTCACTGAGATACCATACTTGTCCTAAAATCTACTGGGTGTGTGGCAAAGAGAGTAGATCCTGATCAGATGTCACATTCTGTGTCATCTGATTTAGGTCAACACTGTTTACTCAAGCCTGTTTGTCCTAATATATAGGATTATTATGGTATAGAAAATTTTCATGAATGCACAGCTTGATTCCAAATTGGAGCAAATCAGACAAAACTCCATTTTTGATATGGCCCCTATGGGGCTTGAATGGCTGCCATACTACTGCAATTGCCCTCAATACTCGGATCCCTAAAATCCTTATCACACTTATCCAAAAAATTATTAATACCACGGTACTTTATAATGATGTGTCTAAAAAGTACTGACTGAATGGCAAACACTGAGGACCCTGATCAAGCTGCTCCTTTGGGTCTACAGTATTTGCTAAGGCCAACTGTTTGCTCTGGCCAACTTTTCTGAACATAAGGGTTAATATGGTAGAATTTTTCTAGACATTCAAGGGAATAAATAAATGATATAGTATACATTTGCACACACAATATTGTTTCTTCATGCGGAGAGCAGAATGACATACTGCAATGTTAATATTTGAGTACTGATAGAAAGAGACACAGTCCAGAAGGGGTCAAATACCAAACCCATGCTAAGACCTGTCCTGCCCTGATCTCTGCCCTGATCGTATACCGGTACTTAAGAATTAAACTAGAACCTCCTAATATTATGACAATTCATTATAAGATGGTTTAAAGGTGGACTCCAAAAGTGTTGTACTCAAACAAAATGTATAGATTACATAGAAAAAAATTAGGAAAACACACCTTTTCAAATATACTGAAAATTCTACCACCAAAAAATGAAACTTTTCAGATAAAAATTCTGATAGTTTTCATTCTGCTCAAAACATAGATTGGCTAACAAGTACCCACAATCTATGTTTTCTAGCAGAAATAAGAAAAATATGTATACCCCTGTAAACTCCAGTTATACTATATAAAAGGGGTTTATAGTAGGCATGTTTTCGTGATGTGACCATTTTTGTACCCAAATAAAATGTTTACATGTACATTATATAAATGTAGAAAAATGACTATTTATGCACATTTATTATTATAATCTATACATTTTTGTTTAGATACAAAACTGTTGTTGAGCTAATATGGTTTTTGCTTTGGATCCTAGCAAGAGTGTTATAAAGAGGTTATGGTGTACTTCCCTTGAGAGTATAAGAATTTTTATCTGGGCCCAAATAGTGTTTTCAGGGTATTTTTAAGTCTTTGAATGCTTGTTTGGGCCTGAACCTATTTTTTTTTCAGCAGTGACAACTAATAAAGATACCATATCAGATAATGAGCAGACCCAGACCAACCTGAGCATGCATTATCATGTAACAGTTTGATCTGGGTTTGCACTCTTCCAACATGCCTGTCTGTTTAACCTTAACCACTCTCTGGGCTAATTCAGCTGACAAAAAATTAATGTTTTTCTTATTTTTTCCAGAAAACAAGATTTGACATTTCATGCAAATTGTCTCCAAGGGAGACAATTTGCATGAAAAGTCAATGCCTACTTTCTGAGAAAAAATAAGAAAAATAATTTAAAATCTTGTCTGCTGAATTTTTTACCCAGCAAACTGAGCAAAAAACAAATGTTATAATATTCTGATTAATGATTAATACTTTGCTAAGGTAAAAGTTTCAGAACATGATATTCTGAAATACTTTTTGTTCTTATTTTCCAAAAAATAGGGCCTGGCATTAAGGAGACAAATTTGGGAAAGTGCCAAATCCTATTTTGTCTTATTTTGTCAGAAAATAGGACTCAACATCAAGTGGACAATTTGCAAAAAAAAAATACCATCAATTTACTGTCCAGACAGTGTTCTGTACTGATAAACCAAAATTCAAGGTATACAAATTTTGGTATTTTTCTTATTTCTCCAAGAATACAGGCTCTGCAAATTATCATTGAAATTACCTCGCTGGGGCAATTATTGTTAGTACACACAGCACATGAGCCATTCCAAACAGAAACTGACTTTATGACATATGTGACCTGCACAGACCCAGAATAGCCTGCACATCCTTGCAATCTGATCAGGGTCTATGCTTTTTGCTGATGGCATGTTTAAGGTTTACTGAAAATGTTAGCAATTGGTGTAAATCAGGTCAGACTGCACAAGGGCACTGTCTGATCTGAGTCAGCACTGGCTGCATATGTCATAAATTGATTTCTATTTGTAGAGGCTCATATGTTTTAAGGGGACTTGATACACCTGAGAGTTTCAACTATTTTAACAAGACAGACAATTTTTATGACTTTCCATTTGCTTTCTTGCACTCCAACCCTCTTCTGAAAAGGAATCTATTCTGATAGGAAAGAAATTGCTCCCCATGGGTGCAGATTATTTCCTTTTAGATTAGACCCCTTTTCAGAAGGGACAAAATCAATTTTGATAGAGTTACCTCCCTTGATAGCATATCACTCTCCTTAATAAAGGAAAAAAAAAACATATAACAATGCTTATTTAGATACCCTCTTATCTTGGTCTATGTAATATACTACAAAAATAAAGTTAAACTATGTTCTACAGAAAAGTCACAGTCTTTTAAGTGCAAAAGTGTCTTTCTTTCCAGAAGCCTTACTGAGAATAGTTTTTAGAAAGGGGACAGACACATACACACAGGTTAAGAATGGAGTCATTATACCATGTAAACCAACGTTCTTCTGCAAGTGTGAAACTTACTTGACCCTTCATCATGGAGGCAATGCCATATTTAGGTATAGAAAAGGTACAGACAGGCCTAGGCAAACAGTGTGGACTCATATCAGATGCTGCTGAATACAGTGTCTGATCAAGAGCTACCCTTTTGGAACCATATCCAGCAGTTTCTAGACACATTAACAGGTAAAATGGAATTGTTAGAATGTTAGGGCAAGTATGGTAAAGAGTTAAGGTGTCTTAGTATTTGGGATAATTATTGTATCATTTTCACTACCCATGCTGTCATTAACCCATTGTAGTCTGGAGACCCCTAAATGGGTAATTGACAAACAGTGCAGACCCAGATCAGATGTCCCAGAATGCAGCATCTGATCAGGATCTCCAGTATTTGCAAATAGTTCAGCCATTTTCTCTGGGTACATCTAAATCTCCTTGCCATACATACCCAAAATTGAAGAATGGACTCTTTCTATATATAGTGTGGGTGAGTCTATTCAGTCTACAAAGGGTTTAGTCTGCTGATTGATGACTTGTTACCATATACATGTAGATAAAGAAGGACTGTCAAAAACTGTTACTCAGCTGAGATGCTACTGCTGTCAACTGGCTCAGTCTACAGCTCCTGTTTGCTTATTTGGTCATGAATCATCAATCAGGCTTGGTCAACAGCACAAACAGGGAAAATAGTACTACCCCCTTTGTTCATGGTTAAAAATCATTATAATTTTTATTTTTTTACCAACACTTATGTAGAACTGCCTATGACTGCACTTAGCAAAGGCTTTAGTGAAAAGATAACTAAAATTGTCTTGTGAACCCTTCATTGGACAAGAATCACCACACTTTCTCTTCCTATAAATCAAAAATCTTTTAAACATTAACCCTCAAAATACCAAATTTTCCTTTTCTATAATGAAGTTGGTTTACTGTATATAGTACTAAAATGGATCTGCATGGAAAAACCAACTGCCAAATATATAACCGAATATTCAGACAGACATGCCCAAGTGAATGGTTAGATCAGACTGCTCAGAGCAGTCTGCTCAGGATTTGCACTCACTGTCACATTCTGCCCACACTTTATAAATGTATCTCCAGGTAGGCAAATGCAATTGTTTTCTGTAACATGTTTTAACCCTTGTCTTGCTAAGCCCAGATATACTCTGTCTTTGCAAACAGTGTAGATCCAGATCAGTTGGCTTCTGAAGAAGCCAAGTGATCTGGATCTGCACTGTTTTATTTTTGGTCATTCAGTATGTGAATTAACATCAACAACCCGGATCAAATAATCTGATTGGCTGAAAATTGGAAGTGGGCATGGCATATTAATTTATTCAGCATGACAAGGATTGAATTCTCCAGATCCCACAAAGTTTTTGTTTTTCAAGATTTGCACTCACTGCCATTCTGCCCACATTTACAGGGCCCAGTTGTTCAAAACTAACAATGTCATTAGTTAACATATCATTAAAATTTTGATCATCAAATATGGCATATACGCTAACATTTTTGCTGAAAAAATGTGAGTAGCTTTTGCAAAAGCTACTCACATTTTTTCAGCAAAAATACCTGTGAATTAGATATTGTACTTACTAGAACAGTTAATATTTTGACCACTAACAAGCTTGTTAAGCTAATGATGCTTTGAACAGCTGGGCCCAGATGTATATCCAAACAGGTAAGCAGACTTGTTTATTTTTCTGTAACATATTTTACATTCTTTTTTCAAGGAATATTATGCAGTCTGAGTTGGTTCTTTTCCTGCTGCAGCTCTCTGAGACTTTATCAGACAATCTACAAGAAGGTGCTTTCTTCAAAACTTCAAAAATGCTAGGGGTTACTCTAAGGGATTTTATATACCCTAATTACCTTAAATATTCAAACAGTTTAACTCAATACCATACTTCTCCTAAAGTTTGAACCATACCATATGATAACGTGTCTTAAATGTGCTTGAGAACTGGCAAATAGTGTAACTTTGATCAAACTGTTCCTAATGAGCAGTTTGATCTGGTTCCACACTTTGAACAGAGACTTGTCCAAATATTTAGGGTATATAAGGTACTAGCATTAAAGACATGTACATACACAGGTTTTTATCAAGATAATATGTTAATTAGGTTGAATACATGTGCTCAGTTCTGTTCTGTGCAAGGAGTAATCATGCTACATATATTCTGTCAAGACCTACAGTAAAATCCCCCTATTAACCCTTCTCTTGCTGAACAGGACATGCTCTGTCTTAGAAAACAGTGTAGATCCAGATCAGTTGGCTTCTGAAGAAGCCAACTGATCTGGAGCTGCACTGTTTGCCATTAAGTATGTGAATTTATATCAACAATCTGGATCAAGTAATCTGATTGGCTGGAAATTAGAAGTGGCGTGGCATCTTAATTTATTCAGCAAGGCAAGGGTTAAGATCATCTTTTGGGACTTCCTAAAAGTGGTCTCATTAGTAGGACAGTCCTAATATGGAACATTGAATAATAAGAAAGAAACCATTTTTGATGGGTAAAAGCTGCTCTTAACCCTTGTCCTGCTGAATAAATTATGACGCCACACCCATTTCTAATTTTCAGCCAATCAGATTACTTGATAGAGATTTTTGATATAAATTCACATACTTAAAAGCAAATAGTGCAGATCCAGATCAATTGGCTTCTTCAGAAGCCAACTGATCTGGATCTGCACTGTTTGCAAAGGCAGGGTATATCTGGGTTCAGCAGGACTAGAGTTAATAGTGAATAGTCTTAATTTTGAGTAGTCTTAGTATCCAAAATTTACTGTAAATTCAAAGTTCACCATTCCTGCCAAAAACAAACCAGGTGCATTTACTATTAAAAAGGAAATATTGCATATGTAACAAAAGACACTGCTGTAACTGATGCTAGCTCCACCTGGAATGCAAATGAACTGGTTACTAGTTAGAGTTCTTATTTAACCCTTAAACTGCCAATCACAACAATTGTCATCTGCTTTGTCATCTGCTTGTGAGTTTTAATGTCATTTTTGCAAACAGTGTGGACCCAGATCAGACTGCTCCTCTAGGAGCAGTCTGATCAGGGTCCACACTGTTTGCCTGTATGCAAAAATAGGTTTGAAAAGTTTGCAAGAATATTCAGCAGACAACATAAACAGACGACATTTTCAGATGCAGGTTTTCTTGGCATTTTAAGGGTTAATGACACATCTTGTGGGTCATTCTATGTCATATCCCAGAAAAAAAAAGAGAAGGGACAGAAAAGCTGATACAGAAGAGAAAAAGGAGAAACAGAGTTTGGTGAGGGGAAAAGTGAATGAAAGTCCAGAGACAGATGAAATACTAACATTTCCCCTTCCCCCCATCTGCTGCAAGTACAGCAGATCCTTACCACCACCCAGTCAAGTGGATGGGATTTGGATTGTTTCGAGCAGGAATCAAATAACTTTGAAACTACTGTCAAACTACTGTCAAACCTGTGTTAAGCAAGCATCTAGGGGAAGCCAAAAGGTGGTTGCTTAAGACAGGTGCTTATCTGGCTTTCAAAGGAAACAAAACTATGGCCTCTTGCTTAATATATGTGGCCTTTAACCCTAGTCCTGCTAAACCCAGATATGCCCTGTCTTTGCAAACATAGTCAATCCAGATCAGTTGGCTTCTGAAGAAGCCAACTGATCTGGATCTTCACTGTTTGCCATTAAGTATGTGAATTAATATTAACAAACTGGATCAAGTAATCTGATTGGCTAAAAATTAAAAAAGGGAGAGGCATCTTAATTTATTCAGCTGGACAAGGGTAAAGATAGGTTTGACTGTATTGGACAGAATATATGACACTTTTTCATCTGAAGAAATCTACTATTTCACTAATTTACCTCAACAAACTGAGACTGTTCAATTCAGCTCATATTTTAACAGTAACTCTGCATCTTCTTGCAGACATTAAAACTAGGCTACTTTAATAGGTATTCAACATAATTAACATATAGCATGCTACTGGCTTAGCTCTATGATTGCCAAACCCATTCACAGCACATATTTTATTTTCAATATGCACATCTTACCCAATTTTGTCACCAAATCTGAAAAGTAGCAAGAAATTTGAAGGACTGAAAACTCCATATATAACAATAATATCCAGCACTACAAACTAATTAGTAAAGCAAATGGGACAGAGATGGCCTCTTTCCATAGCATATCTTTCACCCTCGATATATAGTTATAAGTGGAGTTTATTGGTGTTATTCTGGTCTAGAACCTGAAGACCTGTGTGTAAAATACTTCATTTCCAGTGAACTACTAGGAAATTTTGTGAAATAGTTTGGTACACTCAGGCAATTGAGCCAGACTATCTGAAGCTTAAACCCTTATCCTGCTGAATAATTTAATTAGCCACACCCATTTCTGACTATCAGCCAATCAGTTTACATCATATAATGTTTTTGTTCAAATTCACAAACTGAATGACAAACAGTGTAGATCCTGATCAGATGGCTTCTTCAGATCAAGATTTACACTGTTTGCAAAGGTAGGGGTTGTTGTGAACAGCAGGATAAGGGTTAAGGCCATCCCACAACACAAGAAAAGCTAAGAGTGATAAATAACAATCTGTTGATCTGCCACAGGAAAAAAAAGACTTTCCAATTTTCCTATCAAGAATAAAACTCAAAGCTTGCAAAGCGTTAAGACATTTCCATGCATAAAAATATGTCTAGGCAGATTCTATTTGATTTTCAATGAAAATCAAAGAGCTGAATAGCCCTGAAATGACAGATTCTATGAAAAACTAATAAATTCTTGGTATCATTCTGTTCTCCATTTAAGTTTGTGAGACGCTTCTTCATCGAAAAAAAAAAACGAGCTATAGCGAACAACAAAGGCGCTGATCAGCCTGCACGGATGTGGCAATGAAGAATGGCAGATAGAATCTGTCATTAAAAAGTGATTGCATTTACACAATGCTAAAGTGTGTTAAAAAGCTTAGAGCCATCATACACCTGCTAGGCAGTTGTATAACTGTAAGCATAAATTTGTACAAAATGCAGTCAGTATATATAAAGTGTTTTGTTCATTACATATAAACAATCCAGAGTTTGTTTTGCTCATGATGTGGGGTGGCCTTAACAAGAGACTAGCTTAATAATAGTAACTACAACACTAACATTCCAAAAAACATTCTTCAAGCATTCCTTCAGATGCAATATTTGCTGTTGATTAATCCTAGAATAATGGATGTACTTTCATGGGATGACTGTGTCAAAGTTTTTGTCTCCCTTCCGAAAAGGGTCTACCCTTCAAAGTGGATTCTTTCTCTTTAGAGCAGGCCCATTCTGAGGGAACGGTGTGCACGGAGTAAAGAGGAAGTCACAAAATATAACTCCCTCAAAAAAATGTAAATAGCAAAAATTCTTCCATGTATATCCAGTCCCCTTAATTTTAACATTTTTAACCCTTAAAGCGCCAGTCACAACAACTGTCGTCTGCTTTGTCTTCTGCCAGTTACTTTAAAAGTCATTTCTGCAAACAGTGTGGACCCAGATCAGACTGCTCCTTTAGGAGCAGTCTGATCTGGGTCCTCACTGTTTGCCTGTATGCAAAAATAGGTTTGAAAAGTTTGCAAGAATATTCGGCAGACGACATAAACAGACAACATTTTCAGATGCAGGTTTTCTTGGTGTTTTAAGGGTTAACTAACTCTTTGCATGTTGGGTAATTTTGCATGCTTAGTTGTCATCTTTGTTTGTTTTTTTTCAAACTGATTTTTAAAAAAAAATCTTTCTGGAATACCATCAGAGTGTCAAGCAGTTTGGATCTAGATCAGTCCCGATGTACAGGTGGAACAGGTAATTTATTCACACAGTTATCCTGCATTTACAGCTCCTACAATACTGTTTTTTGTCTGCAAACCTGTATGGATGGACCTTTCTACAGTCAGCTAAGGATAGACCAACTGACCCAAGTTAATGCTTTCTTAGGAATGGACCAGTAATTCAGTGTTTATACTTGTGTCAAGAATGGAAAAGTGATCCACAGTTTTCACCTGGCAGCAGTTAAAAGTGGACCCGCATTTCTGAATTATATCCATATCTACTTATGGAATAACTAGAGGTCCAAGTGGGTCAGAAATCGTTCACCTGGATTAGGCTGATCATGATATGTTAGATTGCATGGTGGCCATCTTGGCTATCAGATCAGATTGCCTTTAGCAATTCAGAATGGTTTTTGAAGAGTTTCAAGATTGCAACCATGGCCGTCATCTTGGATTCCGGAACTGAATAATTCAGCAACTCTGAATCTCCATTTCACCCCGATGCCTCCCATCAAGTTTCAGCTCAACCTGAGGTTTGAAGAATTTCAAGGTGGCCACCAAATCGGAATGGAACGATTTTAGCAATTTTTAATTTCTATGTCACTGTGATGCCTCCCATCAAGTTTCAGCTCAATCAGGGTTTAAGAGGAGATGTCGGAACAGACAGGTTTTAGCAATTTTGATTCTCTGTGTCACTGTGATGCCTCCCATCAAGTTTCAGCTCAATTGGACTTAGGGTTTAGGAGGAGATGTCGTTTGAAGAATTTCAAGATGGCCACCGCAGTAGCCATCTTGGATATCAGAATGGAATGATTTTAGCAATTCTGAATCTCTGTGTCACTGTGATGCCTCCCATCAAGTTTTAGCTCAATTGGACTTGGGTTTTAGGAGGAGATGTCGTTTGAAGAATTTCAAGATGGCCGCCCTGGTGGCCATCGTGGATATCAGAATGGAATGATTTTAGCAATTTTGAATCTCTGTGTCACTGTGATGCCTCCTATCAAGTTTCAGCTCAATCGGACTTAGGGTTTAGGAGGAGATGTCATTTGAAGAATTTCAAGATGGCCGCCCATTTTGGATATCAGAACAGAATGATTTTAGCAATTCTGAATCTCCATGTTGCCACAATGCCTCCTACTAAGTTTCAGCTCAATCCAACTTATGAATCCGGAGGAGACGTCAAAAATGTGAAAAGCTATCGACGGACTGACGAACAAAGGACAACAGGCCATTGCATAAGCTGACCTGGAGCAAAGCTCCAGGTGAGCTAATAATCATCAGCTTCAACCCAATTAACTTAAATACACTAGTTACACTAGTTACAAAAAATCCTGAATCTATACCCTGTACGGATTGGACAAGCAACCCAGCTAGGATATAGAAACACACAGAGGAACAGGTAAGCAATGCAGTAAGGCATGAACCTACAATTGTAATATATATTTGGTGATAGAATCAGAAATCCTGCAATAACTTCGCCGTAAGGGATAGACAAGCAATCCTAAGTTTACATAGGCATGGACCAATCATTTTGCCTTTATGCTCAGATAGAAGATGGACAAATAATCCTGAATATACCCCAGTTAGGGACAAGCCACTGGTCCTAAATTTACACAGGTTTATGGATGGATCAATAATTCTGCTTATGGATGGATCAATAATTCAAAATTCATATTAACCCTTCTATTGCTGAACAGGACATGCCCTGTCTTAGTAAACAGTGTAGATCCAGGTCAGTTGGCTTCTGAAGAAGCCAACTGATCTGGATCTTTACTGTTTATCATTAAATATGTGAATTTCTATCAAAAACCCGGATAAAGTAATCTGATTGGCTGGAAATTAGAAGTGAGCGTGGCATCTTAATTTATTCAGCAACGCAAGGGTTAAATTAAGGGGTCTGGATACATTTGGTACATTTAGCCTTTGTTGAAGTAGATAATATTCTGCCTTCATGTTTCTTTTCCTGCACAGCAAGCTTTTTCTGAAAAGAGATTGACTCTAAAAGGAATGAATTTTCTCCCCTTTTCTTACTGAGTAGACCTTTTTTCAGAAAAGAGGCAAAAAATTTTGAAAAAGTTGCTTTACCTGAAAGTGTATCCAATTACCTTTAGCTATCAATGAATTTAACCCATTGTAGTTGGGAGACCCATAAAAGGGTATTTGGTAAACAGTGCAGACCCAGATCAGATGCCGCAGAATGCTGCGTCTGATCAGGGTCTTCACTGTTTGCAAATAGTTTAGCCATTTTTCTCTAGGAATATGTAAATCTCATATCCGGGTATACCTAAAATTGAAATTGGACTCTTCCAATATATAGTGTGGGAGGATTTATTCAGTATACAATGGGTTAAATCCAGTTACGGATGGACCCACTAATCAACTGGGTTTGTATCAGATATTTATTATGGCTTGGCTTCTTAGGGGTGTCATGCCAAAACCTTCCAAGCATCCTATTAATCTGTCTTATACCTCTTTAATCTTACAAATGCAAAAAGTGCATACATAGCAAAATCTATTCAAGGTCATTCTTAGTTATTTCATTCATAACACTAACTCAAAGTAAATATTGTACAGAAAAAAACAATTTGTTCATAAAGCATAAAATACTAAAGAATACAAACCACAGCTATTTAATCAGAGCCATGCAGAAAGGGCCCTGACTCCTGCCAGCTTTAAACCCTTGCACACATATGCTGTTTGTTCGGGGCTTTATACTATTGGAACAGACAGGCTTAACCAAACAGTGAAGACCCAGATCAGATGCTGCAGAATGCAGCATCTGATCAGGGTCTATACTGTTTGCTATACGTCCAGCAATTTTTTGACAATTCACAATCAGTACAAAAAATGGAGGTGTTCAAATTTTAGGACAACTATGGTAAAGGGTTGTTACGAGGTCCCAATATTTAGGATAAATAAGGTAATATATATTTTACACTATACAATGACCCTGTAAGTGGACAGGAGTGGCCTTTAGCACTGAGCATGCATTGGCCTAAACTGTTTAGACCTTAAAGTGCCAATCACAACTGCAGCAGACGGCATTTTGAACTCTTTTTTTTTAATCTTATATGTGAATATTCTGTCTAACAGATGTTTCACACAAAATGACCAGCCTTATTATCTCAGAAAAACAGAAGAAAATATTTTAGAATGTTGTCTGCTCCAAATTTGCATGGCACTTGAAGGGTTAAGATGGGATAAGGTCCCTTTTTTGCCAATGATATAATTCATTTTGGTCCTCTATCTTGCTGAATATAAAGTATCAGCAGACAATATTCTGGCTTCATGTGGAGAAAAGTGCCCTTACCATATGTTTATGTGGACATCAAAGGCCTTCACATTTGGGCAGTCTGATCAGGGCCTACAGTATCAGAGTATCTAAAGAATATCTCAATGCAGTTAATAGAAAAGGTCTCATTCAGACCACAGGAATGTACAGGATGATCTGTGCCTTTGCTCTTCACATATGATATAAGGACCCTTTTTATTCACACAGGAGCCAATTTAAAACAAAATTGTATTTTGCTTCTTTTCATAAAAAAATTGATTTAAGAGGAATGGATACACTTTCAAGGAAGGGAACTTTATTATAAATTTGTTTGCCTTCCTTCTTTACCCTTGTCATGCTGAATAAATTAAGATGCCATGCCCACTTCCAGTTTTCAGCCAATCAGATTACTTAATACTGATTGTTGCTATAAATTCACATACTTAATGGCAAACAGTGCAGATTCAGATCAGTTTGCTTCTGAAGAAGCCAACTGATCTGGATCTACACTGTTTGCAAAGGCAGGGTAAATCTGGGTTCAGCAGGACCAGGGTTAAAAGAGTATCTACTCAAAGGGAGCAAATTATTTCCTTTGAGAGTACACTCTTTTCCAAAGGGACTCTGTATGCAGGAAAGCAAACAGGAAGTTGTCTTCCTTGTAAAAATGGAATTCTCTGTTCACTGATATTCTCTCTAGGTCCTGGGTAAACTTATTGTTATTTATTTTTTAGACATTTTGAGCAAAATAACTCTCTTATTTTTGTTAATTCTAGTGTGTAAAATCATTTGCTAGATAATTTTGCTATTAGTTTTAAAAATTATTTCCTTTGAGAGTACACTTTTCCAAAGGGATTCTGTATGCAGGAAAGCAAACAGGAAGTTGTCTTCCTTGTAAAAATGGAATTCTCTGGTCACTGATATTCTCTCAAGGTCCTGGGTAAACTTATTGTTATTTAAATTTCAGATACATGTATTTTGAGCAAAATAACTCTTTTATTTTTGTTAATTCTAGTGTAAAATCATTTGCTAGATAGTTTTGCTATTACATGTAGTTTTAAAATTATTTCTTGAAAATTACCTTACCTTCGGGAGATACAAGAAGTAGATATCTATTTACATGTAAGTACTTTGTTGATGAGGAAAATATTGCCTACCAGAAGTGTGAAATCTGACAGGTCCATTTGTTTTCAAAATTTATGGGGCGCTTACTTTAGTTTAGTTATCTTTGCATGAAAATAATTTATTTTAACACAATGTACACTGGAACAGCTTTATAAGATGGTTCACTATAAGACAGTTTCAGATTTAAGATGGCTAAAAGTGAACTGCAAAAGTGTTGTATCCAAACAAAAATGAATAGATTATATAGAAAAATGACCATTTATGGGACAAAAATGAATAGATTATATAGAAAAATGACCATTTATGGAACAAAAATGAATAGATTATATAGAAAAATGACCATTTATGGTCATTTTTCAATATAATCTATGCATTTTTGTTTGGATTGAACACAGTTGTTTAGCCAGCACAGTTTTAACTTTTGGCTTTGGATCCAAGCAACATACATGTATAGTGTTATAAAGAGGTTGTGGTGTATTTATTTGGCCTAATTAGTTTTTTTGATATTATGTATCCTGGTTTTGAAGAGCTTTAAATATACAGTACATAGTGCAATCAAACAAGCTGCTCTTGGCCTGAATTTTCTTGGGATATACTACTGAATTTGCCTTAAGTATGGGATCACCTTAGCTCCCTACCATACTTTTTCCTAAAATGTAGACAAATAAAATCTAAAAAGTTGCTTTGGAAACAAAGAACACACAAAAGAATGAAAATCAGACAATCTGCTTTATTATATATGCTGAATAAATTAAGATGCCAAACCCATTTGTAATTGTTAGCCAATCAGATTAATTTTCTTGATTCAGGTTGTTGATACATATTTACATACTGAATGGCAAAGAAGAAGCCAACTGATCTGGATCTACACTGTTTGTAAAGGCAGAATATATCTGGGTTCAGCAGGACAAGGGTTAAGTCATTTAAAAAACAGCATTGTAGTTTGTGAGGCTGAATATGTCCCTAGTACTGGCTTAAGTGGTATTAGATTTTCAAAGTACATGTAATCAGAATGGGCTCAGTGATCCCAAAGGAAATAAAAATATAATCTGTACTATATTGAAGTACAGGGAGACATTTTATGGCTGCCATACAGCACTTTACACCAGCTGCAGTGAAGTAAAGTTTTCTAGAAGTCAAATACACTACCTGTTAACCTTAAAGCGCCAATCACAACTGAAGCAGACGAAAATTTTGATTTTTTTTTTGTTTTCAGAAGAAAATAAGTCTTGACATTTCATGTGAATCATCTGCCAAGCAGACGATTCACATGAAGTATCACGACTTGTTTTCTCTGAAAAATAAAAAATGAAAATTTTAGAATGTCGTCTGCTACAAATTTTGATTAGCGCTTTAAGGGTTAATATGTTTAAAAATGCTGGATGAGTGGCAAACAGTGTTGACCTCATTAGATGCCACATTTTGTGGCATCTGATCTGGGTCTACACTGTCTGTGGCATCTGATCTGGATCTACACTGTTTGCCCATACATGTCTATCCCAATATTTAGCCTAAATATGGTATTCCTGGTTGGTCAATATGTCTTGAATAATTGATACAGCAATAACTGTCAGTAAGTGACATCATGTGACACAACTCCAGATCAAATGTCAACTTGGAGATAAAAAAAAATAATAATAATAGTAATAATAATAAAATGAAATAATGTGTTTACCCTAAATATTGGGTTACCTTACCATGCTTGTCCTGAAAGTTGAACCATTTGACTAACCGTTGATTTTAGGTATATCAAAATTGTTGGATGAGTGGCAAACAGGGTAGACCCTGATCAGATGCAGCAGAATGTGGCATCTGATCTGGGTCTACACTGTTTGCTCAGGCCAGTATATCCAAAAACCTTGAGTAAATATGTTATTCAAATCTTTCTTTTTTTTTTTCACCTTTACCACTCTCTGGACAAATTTGGAAGATGACAAATTGATATTTTTCCTAAATTTCTAATTTCATACAAATTATCCCCTAAATTTCAAAGCCAATTTTCTGGGAAAAATAAGAAAAATATTTCAAAATGATGTCTGCTGAATTTTTTACCCCAGCATGCAGTATTAAAATTGTCTCGAAGCCAATTCTGGTAAGACTCTATTCCTATAAGGCATGTTTTTTTGGAAACAATACTAAAACTGTCAGTCTGTATTGGCTGACTGTGGGCATATCTGAAAGGAACATCTGCCAGAGGTGAGCCTAAAAATAAGAAATTGCCTGAATTCTGAAGGTTTATACAGAAAATTGTCTGTTTCCTTAGGCTATTTCCATCAGATTCAAGCTCCTGTGGTATAGAAAGGATTTTTCACTGTCCATATATTCTATATGATCAAACTTCAATTTGCAGAGAACAAAGGCCCTCATAGATTACGCAGTGCAGATGCACTGACAGGCTGATCTTAGCCTTCTGTATCTAGACAACTTTTGGCCATTCCATGTAGCTTGCTGAAGAAATTGAAGATATTATAGTCCCTTAATCTGAACAGTGGTTTTATCTGAATCCTCTAAGCTCTATACAAATTTGTAGCAAACAACCTTCTGAAATTACTTTGCTATTTTTTTCAGAAAAAAAAATCAGTCTCAACATTTCATGTGAATCATCTGCAAGACAGAAGGCAGATGATTCACACACAATGTCCTGCCTTATTTTCTCTGAAAAATGATAAAAAAAAAAAAAATTCAAAGTGTCATCTGCTGTAGTGATGATCAGCACTTTAACCCTTAAATTGCCAATCACAACAATTGTCATCTGCTTTGTCATCTGCTTGTGATTTTAAAAGTCATTTTTGCAAACAGTGTGGACCCAGATCAGACTGCTCCTCTAGGAGCAGTCTGATCAGGGTCCACACTGTTTGTCTGTATGCAAAAATAGGTTTGAAAAGTTTGCAAGAATATTCAGCAGACGACATAAACAGACGACATTTTCAGATGCAGGTTTTCTTGGCACTTTAAGGATTACGAGTTAATGGGACTTAATATACCGGTACTTGGTAATTTTTTAGCCCTTTTTTACCAGAGAGACAATTTTTGAGACTTCCTGTTTGTTTGTCTGTACAACAAATCCCTTCGGAAATGGGCTCTCCTCTACAAGAAAAGAATTTGCTCCCAAAGGGAGCAAATTCTTTCCTTTTAGAGTAGATCCCATTTCAGAAGGGAGATAAAAAGAAATATTTTGCCAGAGTTGTTTCCCCTGAAAGTGTATCTATTCCCCTTAAATCATCTACACAGATGCTTATTTTTTCATTATACAGGATTACTTTTTTGTTTTCATTCAAACTGTCTATAAGAAGATGAACAATGTTTACTGACCCTTGCATTACATGGAGAATACGGAAGTATCATTGTTAAACATGGGAATTCCCTGCTATGGCATGGTCAGTAAATATTCATCAATTTATACTTTCATCCATGTTGGTCAAACTGTGTTCCTATCCACATTAAACCAAACAGTATTTCTATCTTAAATTATAAGATCTATTACATATACTTGTTATGATCCGATTGTGGTCATCCTTAAACTTTGAGCAACATGCAAAACTCTACATGACAGTTCTCTTTCCCACAATACAAAAGGTCAGCCCAATATTTGTACCAAATTTCAAAATCCTATGCATAATAGAGAAATGTTTAACAGAAAAAAAAAGGACAAAATCTATACACCTCTTGGTATTCTATGTGGGTGGTAACTCACACAAAAAACAAAAAACAAAAAAAAATTAACAAAAAAACTGACATATGCAAACTTAAATTTGCTCTTATCAATATATGCCCATACAAAGATTTTCCAAGATGTGGTGCATCTCGGAAAATTGGGATGCATTTCGTACAGAAATTCAAATTTGACACTAAAATTAAGGTTGTAAACTTTTAGTAAAAAAACTGCATGATTTTTAAATTTGCGACCATTATACCTCTCCCCTCACAAATATGGGCCTGCAATATTTGATGGTCAACTCTTTGTTTAGCTGAAGGTGAATTTTGCAGAAAACGGATCAGTGATGTTTTCTATTTTTTTTCTATACAAAATAGGGTTGCATGTAAGTCTCCTAAAGAGATACTTCTCATATGTAATGTCAAACTAAGAAAAATACTTGTAGTTTGCATAATAATCTGGGATCAGTTGTTTGAAACTAACGAAGTTGTTAGTTAACGTACGGTTAAAACTTTGATAATTAAATATGGCATATATGCTGATATTTTTGCTGAAAAAAATGTGAGTAGCTTTTGCATTTGCAAAAGCTACTCACATTTTGTCAGCAAAAATAACTGTGAATTTGATATTGTACTTACTAGAACAGTTAAAATTTTGACCCCTAACAAGCTTGTTAAGCTAACAATGCTTCCCTGATTTAGCATTCGAAGATTAAATCATAGCTCCTAATAAGGTGCATTTGTTTCCAGCTGAAAAGTACTGATATTTTTCTTATTTTTCCATGAAAACATATGTTGAGGACTCATTAGAAGTGCCTCAGTGAGGCACTTCTAATGAGTACCCACAACATATATTTTCATGGAGAAATAAGAAAAATAAATCATGTTGATACCATATCTTATCTGGAACTATATATTAAACAAATCATAACTACCTCCCCTGCATTTTCCAGTATACTGTGTGGCCTTCTGACTGGCTATTCCATTCAACGTTTGAACCATTATGGCAAAATCCAACAATAAATTCATTCCTTTTTTCATGACTAATAATTTTAAAATACTCAATCTTAGTATATTTTTGTCCACACTGATTACTGTCAAAATATGTAAGTTAAAATAAATCCAATCTGTTGTAATTTACTACAGCTGGTCAAGGTTGCCGTAACTTACTCCGGCAAACACCAAAGGTAAGGAAAACGGCCTATGTCTCAAATATAAAGAATCCTCTATTATAATAACTGGTCTGTAATTAAAGTTCTTATAACTTTATATTCCTGTGGACACAAAGGGCTGGGAAAGGCCACTGTAGGAATTTCATTGCAAAGTTTTCATGCTTTAATGACTAAATCGATCACTTAATTGATAAAATATGTATTCTACTTTATACCTACTGTGCAAATCAGCGAACTATGAAATCGCGAGTGTCAATCTTCTGGCTAGTAATTTAACAATCTACTTATTAAAGTTTCCTATACTCATGCAAAATCAATGGTCACAAAAAGCGTGCACTAAATGCATTTTAAATGTTGTTAAACAGCATGTAATAACTGTAATGCACTTTAGATAATAAACTTCCTTTATCAAATACTGAAATAAATTGTCAACAGTCTCAGTAGTACCAGATGACTTTAAGAAAAGTTCTGGCAAACTATATGCAATGGAGATGTTTTAGACATCATTTACTTTCCAACTCAGTATTATAAATTGCTAAAGCCAGGCTTCAAAAATATATTTTGTTATCCGCTTCTTTCTTTTTTAAAAAGATTCTACTCCAAATATGACACAAACGGTAAACAAATCTCAAGTGTTTTAAGGACACCTCCAAATAAATAAAGTCCAGTTTGATAATTTTACTATTTTACTCCCTCATATCAGTTTTGACACAAATTGCACTGAAAAAATTTAACCCATAAAGCACTAAACAAAATTGTAGCAGATGAAATTCTAATTTTTTTTTAATTATTTTTTTCAGAGAAAATAAGACTTCGCATTTTATGTGAATCATCTGCATGGCAGATGATTCACATAAAATGTCAAGCCTTATGTTCTCTGAAAAAAAAAATAAATAATAAATATTATGTTGTCTGCTGCAGTTGTGATTAGCACCTGAAGGGTAACTGCTGTTGATTTCAAGTGAACATCCGAAGGCAAACAGACCCTTTATGAATCCAAGAGTAGGAGTATAGTAAGTAATATATATTATGCAAGTATTACTCAAAACTGAGTGTGCAATGTAAATATTTTTGTTAACAAATATGCAAAATTTGCTTTGTTCACAGGTAATGATTTTGGCCCCAACATGAAAAAAGGCCATTAAATCATAGCACCAGAGAAGCGTGGTATCCACATATTTTTCTTATTTCTCCACAAAGATATATGTTGTGGGTACTCATTAGAAGCGCCTGACCGAGGTGCTTCTAATGAGAACCACAACATATGCTTTAACTGAGAAATAAGAAAAATATCAATACTTTTCAGTTGAAAAAAGCGGCTTACCGGGAGCTATGCAGTATTATATGTGAAGACCAGATTCACAGATCAGACTGTGCATCCATGCAATGTGCTCAGGGCCTTCACTATCCACCTAAAGAATTATTTATTGCAGAATATTTCACTCAAATGAACACATGAACACATGAAGCTGATCAGGGCCTTTTCTGCCTATGGCATAATGGCCTTTTTTCATGTTGCAGCCCAAATGATTACCTGGGCCATGCCAAGCCATAAGGGGTATTCAAGCACAACAGTGAAGACATAGAGCTGCTTACAAATTGTTGACGGACAATCAATGTCTACTCAATTTATCATGAACTGTTACAATATTCAGCTACTGTATGTGTATTGTGCAGACTCTTATAAGACTGCAAAAGTGTGCAAAATTAATCTAAGTATGAGTATTTCACCTATGCTAGAAAATTCTTTTCCATTTCTCACACCTAATCTATCATGTGCATTTTTTACTGTTTATTTATATTAACATCTGCCTATTCTTCTTATTCATTGACACACAACCATGCCATGTGAAAAGCAACCGAACATTACACATTTTCACTCTGGGATTTTTACCATAACGTTTTCATCCATGCTGCACCCCCATCCCTACTCCCACCTTCCACCACCCCAGATCCTGTTTCCTTGTCATATATACCATAGTCTCTTTATAACACTATTGCTAGGATTAGAACAAAAGAAAAATATTCATGTCAGCTCAACAGTGGTGATGTAGCCAAATACAAATGTAAAGATTATACAGAAAAATTACAATAAATGGTCATTTTAAATGGATTTTATGGTCCTTTTTCTATATAATCTATAAAATTTTGTTAGGATACAACACTTCTTGGTGCATCTATAAACCATGTTATATAAAACAACAACAACCAAAAAAAAACAACAAAAAAAAAAACAACATGTTATAGTGAACCCTATTATAAGAAGTTCCTCTATACAGAAAAATCCAACAGACAATTCACATGAAATGTTAAGCCTAATTTTCTCTGAAATATCACATAAAATATAAGAAGTTTGAATCTGCTGTATGTTGTAACTGGAGTTAAGAAATAACAAGGCCTGTCACTAGACAGGATAGCGCATCTGAACTTGCACTTGTCTATCAGATCTTAAAAACTTTGACCCAAAATTTTAACATAAAATTTCCAGGTCAGTGACCTTGACCTCTAGGTCATGAGCAGGGGTGTGGATTGTGCTTAATCAAATTTTAGACCAACATCTATAATTATATCAAAATTAATATAAACTAAAGCCATTTGAGGATTTAGAAAATATAAGGTCTTAAACTTTGATGTAAAACTTTTACATTTTTGTTAATGCCCCCACCGCCAATGCCAACGCCAGGGGTAGTGCAATAGCTCTTCCTATACTTTCATACAGGCGAGCTAAAAACTAGTCTAGGAACAAGTTCCTGTGATGAAAGGCCAGAATTAGATGACAAATGATTTTTTTTAAATCTTCACAGAAAATATGGTTCATTCAAATTCCTTATTCTTTTTTTCTGAAGATGATTCAAATAAATGCCAGGTCTATTTTCTAGGGAAAGGTAATAAAATGTTCATGTAGGAGTAGGTTCAAGATTTGATCTTTTATCTACGAATTATGCCTAGAATGCTGGGTAAAAATTACAGCAGACAAATTTTGAAATATTTTTACAATATTTTTTTCCAGAAAAAGTGTTTGAAAAAAAAAAAAAAACAATTTCTTTAAAAAAAAAAAATAACAATTACAAATTTGTCATCTGCTGAATCCTTTCAGACAGCACTAAAGTCTAAACAACAACAGAAGATATTTAAAAGTATTTGTTCTTAAATTCTTAAAGAAGATAAGGCTTGATATTTCATTCAAATTATCTCCACTTTGAATGAAATGTTAAGCAATATTTTCTGTGAAAAGCATAAGAAGCGAGCCCTGGGACAGAGCCATTTTTGACCCCAGTGTTATAATCTGAACAATCTTAGTAGAGGCCCATTAGATAAAGTTACATACCAAATATCAAAGGCCTGGGATTTCTAGTTTCAGACAAGAGGATTTTTAAAGTTTTTCCCTATATGAGTCCATGTAAAACAAGTGACCTCTGGCGAAGGGCCATTTTTTACTCCAGGGCTATCATTTGAACAATCTTGACAGAAGTCCACAAGATAAAGCTACAAACCAAATATCAAAGTCCTGGGTCTTCTAGTTTCAGACAAGATTTTTAAAATTTTGCCTATAGGAGTCTATATAAAAAAATTTGACCTTTCTGTACAAAAGGTCAAGGTCAAACCAAAATTATAATTTTTCAAACTTTATTGGGCCCATGTGCCCAATGCTGCAGGGCCATTGGCCATTTGGTTCCAGAGAAGAAGAGTTTTTAAGGGTTTTTACCATATATGGATGTGGAGGCCATCTTGGTCAACTGACCCATATGTGGCAAACAAACTTTTGTTCTCTGTATTCATGGAGGGTCCATATGAAATTTGGCTTTGATTGGCAAAGATGTTTCTGAGGGGAAGACATTTGAAGAGTTTTTCCTATACGTAAAACAAGTGACCCCTGGGGAGGGACCATTTTTTTACCCCAGGGCTAAAATTTGAAAAATCTTGGTAGGTTTCCACAAGACAAAGCTCCATGCCAAATATCAAATGCCTGAGCTTACTCCTTTCAGACAAGAAGATTTTCAAAGTTTTGCCTAGAGGAGTCTATGTAAACAAATCTGACCTTTCAAGGTCAACCCAAGGTTATAATTTTTTCAAACTTTAATGGGCTCATGTCCCCAATGCTGCATACAAAGCCCCAGGGCCATTGGCCTTTGGTTTTGGAGAAGATTTTTAAAGGGTTATTACCATATGCGGGCGTAGGTTATTACCATATATTCTTGTCATGTGACCCAGATGTGGCAAACAAACTGCTCTTCCCCTGGCCCATGGAGACTCTATATGAAATTTGGCTTTGATTGGCCCAGTGGTTTCTGAGAAGGTGTTTGAAGAGTGAGTATGACAAATGGACAATGAACAGAGGACAGACAGATGATGGAGCCTGCCTATACTAAAAACTCATCTATGAGCCCAAAGGCTCAGGTAAGCTAAAATCTCACTTATTTGTCATTTTGTTCAATTTGGAAAGTGCTCAAAGTTACTCATTTGTAAAAAAAAACCCTGAATGTGCTCACCACAACTGCAGCAGATGACATTTTTTATCTTTTGGAGAAAATATGGTTGAACATTTCATGTGAATTGTCTCCTTAGTTTTTCTCTAAAAAATAATAATTAAATTAGAATGTCATAAGCTACAATTTTGCTTAGCACTTTAGCCTTTAAGGGTTAAGGGACAAATCGGGCCAACTTAGGTACTCAGTCAGTTCAGTCAGATCCGAAGCCTTTGCTCATAGTCAAAGATTCTGTACTAAACAATGCCAGATGTACAAATCATTGATCAGGGCTGTTGCTCTTTGCCTACACCTTAATTGCCCTTTTTCCTTGAAAAATGTCATATATTCCAGTTACACACGGTAAAAGCATTTCTTTGAAACTGGAAGCAGCCACTTCAGTATTTCTCATACACCTTTACAACCCCATCAGACAAGCCTGTAACTGAGACACTGACTTTCACTACAGAATTAAATGAACTTTGAACAGAGGAAAAAGGTCCATATCAGATATGAGAACACACATTCGGAGTACCAGATATGTTAGATAAGACAAATATACGGAAAATTCTTGTCTTATAACTCCATGAAAACATATGTTAAAAATTCTTGTCTTATAACTCCATGAAAACATATGTTATGGGTAGTCATTAGAAGTGCCTCACTGAGGCACTTCTAATGACTACCCATAACATATGTTTTCATGGAGATATAAGAAATATATCAACATTTTTGGGTTGAAAAAAATGCCTTATCTGCAGATAAGATCTATCTGAACAAGGCTATCATTTTCCTCTTAGAGAATCACTGGAAACTGTAGAATATATTGACAGACACTGAAGGACCTAACCAGACTGTATAACTGTACAGATACACAGACTGATCTGGGCCTTTTTTGTATGCTTATGCAATAAGGATCATTTTTTCATAACACGACTAAAATAAATAATTTTGTGTGTAGAACATGGAAATGCCAATAATGAATGGAATTCTGAACTAAAACCATCAATAAGTGGGAGCTGCCAAGTTGTAAGAATGGGTATAAGTCAGATTTTGAGTGTGCTAAGGATAGGCTCTGATCATGCAATTCAAGGCAAGATGTTGGAGTGAAGATGAAGCTCTATCAGTAAAAACCTTTGTATAACAGTCATTCTGATGGTTAAAAACTGAAATTGGCTTGTACTGGGTGGTGGCTGCTGTAGAGAGATAAATATATGGCACTTAATTCTGAAAGGAGTGCTAATCATATTCATGGTACAGATAACCCTCTTTATACCTACAATCGAAACAACGACAAAATTCATTATAATGTCAATTTGACTGTCACGAAATCTTCGCTTACGAGGTAACAATTAGTAAAAAACTATGCAAGAATCTTATATTTTATACTTAAAAAAAAAAACATATGTTTTGGATATTTGTTAGAATTGCCTCAGGCAATTCTAACAAATATCTAAAACATATATTCTATGAGAGGAAATAAAAACAAAACAAGACCTTTCTTACCTATCAATCTGCTCATTTAGTATTCTGTACAACAGCAAATTCATTTTAAAGGCAAAGTCTTTGGGAACTAATGCTGTAGTTGTAAAGGAGAGTTCACTGTGACAGTCATCATTTAAGTGTCAAATAATTATTCCTCACTGCAAAAACTGACTGGTATAGTAGTGTTTATTGTACAAGCATCAAATGCCTATTTTTCACCCCTAACACTGACTAATATTGCTAATGTGTGAAAAGTGAAGTCCCTATTGTTCACTGATCAAACTGCCTATATTGTTCATGGTACAAGTGTGAAGTATCTTTTGTTTGCTGCTAAAACTGCCTATATTGCTCATGGTACAGGTATGAAGTACCTGTTGTACACTGCTAAAACTGCCTATATTGCTCATGAAAAAAAATGTGAAGAACCTATTGTTCACTATTAAAGCTGCATATACTGCTTATGGCACAAGTGTGAAGTACCAACTGTTCACTGTTAAATATGTCTATATTGCTCACGGTACAAAAGTGTGAAGTTATTTGCTGCTGCTAAAACTGACTAAAAGTGTGAAGCACCTATTGTTTGCTGTTAAAACTGCCTATATTGCTCATGGTACCAGTGTGAAGTTATTTACTGCTGCTAAAACTGGCTCAAGATACAAGTGTGAAGCACCTATTGTTCATTGTTAAAAGTGCCTATATTGCTCATGGTACCAGTGTGAAGTACCTATTGTTCACTGTATAAACTGCCTACATTTGTATATTGCTCATGGTACCAGTGTTAAGTACCTCTTGTTCACTGCAAAAACTGCATATATTGCTCATGGTACGTGTGAAATACCTATAGTTCACTGCTAAAACTGCCTAAATTGCTCATGGTACTATTGTGAAGTACCTATAGTTCACTGCTAAAACTGCCTATATTGCTCATGGTACAAGTGTGAAGTACCTATAGTTCATTGCTAAAACTGCATATATTGCTCATGGTACAAGTTTGAAGTACCTATAGTTCACTGCTAAAACTGCCTATATTGCTCATTGCTCATGATACAAGTGTGAAGTACCTATAGTTCATTGCTAAAACTGCTTATATTGCTCATTGCTCATGATACAAGTGTGAAGTACCTATAGTTCATTGCTAAAACTGCCTATATTGCTCATGGTACCAGTGTTAAGTACCTCTTGTTCACTGCCTAAATTGCTCATGGTACCAGTGTTAAGTACCTATTGTTCACTGGAAACTGCATATATTGCTCATGGTACAAGTGTGAAGTACCTATAGTTCACCGCTAAAACTGTCAATATTGCTCAGGTACAAGTGTGAAGTACCTATTATTCACTGTTAAAACTGCCTATATTGCTCATGGTACAAGCTTGAAGTACCAATAGTCCATTGCTAAAACTGCCAATATTGATCATGGAACAAGTGTGAAGTACCTTAAGTTCACTGCTAAAACCGCCTATATTGCTCATGGTACCAGTGTGAAGTATCCATTGTTCATTGCTAAAACTGCCTATATTGCTCATGGTACAAGTGTGAAATACCTATAGTTCACTGCTAAAACTGCCTATATTGCTCATGGTACAACTGTGAAGTACCTATAGTTCACTGCTAAAACTTCCTATATTGCTCGTGGTACAAGTGTGAAGTACCTATTGTTCACTGCTAAACCTGCCTATATTGCTCATGTCACCAGTGTGAAGCACCTATTGTTCACTGTTAAAACTGCCTATATTGCTCATGTTACCAGTGTGAAGTACCTATTGTTCACTGTTAAAACTGCCTATATTGCTCACGGTACCAGTGTGAAGTACCTATTGTTCACTGCTAAAACTGCCTATATTGCTCATGGTACCAGTGTGAAGTACCTATTGTTCACTGTTTAAACTGCCTATATCGCTCATAGTACAACTGTAAACTACTTATGATTCACTGTTAAAACTGCCTATATTGCTCATGGTATAAGTGTGAGGTACCTATTGTTCACTGTTAAAACTGCCTATATTGCTCATGGTACCAGTGTGAAGTACCTATTGTTCACTGTTAAAACTGCCTATATTGCTCATGGTACCAGTGTGAAGAACCTGTTGTTCACTGTTAAAACTTCCTATATTGCTCATGGTACAAGTGTGAAACACCTATTGTTTACTGTTAAAACTGCCTATATTGCTCATGGTACCAGTGTGAAGTACCTATTGTTCACTGTTTAAACTGCCTATATCGCTCATGGTACAAATGTGAAGTACTTATGATTCACTGTTAAAACTGCCTATATTGCTCATGGTATAAGTGTGAAGTACCTATTGTTCACTGTTAAAACTGCCTATATTGCTCATGGTACCAGTGTGAAGTACCTATTGTTCACTGTTAAAACTGCCTATATTGCTCATGGTACCAGTGTGAAGTACCTATTGTTCACTGTTAAAACTGCCTATATTGCTCATGGTACCAGTGTGAAGAACCTGTTGTCCACTGTTAAAACTTCCTATATTGCTCATGGTACAAGTTTGAAACACCTATTGTTTACTGTTAAAACTGCCTATATTGCTCATGGTACCAGTGTGAAGAACCTGTTGTCCACTGTTAAAACTTCCTATATTGCTCATGGTACAAGTTTGAAACACCTATTGTTTACCGTTAAAACTGCCTATATTGCTCATGGTACACGTGTGAAGTACCTATTGTTCACTGTTAAAACTGCCTATATAGCTCATGGTATGTTCACTGCTAAACTTGCCTATATTGCTCATGGTACCAGTGTGAAGTACCTATTGTTCACTGTTAAAACTACCTATATTGCTCATGGTACAAGTGTGAAGTACCTATTATTTACTGTTAAAACTACCTATATTGCTTGTGGTACAACTGTGTGGTAACTATTATTCGCTGTTAAAACTGCCTATATTGCTCATGGTACCAGTGTGAAACACCTATTGTTTACTGTTAAAACTGCCTATATTGCTCATGGTACAAGTGTGAAGTACCTATTGTTCACTGTTAAAACTGCCTATATAGCTCATGGTATGTTCACTGCTAAACCTGCCTATATTGCTCATGGTACCAGTGTGAAGTACCTATTGTTCACTGTTAAAACTACCTATATTGCTCATGGTACAACTGTGAGGTAACTATTATTCACTGTTAAAACTGCCTATATTGCTCATGGTACCAGTGTGAAGTACCTATTGTTCACTGCTCAAACTGCCTATACTGCTCATGGTACCAGTGTGAAGTACCTATTATTCACTGTTAAAATTGCCTTTATTGCGCATGGTACAAGTGTGAAGTACCTATTATTCACTGTTAAAACTCCCTATATTGCTCATGGTACAAGTGTGAAGTGCCTATTATTCACTGTTAAAACTGCCTATATTGCTCATGGTACAAGTGTGAAGTGCCTATTATTTATTGTTAAAACTGCCTATATTGCTCATGGTACAAGTGTGAAGTGCCTATTATTCACTGTTAAAACTTTTGGCCATTCCATGTAGCTTGCTGAAGAAATTGAAGATATTATAGTCCCTTAATCTGAACAGTGGTTTTATCTGAATCCTCTAAGCTCTATACAAATTTGTAGCAAACAACCTTCTGAAATTACTTTGCTATTTTTTTCAGAAAAAAAAATCAGTCTCAACATTTCATGTGAATCATCTGCAAGACAGAAGGCAGATGATTCACACACAATGTCCTGCCTTATTTTCTCTGAAAAATGATAAAAAAAAAAAAAATTCAAAGTGTCATCTGCTGTAGTGATGATCAGCACTTTAACCCTTAAATTGCCAATCACAACAATTGTCATCTGCTTTGTCATCTGCTTGTGATTTTAAAAGTCATTTTTGCAAACAGTGTGGACCCAGATCAGACTGCTCCTCTAGGAGCAGTCTGATCAGGGTCCACACTGTTTGTCTGTATGCAAAAATAGGTTTGAAAAGTTTGCAAGAATATTCAGCAGACGACATAAACAGACGACATTTTCAGATGCAGGTTTTCTTGGCACTTTAAGGATTACGAGTTAATGGGACTTAATATACCGGTACTTGGTAATTTTTTAGCCCTTTTTTACCAGAGAGACAATTTTTGAGACTTCCTGTTTGTTTGTCTGTACAACAAATCCCTTCGGAAATGGGCTCTCCTCTACAAGAAAAGAATTTGCTCCCAAAGGGAGCAAATTCTTTCCTTTTAGAGTAGATCCCATTTCAGAAGGGAGATAAAAAGAAATATTTTGCCAGAGTTGTTTCCCCTGAAAGTGTATCTATTCCCCTTAAATCATCTACACAGATGCTTATTTTTTCATTATACAGGATTACTTTTTTGTTTTCATTCAAACTGTCTATAAGAAGATGAACAATGTTTACTGACCCTTGCATTACATGGAGAATACGGAAGTATCATTGTTAAACATGGGAATTCCCTGCTATGGCATGGTCAGTAAATATTCATCAATTTATACTTTCATCCATGTTGGTCAAACTGTGTTCCTATCCACATTAAACCAAACAGTATTTCTATCTTAAATTATAAGATCTATTACATATACTTGTTATGATCCGATTGTGGTCATCCTTAAACTTTGAGCAACATGCAAAACTCTACATGACAGTTCTCTTTCCCACAATACAAAAGGTCAGCCCAATATTTGTACCAAATTTCAAAATCCTATGCATAATAGAGAAATGTTTAACAGAAAAAAAAAGGACAAAATCTATACACCTCTTGGTATTCTATGTGGGTGGTAACTCACACAAAAAACAAAAAACAAAAAAAAATTAACAAAAAAACTGACATATGCAAACTTAAATTTGCTCTTATCAATATATGCCCATACAAAGATTTTCCAAGATGTGGTGCATCTCGGAAAATTGGGATGCATTTCGTACAGAAATTCAAATTTGACACTAAAATTAAGGTTGTAAACTTTTAGTAAAAAAACTGCATGATTTTTAAATTTGCGACCATTATACCTCTCCCCTCACAAATATGGGCCTGCAATATTTGATGGTCAACTCTTTGTTTAGCTGAAGGTGAATTTTGCAGAAAACGGATCAGTGATGTTTTCTATTTTTTTTCTATACAAAATAGGGTTGCATGTAAGTCTCCTAAAGAGATACTTCTCATATGTAATGTCAAACTAAGAAAAATACTTGTAGTTTGCATAATAATCTGGGATCAGTTGTTTGAAACTAACGAAGTTGTTAGTTAACGTACGGTTAAAACTTTGATAATTAAATATGGCATATATGCTGATATTTTTGCTGAAAAAAATGTGAGTAGCTTTTGCATTTGCAAAAGCTACTCACATTTTGTCAGCAAAAATAACTGTGAATTTGATATTGTACTTACTAGAACAGTTAAAATTTTGACCCCTAACAAGCTTGTTAAGCTAACAATGCTTCCCTGATTTAGCATTCGAAGATTAAATCATAGCTCCTAATAAGGTGCATTTGTTTCCAGCTGAAAAGTACTGATATTTTTCTTATTTTTCCATGAAAACATATGTTGAGGACTCATTAGAAGTGCCTCAGTGAGGCACTTCTAATGAGTACCCACAACATATATTTTCATGGAGAAATAAGAAAAATAAATCATGTTGATACCATATCTTATCTGGAACTATATATTAAACAAATCATAACTACCTCCCCTGCATTTTCCAGTATACTGTGTGGCCTTCTGACTGGCTATTCCATTCAACGTTTGAACCATTATGGCAAAATCCAACAATAAATTCATTCCTTTTTTCATGACTAATAATTTTAAAATACTCAATCTTAGTATATTTTTGTCCACACTGATTACTGTCAAAATATGTAAGTTAAAATAAATCCAATCTGTTGTAATTTACTACAGCTGGTCAAGGTTGCCGTAACTTACTCCGGCAAACACCAAAGGTAAGGAAAACGGCCTATGTCTCAAATATAAAGAATCCTCTATTATAATAACTGGTCTGTAATTAAAGTTCTTATAACTTTATATTCCTGTGGACACAAAGGGCTGGGAAAGGCCACTGTAGGAATTTCATTGCAAAGTTTTCATGCTTTAATGACTAAATCGATCACTTAATTGATAAAATATGTATTCTACTTTATACCTACTGTGCAAATCAGCGAACTATGAAATCGCGAGTGTCAATCTTCTGGCTAGTAATTTAACAATCTACTTATTAAAGTTTCCTATACTCATGCAAAATCAATGGTCACAAAAAGCGTGCACTAAATGCATTTTAAATGTTGTTAAACAGCATGTAATAACTGTAATGCACTTTAGATAATAAACTTCCTTTATCAAATACTGAAATAAATTGTCAACAGTCTCAGTAGTACCAGATGACTTTAAGAAAAGTTCTGGCAAACTATATGCAATGGAGATGTTTTAGACATCATTTACTTTCCAACTCAGTATTATAAATTGCTAAAGCCAGGCTTCAAAAATATATTTTGTTATCCGCTTCTTTCTTTTTTAAAAAGATTCTACTCCAAATATGACACAAACGGTAAACAAATCTCAAGTGTTTTAAGGACACCTCCAAATAAATAAAGTCCAGTTTGATAATTTTACTATTTTACTCCCTCATATCAGTTTTGACACAAATTGCACTGAAAAAATTTAACCCATAAAGCACTAAACAAAATTGTAGCAGATGAAATTCTAATTTTTTTTTAATTATTTTTTTCAGAGAAAATAAGACTTCGCATTTTATGTGAATCATCTGCATGGCAGATGATTCACATAAAATGTCAAGCCTTATGTTCTCTGAAAAAAAAAATAAATAATAAATATTATGTTGTCTGCTGCAGTTGTGATTAGCACCTGAAGGGTAACTGCTGTTGATTTCAAGTGAACATCCGAAGGCAAACAGACCCTTTATGAATCCAAGAGTAGGAGTATAGTAAGTAATATATATTATGCAAGTATTACTCAAAACTGAGTGTGCAATGTAAATATTTTTGTTAACAAATATGCAAAATTTGCTTTGTTCACAGGTAATGATTTTGGCCCCAACATGAAAAAAGGCCATTAAATCATAGCACCAGAGAAGCGTGGTATCCACATATTTTTCTTATTTCTCCACAAAGATATATGTTGTGGGTACTCATTAGAAGCGCCTGACCGAGGTGCTTCTAATGAGAACCACAACATATGCTTTAACTGAGAAATAAGAAAAATATCAATACTTTTCAGTTGAAAAAAGCGGCTTACCGGGAGCTATGCAGTATTATATGTGAAGACCAGATTCACAGATCAGACTGTGCATCCATGCAATGTGCTCAGGGCCTTCACTATCCACCTAAAGAATTATTTATTGCAGAATATTTCACTCAAATGAACACATGAACACATGAAGCTGATCAGGGCCTTTTCTGCCTATGGCATAATGGCCTTTTTTCATGTTGCAGCCCAAATGATTACCTGGGCCATGCCAAGCCATAAGGGGTATTCAAGCACAACAGTGAAGACATAGAGCTGCTTACAAATTGTTGACGGACAATCAATGTCTACTCAATTTATCATGAACTGTTACAATATTCAGCTACTGTATGTGTATTGTGCAGACTCTTATAAGACTGCAAAAGTGTGCAAAATTAATCTAAGTATGAGTATTTCACCTATGCTAGAAAATTCTTTTCCATTTCTCACACCTAATCTATCATGTGCATTTTTTACTGTTTATTTATATTAACATCTGCCTATTCTTCTTATTCATTGACACACAACCATGCCATGTGAAAAGCAACCGAACATTACACATTTTCACTCTGGGATTTTTACCATAACGTTTTCATCCATGCTGCACCCCCATCCCTACTCCCACCTTCCACCACCCCAGATCCTGTTTCCTTGTCATATATACCATAGTCTCTTTATAACACTATTGCTAGGATTAGAACAAAAGAAAAATATTCATGTCAGCTCAACAGTGGTGATGTAGCCAAATACAAATGTAAAGATTATACAGAAAAATTACAATAAATGGTCATTTTAAATGGATTTTATGGTCCTTTTTCTATATAATCTATAAAATTTTGTTAGGATACAACACTTCTTGGTGCATCTATAAACCATGTTATATAAAACAACAACAACCAAAAAAAAACAACAAAAAAAAAAACAACATGTTATAGTGAACCCTATTATAAGAAGTTCCTCTATACAGAAAAATCCAACAGACAATTCACATGAAATGTTAAGCCTAATTTTCTCTGAAATATCACATAAAATATAAGAAGTTTGAATCTGCTGTATGTTGTAACTGGAGTTAAGAAATAACAAGGCCTGTCACTAGACAGGATAGCGCATCTGAACTTGCACTTGTCTATCAGATCTTAAAAACTTTGACCCAAAATTTTAACATAAAATTTCCAGGTCAGTGACCTTGACCTCTAGGTCATGAGCAGGGGTGTGGATTGTGCTTAATCAAATTTTAGACCAACATCTATAATTATATCAAAATTAATATAAACTAAAGCCATTTGAGGATTTAGAAAATATAAGGTCTTAAACTTTGATGTAAAACTTTTACATTTTTGTTAATGCCCCCACCGCCAATGCCAACGCCAGGGGTAGTGCAATAGCTCTTCCTATACTTTCATACAGGCGAGCTAAAAACTAGTCTAGGAACAAGTTCCTGTGATGAAAGGCCAGAATTAGATGACAAATGATTTTTTTTAAATCTTCACAGAAAATATGGTTCATTCAAATTCCTTATTCTTTTTTTCTGAAGATGATTCAAATAAATGCCAGGTCTATTTTCTAGGGAAAGGTAATAAAATGTTCATGTAGGAGTAGGTTCAAGATTTGATCTTTTATCTACGAATTATGCCTAGAATGCTGGGTAAAAATTACAGCAGACAAATTTTGAAATATTTTTACAATATTTTTTTCCAGAAAAAGTGTTTGAAAAAAAAAAAAAAACAATTTCTTTAAAAAAAAAAAATAACAATTACAAATTTGTCATCTGCTGAATCCTTTCAGACAGCACTAAAGTCTAAACAACAACAGAAGATATTTAAAAGTATTTGTTCTTAAATTCTTAAAGAAGATAAGGCTTGATATTTCATTCAAATTATCTCCACTTTGAATGAAATGTTAAGCAATATTTTCTGTGAAAAGCATAAGAAGCGAGCCCTGGGACAGAGCCATTTTTGACCCCAGTGTTATAATCTGAACAATCTTAGTAGAGGCCCATTAGATAAAGTTACATACCAAATATCAAAGGCCTGGGATTTCTAGTTTCAGACAAGAGGATTTTTAAAGTTTTTCCCTATATGAGTCCATGTAAAACAAGTGACCTCTGGCGAAGGGCCATTTTTTACTCCAGGGCTATCATTTGAACAATCTTGACAGAAGTCCACAAGATAAAGCTACAAACCAAATATCAAAGTCCTGGGTCTTCTAGTTTCAGACAAGATTTTTAAAATTTTGCCTATAGGAGTCTATATAAAAAAATTTGACCTTTCTGTACAAAAGGTCAAGGTCAAACCAAAATTATAATTTTTCAAACTTTATTGGGCCCATGTGCCCAATGCTGCAGGGCCATTGGCCATTTGGTTCCAGAGAAGAAGAGTTTTTAAGGGTTTTTACCATATATGGATGTGGAGGCCATCTTGGTCAACTGACCCATATGTGGCAAACAAACTTTTGTTCTCTGTATTCATGGAGGGTCCATATGAAATTTGGCTTTGATTGGCAAAGATGTTTCTGAGGGGAAGACATTTGAAGAGTTTTTCCTATACGTAAAACAAGTGACCCCTGGGGAGGGACCATTTTTTTACCCCAGGGCTAAAATTTGAAAAATCTTGGTAGGTTTCCACAAGACAAAGCTCCATGCCAAATATCAAATGCCTGAGCTTACTCCTTTCAGACAAGAAGATTTTCAAAGTTTTGCCTAGAGGAGTCTATGTAAACAAATCTGACCTTTCAAGGTCAACCCAAGGTTATAATTTTTTCAAACTTTAATGGGCTCATGTCCCCAATGCTGCATACAAAGCCCCAGGGCCATTGGCCTTTGGTTTTGGAGAAGATTTTTAAAGGGTTATTACCATATGCGGGCGTAGGTTATTACCATATATTCTTGTCATGTGACCCAGATGTGGCAAACAAACTGCTCTTCCCCTGGCCCATGGAGACTCTATATGAAATTTGGCTTTGATTGGCCCAGTGGTTTCTGAGAAGGTGTTTGAAGAGTGAGTATGACAAATGGACAATGAACAGAGGACAGACAGATGATGGAGCCTGCCTATACTAAAAACTCATCTATGAGCCCAAAGGCTCAGGTAAGCTAAAATCTCACTTATTTGTCATTTTGTTCAATTTGGAAAGTGCTCAAAGTTACTCATTTGTAAAAAAAAACCCTGAATGTGCTCACCACAACTGCAGCAGATGACATTTTTTATCTTTTGGAGAAAATATGGTTGAACATTTCATGTGAATTGTCTCCTTAGTTTTTCTCTAAAAAATAATAATTAAATTAGAATGTCATAAGCTACAATTTTGCTTAGCACTTTAGCCTTTAAGGGTTAAGGGACAAATCGGGCCAACTTAGGTACTCAGTCAGTTCAGTCAGATCCGAAGCCTTTGCTCATAGTCAAAGATTCTGTACTAAACAATGCCAGATGTACAAATCATTGATCAGGGCTGTTGCTCTTTGCCTACACCTTAATTGCCCTTTTTCCTTGAAAAATGTCATATATTCCAGTTACACACGGTAAAAGCATTTCTTTGAAACTGGAAGCAGCCACTTCAGTATTTCTCATACACCTTTACAACCCCATCAGACAAGCCTGTAACTGAGACACTGACTTTCACTACAGAATTAAATGAACTTTGAACAGAGGAAAAAGGTCCATATCAGATATGAGAACACACATTCGGAGTACCAGATATGTTAGATAAGACAAATATACGGAAAATTCTTGTCTTATAACTCCATGAAAACATATGTTAAAAATTCTTGTCTTATAACTCCATGAAAACATATGTTATGGGTAGTCATTAGAAGTGCCTCACTGAGGCACTTCTAATGACTACCCATAACATATGTTTTCATGGAGATATAAGAAATATATCAACATTTTTGGGTTGAAAAAAATGCCTTATCTGCAGATAAGATCTATCTGAACAAGGCTATCATTTTCCTCTTAGAGAATCACTGGAAACTGTAGAATATATTGACAGACACTGAAGGACCTAACCAGACTGTATAACTGTACAGATACACAGACTGATCTGGGCCTTTTTTGTATGCTTATGCAATAAGGATCATTTTTTCATAACACGACTAAAATAAATAATTTTGTGTGTAGAACATGGAAATGCCAATAATGAATGGAATTCTGAACTAAAACCATCAATAAGTGGGAGCTGCCAAGTTGTAAGAATGGGTATAAGTCAGATTTTGAGTGTGCTAAGGATAGGCTCTGATCATGCAATTCAAGGCAAGATGTTGGAGTGAAGATGAAGCTCTATCAGTAAAAACCTTTGTATAACAGTCATTCTGATGGTTAAAAACTGAAATTGGCTTGTACTGGGTGGTGGCTGCTGTAGAGAGATAAATATATGGCACTTAATTCTGAAAGGAGTGCTAATCATATTCATGGTACAGATAACCCTCTTTATACCTACAATCGAAACAACGACAAAATTCATTATAATGTCAATTTGACTGTCACGAAATCTTCGCTTACGAGGTAACAATTAGTAAAAAACTATGCAAGAATCTTATATTTTATACTTAAAAAAAAAAACATATGTTTTGGATATTTGTTAGAATTGCCTCAGGCAATTCTAACAAATATCTAAAACATATATTCTATGAGAGGAAATAAAAACAAAACAAGACCTTTCTTACCTATCAATCTGCTCATTTAGTATTCTGTACAACAGCAAATTCATTTTAAAGGCAAAGTCTTTGGGAACTAATGCTGTAGTTGTAAAGGAGAGTTCACTGTGACAGTCATCATTTAAGTGTCAAATAATTATTCCTCACTGCAAAAACTGACTGGTATAGTAGTGTTTATTGTACAAGCATCAAATGCCTATTTTTCACCCCTAACACTGACTAATATTGCTAATGTGTGAAAAGTGAAGTCCCTATTGTTCACTGATCAAACTGCCTATATTGTTCATGGTACAAGTGTGAAGTATCTTTTGTTTGCTGCTAAAACTGCCTATATTGCTCATGGTACAGGTATGAAGTACCTGTTGTACACTGCTAAAACTGCCTATATTGCTCATGAAAAAAAATGTGAAGAACCTATTGTTCACTATTAAAGCTGCATATACTGCTTATGGCACAAGTGTGAAGTACCAACTGTTCACTGTTAAATATGTCTATATTGCTCACGGTACAAAAGTGTGAAGTTATTTGCTGCTGCTAAAACTGACTAAAAGTGTGAAGCACCTATTGTTTGCTGTTAAAACTGCCTATATTGCTCATGGTACCAGTGTGAAGTTATTTACTGCTGCTAAAACTGGCTCAAGATACAAGTGTGAAGCACCTATTGTTCATTGTTAAAAGTGCCTATATTGCTCATGGTACCAGTGTGAAGTACCTATTGTTCACTGTATAAACTGCCTACATTTGTATATTGCTCATGGTACCAGTGTTAAGTACCTCTTGTTCACTGCAAAAACTGCATATATTGCTCATGGTACGTGTGAAATACCTATAGTTCACTGCTAAAACTGCCTAAATTGCTCATGGTACTATTGTGAAGTACCTATAGTTCACTGCTAAAACTGCCTATATTGCTCATGGTACAAGTGTGAAGTACCTATAGTTCATTGCTAAAACTGCATATATTGCTCATGGTACAAGTTTGAAGTACCTATAGTTCACTGCTAAAACTGCCTATATTGCTCATTGCTCATGATACAAGTGTGAAGTACCTATAGTTCATTGCTAAAACTGCTTATATTGCTCATTGCTCATGATACAAGTGTGAAGTACCTATAGTTCATTGCTAAAACTGCCTATATTGCTCATGGTACCAGTGTTAAGTACCTCTTGTTCACTGCCTAAATTGCTCATGGTACCAGTGTTAAGTACCTATTGTTCACTGGAAACTGCATATATTGCTCATGGTACAAGTGTGAAGTACCTATAGTTCACCGCTAAAACTGTCAATATTGCTCAGGTACAAGTGTGAAGTACCTATTATTCACTGTTAAAACTGCCTATATTGCTCATGGTACAAGCTTGAAGTACCAATAGTCCATTGCTAAAACTGCCAATATTGATCATGGAACAAGTGTGAAGTACCTTAAGTTCACTGCTAAAACCGCCTATATTGCTCATGGTACCAGTGTGAAGTATCCATTGTTCATTGCTAAAACTGCCTATATTGCTCATGGTACAAGTGTGAAATACCTATAGTTCACTGCTAAAACTGCCTATATTGCTCATGGTACAACTGTGAAGTACCTATAGTTCACTGCTAAAACTTCCTATATTGCTCGTGGTACAAGTGTGAAGTACCTATTGTTCACTGCTAAACCTGCCTATATTGCTCATGTCACCAGTGTGAAGCACCTATTGTTCACTGTTAAAACTGCCTATATTGCTCATGTTACCAGTGTGAAGTACCTATTGTTCACTGTTAAAACTGCCTATATTGCTCACGGTACCAGTGTGAAGTACCTATTGTTCACTGCTAAAACTGCCTATATTGCTCATGGTACCAGTGTGAAGTACCTATTGTTCACTGTTTAAACTGCCTATATCGCTCATAGTACAACTGTAAACTACTTATGATTCACTGTTAAAACTGCCTATATTGCTCATGGTATAAGTGTGAGGTACCTATTGTTCACTGTTAAAACTGCCTATATTGCTCATGGTACCAGTGTGAAGTACCTATTGTTCACTGTTAAAACTGCCTATATTGCTCATGGTACCAGTGTGAAGAACCTGTTGTTCACTGTTAAAACTTCCTATATTGCTCATGGTACAAGTGTGAAACACCTATTGTTTACTGTTAAAACTGCCTATATTGCTCATGGTACCAGTGTGAAGTACCTATTGTTCACTGTTTAAACTGCCTATATCGCTCATGGTACAAATGTGAAGTACTTATGATTCACTGTTAAAACTGCCTATATTGCTCATGGTATAAGTGTGAAGTACCTATTGTTCACTGTTAAAACTGCCTATATTGCTCATGGTACCAGTGTGAAGTACCTATTGTTCACTGTTAAAACTGCCTATATTGCTCATGGTACCAGTGTGAAGTACCTATTGTTCACTGTTAAAACTGCCTATATTGCTCATGGTACCAGTGTGAAGAACCTGTTGTCCACTGTTAAAACTTCCTATATTGCTCATGGTACAAGTTTGAAACACCTATTGTTTACTGTTAAAACTGCCTATATTGCTCATGGTACCAGTGTGAAGAACCTGTTGTCCACTGTTAAAACTTCCTATATTGCTCATGGTACAAGTTTGAAACACCTATTGTTTACCGTTAAAACTGCCTATATTGCTCATGGTACACGTGTGAAGTACCTATTGTTCACTGTTAAAACTGCCTATATAGCTCATGGTATGTTCACTGCTAAACTTGCCTATATTGCTCATGGTACCAGTGTGAAGTACCTATTGTTCACTGTTAAAACTACCTATATTGCTCATGGTACAAGTGTGAAGTACCTATTATTTACTGTTAAAACTACCTATATTGCTTGTGGTACAACTGTGTAGTAACTATTATTCGCTGTTAAAACTGCCTATATTGCTCATGGTACCAGTGTGAAACACCTATTGTTTACTGTTAAAACTGCCTATATTGCTCATGGTACAAGTGTGAAGTACCTATTGTTCACTGTTAAAACTGCCTATATAGCTCATGGTATGTTCACTGCTAAACCTGCCTATATTGCTCATGGTACCAGTGTGAAGTACCTATTGTTCACTGTTAAAACTACCTATATTGCTCATGGTACAACTGTGAGGTAACTATTATTCACTGTTAAAACTGCCTATATTGCTCATGGTACCAGTGTGAAGTACCTATTGTTCACTGCTCAAACTGCCTATACTGCTCATGGTACCAGTGTGAAGTACCTATTATTCACTGTTAAAATTGCCTTTATTGCGCATGGTACAAGTGTGAAGTACCTATTATTCACTGTTAAAACTCCCTATATTGCTCATGGTACAAGTGTGAAGTGCCTATTATTCACTGTTAAAACTGCCTATATTGCTCATGGTACAAGTGTGAAGTGCCTATTATTTATTGTTAAAACTGCCTATATTGCTCATGGTACAAGTGTGAAGTGCCTATTATTCACTGTTAAAACTGCCTATATTGCTCATGGTACCAGTGTGAAGTGCCTATTATTCACTGTTAAAACTGCCTATATTGCTCATGGTACAAGTGTGCAGTACCTATTATTCACTGTTAAAACTGCCTATATTGCTCATGGTACAAGTGTGAAGTGCCTATTATTCACTGTTAAAACTGCCTATATTGCTCATGGTACCAGTGTGAAGTACCTATTGTTCACTCTTAAAACTGCCTTTATTGCTCATGGTACCAGTGTCAAGTACCTATTGTTCACTTTAAAACTTGCTATATTGCTTGTGGTACAAGTGTGAAACACCTATTGTTTACTGCTAAAACTGCTTATATTGCTCTTGGTACAAGTGTGAAACACCTATTGTTCATTTTTAAAACTGCCTATATTGCTCATGGTACAAGTGTGAAACACCGATTGTTCACTGTTGAAACTGCATGGGGTAGGCATGGCATCTTAATTTATTCAGCATGACAAGGGTTAAAAAAGTTACCTTATCAACAGCTTAGCTATACTATTGTTTCACTTATACATGTGATGTGATTTGATGTTGTGATGATATGTCACATGTTAAGAGGTCCCATTCACCATCACCACTAGCCAAATATCGACAAGCACATGACCTTTCAACAATGAGGATGATGATTTGGCATTTTACGTCCCTTTCAACATTATTTAAGTCATGTTGAGATGATGGAAGTGTGATAATAAAAGGCTCTGTGCAATGAAGCATTGTACAATCAACAGATGGCCAAGCCAAGACTCTGGTCAGACTGCAATAATGAGCAGGATGATCCAAGTCTTCACTGTGTTCACATGTCATAGGGTATTTTTCTCATGCTGTAGCTCATATGTACCATCATACTATCCTGATTTAACCCTTGTCCTGCTGAATAAATTAAGATGCCACACCTACATCCAATTTTCAGCCAATCAGATAACTTGATCCAGTTTGTTGATACATGTTCACATACTTAATGTCAAACAGTGCAGATCCAGATCAGTTGGCTTCTTCAGAAGCCAACTGATCTGGATCTACACTGTTTGTAAAGACAGGGTATATCCGGGCTCAGCAGGATTAGGGTTAACAATCAACCTGCAGATATCTTGATATTTGTAATCAAGGAACAACTAAATTTACAACACTAGGGCTGTGTTCAGTTTTAAAGCAGAATACTTGTGACGGTTTGCAGATATTTGCAAACTATCCATTCAGTTGTGACCCTTTTTGCTGGATGGTAGCAACGGTCCATGAACTATTCCTTATTTTTGGTGCAACCAAAATGGAGGTTAATATGATTAAAATTTATATGTCTATGTTCAAAACAAAAATAAATTTGACTGTTTTGATATTATTTATCTGGCCCTATTGAAAACTGATGAATTCGATGAAACAACAAGTCTTGTCAATGAGAATAACGGCTACTATTTCTGGTTTATGCCACACTAGACAAGTTTACAATAACCATTCAAATGATGCCTAACAGTTTGTAGGAATCCATCCAGAACTTTTCTAGTCTCTGAACACAGCCCTGTTCACCAAGCCAGCGAAACCAAATTCAGACAATGGGCTTATTCAGCCATAAGCTTTAGATGATTAGCCATTGACCTTTATCTCAATGCAGAGACATTTGCAGATGCCAAATAAGTTTTAGTTTTTTCTTATTTTACCTTGAAATAGGACTTGGCATTTCATTCAAATCATAGCTGTGGAGAGTTATTTTTTACAAAATGCCAAGTCTTTTTTTATTTCACTTTCTGCTTCAAAAAATAAGAAAAACAGCTGCAATCATGGTTGATTGCTTAACCCTTGAAGTGCTAATCAAAACTGCAGCAGATGAAATTTTGATTGTTTTTTTTTAATTTTGGGGAACTAAGGCTTGATATTAAGCAGATAATTTGAATGAAATGCCAAGTCTTCTTTTCACTGAAAGATAATGATAATAATAAAAAAAATGAAATGTTGTCTGCTACAATTTTGCATAGTGATTTAAGAGTTAATGGGTTAAGGCAGCCTTCTGCATCATACAGCCCAGTTAAAATGTCATCTGCTATCATCTGTATCAATGCAAATGTTAAAAGCAGTATATTTCAGCAGCCTGGACACCATTTAGCACTGGCAGCCCCAAGGTTAGTACGTAATTTCCCTAATAAGCCAATGATATGGATAAATGATGCAAATTCATGCTCGGTACTTACGATTTAATTCGTGCGAACCCAGCACATTTTTACGTAATAAACAAATTTGCTGAACTGAAAATGAATTAGTTGTATTTTCCATGATTATTAACACTTTCAATGCTACAGGCAAATTCAGCAGAAGACAAGCTGATGATATTTTTCTTATTTTTCCTAGAATATATGATCTGACATTTTATTCAAATTGTCTCCTTCGGAAAAATCAGAAGAATATTTCAAAATGTTGTGTGTTGAATTTTTACCCAGCATGCAAAGTATTAACTATCTGCACACTGATAGTTGAATTTAGCAGACAAAAAGTGAGTGCATCAGGAAAACATGCCTATATAATTTTGACGCTCTTAAACCCCACTTTTATATAGTAAAACTGGGGTTACAGGGGTATACATTATTTGTCTTATTTCTGCTCCAAAACATAGATAGTGGGTACTTGTTAGAACTGCCTCATAGAGGCAGTTCCAATGAATACCCACACTCTATGCTTTGAGCAGAAATAAGAAAAATATCAGAACTTTTTATCTGAAAATGTTCATTTTTTGGTGATAAAATTTTCAGTATATTTGAATAGGCATTTTTTCGTAATGGAAAGTTTTCTTACTCCCCTCAGTCCCTTGAAAAACAGGCATGACATTTCATAGAACTGTAATCTATGGAGTCAGTTCACATGAAATATGAAGACCTATTTTCTGACAAAAAAAAAAAAAAAAATTAACATTTTGTCTACTGATGTTATACTGAGCGTCCAAAATGTTAAGTTTAGCCATATTTATATCATGCAGGTTTTTATTATTACAATAGATTCAGGTAATAAGTTATTAACCTGTAGCACTGTCTGGATAAATTCAGCAGACAAAAAATTGATGATAGTCATTTTTTACTCCCATCCCCTCCAAAAAAAAGCAAAAAAAAAAAGAGAATTTGACATTTCATGCAAATGTTCACCATTAAAGCACCAATCATAACTGCAGCAGATGTCAATTTTGAATTTTTTTTTTTTATTTTCCAGAGAAGCAAGTCTTGACATTCATGTGATTAGTCTGCTTGGCAGACAATTCACATGATATGTCAAATCATATTTTCTAAAGAAAAAAGAAAAAAATCAGAATTTTAAAATGGCTGCTACAAATTTTGCTTGACACTTTAACAGTTACACTCTGTTTTCTGAGAAAAAAAAAAAAAGAGAAAAAAAAGAGAAAAACATTTCATAATGCCATCTGCTGAATTTTTACCCAGCATCCTAAGCATTAAGCAGGTTCAGCAGCTGGGTTCCAGGTACACTCCCACCAATGTGGAAATTTACTATTGGTATAAATGCACTTTAAGCCTTGTCCTGCTGAATAAATTAACATACCACGCCCACTTCCAATTTTCAGTCAATCAGATTACTTGATCCAGATGTTTGATATAAATTCACATACTTAATGGCAAACAGTGAAGATCCAGATAAGTTGGCTTCTTCAGAAGCCAACTGATCTGGATCTGCACTGTTTGCAAAGGCAGGGTATATCTGGGTTCAGCAGGACAAGGGTTAAGCTGCTATAAAGTTATAGAAGGAAATGCCATGGTATTTATCTTTTGTGGTTATGTCACAGGCAAAGATTTCAATTTCGGATTGGACACAGGTATTCACATTTGAGTCACAACGTGAGAAAATGGACCTTCTGACATGTTCACCAAGTGAAGACTCAAATCAGCCCATGCATCAGTGCAGTCTGATCAGAGTTTTTGTTATCTGCATGAAGGAATTTTGCATCCTTGGCTATCCAAAATGTGCCAAGTGTAGATTCTGACCAGATTGTGCAAATGCTCAGGCTGATATGAACCTTTGCTAGGCACATATGTCCAAAGGTATGTTTTTTGACACATTTCAATCTTCAAAGGACCTTTTTCATTACATCTTTGTAATATACAACCCCATATTCCCCTATGATAATTTAATATATACTTGTATGAACTGAAAACTGAGGGATGTACGCAGGCGTCTATATTATTAGGCAAATTGTTTGGTGAATTGTCAGATCTCTGTAGTTTTTATGGTGAAATTACCACAACCTGCATAGCTCCAGATAAGATAGATATATACCATGGAATTTGTGATGCCTATTAACATATACATTGAGGCACTCACACAAGGCAAAATGTGACATGGGATTGGGGTGGCCATGGGAAGCAGCAGACAACAAATGATTAATATTTTCTTATCCTAATCATTCAAAACATATTGCAGATAAAACTAAGACTGGGCCCAGTTGTTCAAAGCTAACGACGTCGTTAGATAACGATTCGTTAAAATTTACATCGAGTGATACGCAAATATTCTGAAATTTTTTGCTGAAAAAATGTGAGTAGTGCAAAAGCTACTCACATTTTTTCAGCAAAAAATTTCAGAAAATTGTATATTGAATCCGCTAAAACAGTTAACGAAATGACCCTTAACGAGCTCGTTAAGCTAACGACGCTTTGAACAACTGCTTTGAACAACCGGGCCCAGGTCATTGTCTTTAACCTTTACCATTCTGCAGGTCAATTCAGTTGACAACAAACTGATGATATTTTTCTTATTTTTTCTAGAAAACAGGCTTTGTCACTCATCCACCAATTTTTTAGGCAGTTAGTAAAATTGACTTGTTAAAATTTTAAAAACAAGTATGGTAAGGAGTTAAGGTGTCCAAATACCTAGGGCAAATAACACAACAGTTGTTCCCAAATGTACCCAACAGTTATCCCATGAGGCATTTTTCAAGGCCAAACTGATGGAACAACTCTCTTGTAGTACATTGTATATGATGGCACTGGTACCTATTCAACTGAATGGTTGGGCAACCATGAAGCTTTTTTAACCCCCGAAGTTGGTAAATTTTAAATTTAATCATATCATAACAACCTTACAATTTAACGTTTAGCATGCTGATTTAATTTTTTCAGCAGAAATATTTTTCTTATATTTTCAAATGGATGCAATTTGCATGACATGTCAAATTTGCTGAATTTGCCCAGAGAGTGGTAATGGTTAAATACTTTCATCCTAAAATATCTAAAATGGGCTCTCCCATCAATGAATGTGGAAATGTAGTTTCTTAACCCTTGTCATGCTGAATAAATTAGAATACCACACCCATTTCTAACTGTCAGCTTATCAGATTACTTAATCCAGATGAATGATATAGTCACATACTGAATGACAAAAAGTGCAGATCCAGATCAGTTGGCTTCTTCACTGATCTGGATCTACACTGTTTGCAAAAGCAGGGTATATCCAAGTTCAGCAGGACAAGGGTTAAAAGGACTGGATATATTCAGTAATTTTTCAGCCATATTTTACAAAGGGGAGGACTTTTACTACTTCCTGTTTGCTTACCTGCACACCAAGCCCCTTCTGAAAAAGGATCTTCTCTATGAAGAAAAACTTTGCTTCCCAAGGGGAGCAAATTCTTTCCATTTAGAGCAGACATCTTTTTATAGACTGGCTCTAGTCTCCAGTGACTTAATATTGTTTTCTTATAACCCTTTTTATAAATCCACTAAAATAAAACCAAAGTAATAGAGTGACCAGCCTTTATAGTCATGATATTTTTTAGTTTTATTTTAGTGGATTATCAAACAGTATTATGTTTGTTTGTGTTGAGGTTTTACGGCCCAGTCAACCCAATGGGGTCATGTCGAGCGTGGTCAGTTTACCTAACCACACGTTTTCTGGGTAGGCTTAGTCCTCTAAGCGGTTAACCAGTATTGTGCACAGAAACTGACAACTGCCCTTCTTGAATTAGCGGAAGGGAGAGAATGACCATAGAAAATACATTTTATTTCATGATCAATCTCCACGAAAGAATGTTGCCGACCTCGGTGGGGGTTGATTTTACTACTTCTTGATATGTATGCATCTGGTCTGGGTCTACACTGTTTGCTCGGGCCTGTCTGTCACATTACTCTGGGTGGTATTGTAGGGAGTTATGGTGTCAAAATATTTTGGACGAATACAGTAAAACTAAATAGTTCCCTCCTGCTTTATGCAAAAATGCTTTGCATTCTAATCTATTCTCTAGCAGGCTATCATAATATCGTAATGACTAAACCTTCTCTTGCTAAACAGGACATGCCCTGTCTTAGCAAACAGTGTAGATCCAGATCAGCTGGCTTCTGAAGAAGCCCACTGATCTGGATCTGCACTGTTAGTCATTAAATATGTGAATTTCTATCAAAATCACGGATCAAGTAATCTGATTGGCTGGAAATTAGAAGTGGGTGTGGCATATTAATTTATTCAGCAAGGCAATGGTTAGGTATTAAGACAGAAAGGCCTGTGCAAACAGTGTAGAGCCAGGTCAGATGCTGCAGAACACACTGTTTGCCACTTATTCAACATTATTATTTTAGACACATCAACAGGTTGAAGAATGGACTTTTTTTTTTTTTCAAATTTTAGGACAAGTATAGCAGGAGTACCTAAATAGTTGCAGGTTAATTAAGTTGCCTGGTTAGTTGCCAGTTTATGACGGCACCTTATATGTTGACGGTTTGACATGTTATCTGACTAGGCTATCTTCTCAGTTTCAGGTTTTTTATGTTGCCTGATTAAGTGCACAGTACCTAATTAGCTGTACATTTATGTATGTTTAATAGGTACCTGATTAGTTGCTGATCTGATCAGTGGCAGGATTATTAGGGTACCTTATTAGTTGCAAGTTTATCATGGCACTTGATTAGTTGCAGGTTTATTATAGTACCTGATTAGCTGTAGGTATATAACGGTACATGATTAGTTGTAGGTTTATTAAAGTACCTGATTAGTTGCATGTTTATTATTGTACCTGATTAGTTGCAAGTTTTATTATGGTATCTGATTATTTACAGATTTATTATGGTACCTAATTAGTTGCAGAATTACTATGATACCTAATTAGTTGCAGTTTTATTATAGCATCTGATTAGTTGCAGTTTTATTATGATGCCTGATTAGTTGCAGGTCTGTTATGGTACCTGTTTAGTTGCAGTATTATTATGATACCTGACAAGTTGCAGGTTTATTATAGTACCTGATTAGTTGCAGGTTTATAACAGAATCTGATTAGTTGCAATTTTATTATGGTGCCTGATTAGTAGCAGGTTTATTACAGTACCTGATTAGTTGTAGGTATGAATATTATGGTATGTGATTCATTGCAGGTTTATTAAAGTACCTGATAAGTTGCATGTTTATTATAATATGGATTAGTTGCAAATTTATTATGGTATCTGATTATTTACAGTTTATTTTTTATGGTACCTGATTAGTAGCAGGTTTATTACAGTACCTGGTCAGTTGCTGATTTATTATGGTACCTGGTAAGTTGCAGTAGTACTATGATACCTAATTAGTTGCTGGCTTGGCTATAGTAGCTGATTAGTTGCAGTTTTATTATGGTGCCTGATTAGTTGCAGGTTTATTATGGTACCTGTTTAGTTGCAGTATTATTATACCTGATAAGTTGCAGGTTTATTATAGTACCTGATTAGTTGCAGGTTTGTTATAGTACCTGATTAATTGCAGGTTTATCATAGCACTTAATATTAATAGTACACCTAATTATAGTACATCATTAGTTGTAGTTTATTACAGTACCTGACTAGTTGCAAGTTTATTATAGTATCTGATTATTTGCAGGTTAATCTTAGTACCTGATTGCAGGTTTATCATGGTGCTTGATTAGTTGCAGGTTTAGTATGGTACCTGATTAGTTGCAGGTTTATCATGGTACCTGATTAGTTGCAGGTTTATTATGGTACCTGATTAGTTGCAGGTTTATCATGGTACCTGATTAGTTGCAGTTTTATTATTGTACCTGATTAGTTGTAGATTTATTATCATACCCAATTAGTTGCAGGTTTATCATGAGACCCAATTTGTTGCAGGTTTATTATTGTACCTGATTAGTTATAAGTTTATTACAGTACCTGATTAGTTGCAGGTTTATCACAATACCTGATGATTCATTGCTGGTTTGTGGTGGCACCTGATTGGTTACTGGTTTATGATTATACTTGATTAGTTGCAAATTTATTATACTGCTTGATTAGTTGCAGGTTTAACTTATTAATTGTGACAATACTAGTTGTGTATTCAGTAGAAATTTCATGACAGAATTGTATTCCCATGCAAAGGGCCTTTAATGGATATCAAAGCATGAAAGTAGCAGTGTGTTAATTAACCCAGCATATATTCCTATAACAAAAGAATGGTGTTTATTTAATTAAAGAAGGCATTTAACATACCTGCAATGTTATAAATTAGTAATGGCCCCAATACCAGTACAACCAACACTTTGCTAAGCATTCTTTGGGTCCACTTTCAACCATATCATTGGTCCTGTTAGGCTCTGCCTACATCATGCCATCTGAAAAAACAAAACAAAAAAAAAAAAAAAAAAAAAACATGAGAATTGAAGCCTATTTGGGAAAAAAATGTGTAAACAATTAACCCTTAAACTGCCAATCACAACAATTATCATCTGCTTGTGATTTTAAAAGTCATTTTTGCAAACAGTGTGGACCCTGATCAGACTGCTCCTTTAGAAGCAGTCTGATCAGGGTCCACACTGTTTGCCTGTATGGAAAAATAGGTTTGAAAAGTTTCCAAGAATATTCATCAGACGACATAAACAAACAACATTTTCAGATGCAGGTTTTCTTGGCATTTTAAGGATTAAGGCCCTGGTGAGCCCATGTCTCTGTATAATGTTAATTATTTATTACTCCAAATATGTGGGCACTTTTAATGTTACTAATAATCATAAAAACAGCTCTAAATAAGGCACTCTTTATTTTTTCAACCCAAATCTATTAATATTTTTCTTATATCTCCATGGAAACATATATTTCGGACACTCATTGAAGTGCCTTACTGAGGTACTTCTAATGAGTACCCACAATACATTTTTTGTGGAGAAATAAGAAAAAAATATTAATCTAGGTACCTCTCTTATCCGGAGCTATGTGCAAAACGAGTCCATTTGTCTTCTTGCTGTAATGTCTAAAAAGTGCTGACTTAATGAAAACAGTGCAGATCCTCAGCAAACTGTTAATTTTTATACTGATTAGAAATGTCAAAGCCTTCTTTCTGGGAAAAATAAGAAATATTTCAAAATGTCCTCTGCTGATTTTTTTTACCCAACATGCTAAATGTCAATCTGCAGTTGACCATTTTCTAGTTTGGGATTGTCAAACATTTGGAAAAAAGATTTTGAATCTGTAGTTATCACAAATGTATGACAACACACCTTTAACATGTCTGAAACTGAGAATTTCATGCAAATCAGATTTTAATTTCCATTTACCTGTAAGTGAAACACGGAAGAATCATTTAATCAATCAAATCTTCCAGGTGAGAGCTTAATTTCATTAATGCTTAGTACTCTGGGTAAAATTTTCACCCGACGACAAATGAATGATATTTTTCTTATTTTTCCCAGAAAACAGGATTTGACATTTCATACAAATTATCTCTATTGGACATGATTTGCATGACATGTCAAATCCTGTTTCCTGGGAAAAATAAGAAAAATATTTCAAAATGTCTGCTGAAAATTTCATGCAGAGTGCTAAGCGTTAATTCTTTAAAATGCCTCATTGGTTTTCATGTCACAGCACATTAACATTGCAACAGTAGCTTATTTAACCAGCTCAGCTGAACTGAAATTTCATATAGTTGTCATAATATACAAAAATCAACTACAAGTTTTGCCCATTAATGAAATTAGGCGGTTAGTTGTAAAAGAGTTTACAGCTGGGTAGAAGGTAGGAATTTGAGCAGCATCCGAGGGTGAAATCAGCAGACACCTAATTGAGATTTTTTTTTTTCTTTTTGTTTTTTTTTTCAGAAAATACTAGTTTGGCATTTCATGCAAATTGTCTGTCAAATGCTTTGGAGATTAGTTGCATGTTATGACAAACCCTATTTTTTGGGAAAAATAAACATAATAAAAATATTTCAAAAATGTTGTCTGCTAAAATTTTTACTCAGCATGATAAACAAGCATTAATTAAGTTAATTTATTAAATTAACACAGCATCAAATCTTGCAACATAAACAGTTCATACACACTGTTTTTTTTTTTTTTTTTTTTGGCTTTTTAATGATCTTTTTTTTTTATGTTTATATATTTTATATAAACCAAAGGTGATGATACTTTGGAATACATGTACTCATGATACTGGGCTCAGGTGAATGATCTACTTTGCAAGCAATTGATTACCATCCAAGTAATAGTTTCAGCAGATGACATTTTGAATTTTTTTTTTTTTCCCCAGAAAATAGGCTTTGACATTTCATGTGAATAACTTAGGAGATAATTTTCATGGAACATATAGTGGATATTTACTCTCTTGAAGTGAATACCAGAAATATTTTCATTTCATTGAGTGTAATCAAAACATCAGTATTGAATAAAATGAGATCAAAATATTGATAGTATTTACTTCAAAAATGTAAATTTTCCTTTTATTTTATTGTTTCTGATAAATTGTTTCTGACATCGCAACATGCTATCAACATTCAGTACCTACTAAATGACGAAAACATGCCTATATAGTTTTGACCCCCTTTAACCCCACTTTTATAAAAACTGGGGTTTACAGGGGTATAAAATATTTTTCTTATGTCTGCTCAAAAACATAGATTGTGGATACTTGTTAGAACTGCCTTGACTAGGTGGTTCTAATGTACCCACAATCTATGTTTTAAGCAGAAATATAAAAAATATCAGAGTTTTTTACCTGAAAATTTTTAGTTTTTGGAGGTAAAATTTTCTATATATTTGAATAGGCATGTTTTCGTAATGACATGAAGGGCTAGACAGACAAAACCAAATTTTCATCAAATCAAAATAATTTTGGCCTAATCTGTTCCTCATTTTCTAATTAAGAACATAAAAACCCACACTTAATAGTTTTATTCAGGAACAGAGAATTTACAGGCATTCAAACAAACAAACTGGCCATTGCATCTGTTCGAGTAACAATGAAGACTTCAGACATATTCCAAAACATGTAGTGAAAATATTACAGTCGTGATATTTTTCACATGTGAAGAAATATCAATATTTTTTCACTTATGTAAATATCATCTTTATTCATTTCAGATATACATTGATTTCACTGCTTACGATAAAAAAAAAATCCATATTTTTCTGGGGAAAAAAAAGAAAAATAACTTGTTGTCTGCTGAATTTGCTCAGAGAGCTACATGTATAACTGTTAAACTTGCAATAGCAGCAGTCCAAGTTTAGCCATACCATTCCCGAATGGCAACAAATGTAAAAATTATAAACCGTCTCACAGATTAAACAAGAAAGCCAATCTGAATGATAACTCTAATGCAGAGAACAAATCAACAAAAAAATGGCATTAAATTCAAGAATTCAACACAGAATTGTCTATGATTACTTCATCCTGTATAACTACTTCACAGGAACAGGGTATACAGCATTTTTTCTTATAAGGGCAAAAAAAAAAAACAACAACAAAAAAACATGAACCTCCAGTACTCTCTGGGCAAATCTGGAAGATGACAGATTAACATTTTTTCTTATTTTTACCAGAAAGTTGGGTTTGGCATTTCAAGTAACTGTCTCTTTAGTGTCATGCCAAATTTCTGGGAAATACTTCAGAATGTCTTCTGCCAGAATTTTTAACCAGCATTCTAAGCACTAAGGGGAAATGTTTACACTTTTAGGGGACGGCAGCTCTATGAAAATTATTTTGCCTCCCATCTGAAAAGAGTCTACTCTAAGAGTAAGCCCCTTCTCAGAAAGGAATTGTTGTGCAGAAATTCAAAAAGGATGTCAAAAAAAGTTGTCTCCGTTGTAAAAAAAAAAGTGGAAAATTGAGCAAGTGTATCAAGCCACCTTAAGTAATGCTTACATCAGGCAAATGGCACAATGATACTATATCCAAAGAGTGACTAAACAGATTAACCCTTAGCACTCTAAGTAAAATTTTCAGCAGATGACATTTTGAAAGTTTCTTCTTATTTTTTCCAGAAAATAGGCTTTGACACTTCATGCAAATTGTCTAAAGACAATTTGCATGAAATGTCAAATCCTGTTTTCTGGGGCTTTGACACTTCCTGCAAACTGTCTCTTTAGGAAACAACTTGCATGAAATGTCAAATCCTGTTTTCTGTGGAAAATAAAAAAAAAATATTTCAAAATACTGTCTGCTGAAAATTTTACCCAGAGTGCTAAGCGTTAAATAAACCAGAAGAGTCTAATAAACCTAATAATGATCCAGCCAACAAGTCTCTTGATATGAAAGTTGAGGATTCAGGGCTGCTCTCAAAAAATGACAAGAAGACCACAAGGAAGACTTGGTAATATAAAGCAACTTACCGCATTACAAGTAATAAATCATCCAGAAGTCAGTGTGACAGAACAAATATTAGAAACAGAATGACCTAACAACAGTTAATTATCGCAGAGGTACAGATATCAATAATGCAATAATTAAATATCAAACCTGAAACCCAACAATCTCTCTGTAAGTGATAATATATCGACCAATTATATTTGCAGGAGTTCTAACACTGCCCATTCAGAGAATAGAATTAAGATGGTATTAGTGTGAATAAATCACTGCAATTGGCAAAAACTACCCACACTAAATTCTTTTTAGTGGAAACATTTTGTTTCAAATATTTTTAATTTTATATGCCCTCCAGTCTGATAACCATTCTGACCCTTCCAAGATAAAATGTGGACAAACAGGAGGCAAATCAAAGAAATCAATCAAGTGTTAACTGCACTACCCACATGCAGTGCTACTCTCTTGAATGCAACCACAGAGCTGGAGGGTATGTACAGCTCTTCTAGTAATTTGGCCCTATCCATATTGCTACACTATGTAATTATTAAGCAAATAAAATTATGGAAGTATACAACCTCCAAAGGCTCTCACCAAACACAAATTGGCATTCAAATGATTACAGTACCAAATGACATTTTAAAATAACTTTATTATTTTTGTGTTAAAATAGGGTCAGTTATTTCATGTGAATCATCTCTTGGAGATGACACATGAAATGTCAAGCCCAATTTTCTCACAAAAACTAGACAAAATATCACAGATTTGTTAGCTAGTTTTGAGGAGACTGGATACACTTGGTTGACTTTCATGGTTGACTTTCAATCAACTTTAAAAGGGAGACAAATTTTGTGTCTTCCTGTTTGCTTTCATGCACACCATACCCCACCCACTCCTTCTGAAAAGGAGTCTACTCTAAAAGGAAAGACTTTGCTCCCAAGGGGCCAACTGTGACAAAGTTGCCTCCTATGAAAGTTAAGTTATTCACCTTAACTCTTAAAGTGCTGAGCAAAATTGTAGCAGATGACAATCAGATGACAATCAAATCTTTAACTTTTTTTTAGAGAAAACTAGACTTGGCATTTCATGTGAATTATCTGTCTAGCAGATGATTTACATAAAATGCCAATTATTTACTCTGAAAAAAAATATCAAAATGTTGTCTGCTGCAGTTGTGATCTGACTTGACACTTGATGGATAGGAATTGACATTTCATGTGAATCATCTGCCTAGCAGATAATTCATATGAAATGCCAAGTCTTATTTTCTCCGAAAACAAAACAAAATCAAAATGCTGTCTGCTGCAGTTGTGATGTGGCCCTAGTGTTTGCTATGGGATAATGTTAGGTTTCCCCAGACGGAACTCCAATTGTGGTGTCAGCTGGAAGGAATCTCTGTTAGCAATCAGGAAGCAATGGTAACATACCTCTAGAGTACAAGAGCAGTATGTCGTAAAATAAACATTTTTTCTTATTTCTTTACAAAAACATGTCACGGGTATTCCTTAGAAATGCCTCGGTGAGGCACTTCTAATGAATACCCACAACATACATTTTCGTGAAGACATAAGAAAAATATCAATATTCTTTTTAAATACAAAGAAGCATTTTATCTATAGCTGAGCAGTAATCTATCAGTATCTATCCTGCTCTGATGTAATGCAAACAAAATAGAACAGTGGCAGAATTATTAATAACCTGCCTGCCATGGAAAAAAGACCTGGGCCCGGTTGTTCAAAGCGTCATTAGCTTAACGAGCTCGTTAAGGGCCATTTCGTTAACTGTTTTAGCGGATTCAATATACAATATTCTGATATTTTTTGCTGAAAAAATGTGAGTAGCTTTTGCATTGCAAAAGCTACTCACATTTTTTCAGCAAAAAATTTCAGCATATTTGCGTATCACTTGATGTTGTTAGCTTTGAACAACTGGGCCCTGCCTGTCATGGAAAAAAGACCTGCATTACAATATTGGTGAAAAGCAAAGGCCCTGACTTGAGGCCCGTGGAAGCCTACTTGAAGGTCCTGGGCCTCTATAACTTGTAGATAAGACCTGCAAAGTCCAAATGTTGAGAGCAACTATGTGCTTGCTGGTCAGGGTCATGTCTGTTTACAAGTATGATTGTTTTCTCATGAAATGGGTCCAGTTGTAGTAATTAGCAAACGGGTAATGACAATGGCAGATTTTCTTATATAATACAGGAATTTGTGAGTAGTATCATTGTAGCAAAACAATTCACGGTGGTACTTAACAACCTGCTACAACCAGCTACATTAACCCTTGTCCTGCTGAACCCGGATATGTCCTGCCTTTGCAAACAGTGTAGATCCAGATCAGTTGGCTTCTTCAGAAGCCAACTGATCTGGATCTGCACTGTTTGCCACTCAGTATTTGAATTTGTATTAATAACCTGGATCAAGCAACCTGATTGGCTGAAAATTAGAAGTGGGCAGGGCATCCTAATTTATTCAGCAGGACAAGGGTTAACACTTACCATGCTATAAGTAGATTCAGCAGATGACAAAATGGTGATATTTTTCTGATTTTTCCTAGAAACTAGGATCTGACACTTCATGCAAATTGTCTCCTAAGGAGACAATTTGCATGAAGTGTCAGATCCTATTTTATAGGAAAAATAATGAAAATATTTCAAAATGTCATTTGCTGAAATTTTTACCCAGCATGCAAAGTGTTAAAATAAAAACTTATATTTGTATACCGCATTTACCCTTACATCTTAACCCTTGTCCTGCTGAATAAATTAAGATGCCACTCCCATTTCTCAACCAATCAGATTACTTGATCCAGGTTGTTGATATAAATTTACATACTTAATGACAAACAGTGCAGATCCAGATCAGTTGGAAGCCAACTGATCTGGATCTGCACTGTTTGCAAAGGCAGGCCATATCCTGGTTCAGCAAGACAAGGGTTAATGACTTGCCATACTTGTCTATTTTACTGCCTGTATATTGCAAGATGGGTGGCCGTATTTACCCCAAATATTGGGACACATTACCAAACTTGTTTTAAAATTTCATCAAATCCATTTTATTACCTGTTGATATGTCTAAAAATTTGCTGGTTGAATGGCAAACAGTGTAGACCCTGATCAGATGCCGTCTGTCCCAATATTTACATTCATTATGGTATATCACTTAATTTTTAGCCTTCTGAATCTTAAAAGATGATTCACATGAAATATGTTAAGACTTAGCCATGTACAAAAAAAATTCAAATACAATACCAAGAGATTAACCATGTCTCTATAAACAGGAAAATAAACAATTAAAATATGAAGAAAAAAAATACAGCAAAAAGGTTACCTACAATTTTATCACAAATTTCACATATATACAGCCAATAATAACCATACTACACTTATATAACAGCCCCACCATCCTTTTTGACATTATTTTCACCCATTATCCTGCTAAATCTATAAAGAGACAACACATTATAGTGCTTTCCTACCTCTTTCCTATCTAACAATTTTGCCTACAGAATGATGCTTAACCCTTGTCCTGCTTAACCTGGATATACCCTGTTTTGCAAACAGTGTAGATCCAGATCAGTTGGCTTCTTCAGAAGCCAACTGATCTGGATCTGCACTGTTTGCCATCAAATTTATAGCAACAATCTGGATCAAGTAACATGAATGGCTGAAAATTAGAAGTGGGCGTGGCATCTTAATTTATTTAGCAGGACAAGGGTTAAGGTTAAGTGCGCTATGAGAGGACTTTTAAAACAACCGGACATGAGGCTAAAAAACGTCATAGTAATCTAGGTCTGTTTTAAAAATTAATCTTTTCTACTCTCTGGGCAAATTCAGCAGAGGACAAATGGGTGATATGTCTTATTTTTTTTCTCCAAATTCTCTCCTAAGGAGACTATTTGCATAAAATGTTAAATCCTGTTTTCTGGGAAAATAAAAAAAAAAGAAATATTTCAAAATGCTGACTGCTCTAATTTTTACCCAGCATGCTAAGCGTTTAATTATTTACATCACCTAAGGACCTTAATATCCTCATTCTTTTAACCCTTAAAGCGCCAAGCAAAGTGCAGTAGATGACATTCTCATTTTTTTATATTTCACAGAATGTAAGACATAACATTTCGTGTCAATTGTCTGCCTAGCAGAAGATTCACATAAAATGTCATCTTACTCTGAAAAATTACACACAAAAAAAAATTTAGAATGTCATCTGCTGCAATTGTGATTGGCACTTTGTGTTAACTCCTCGTGGGGTAACTTCCTATATATGGAATGGTATGGATGTGCATGCCAAATGGCCCCTTTTTTCAGTGCTTCCACAAAAAGTATATGAATGACCCGATTTTTCTGGATTCCTTTGTGAAAGGCCCCACTTTTCTGATATCCTGGTATATGCACATAGTTTTTGCACAGGTATTTTTTGAGGCTGCTTGTTCTCTTGGTATTTAATGAACTGGCTGATATTTGTCTAACTACATGTACCAGCAATAAATGGGTACAAAAAATCAAAGGGCAGTATATGAATAGGTCAACATTTCGGATGATCAAGTATATGAAATTTATGAATGGGTCCGTTTTTTCAAAGGCTAGGTATATGAATGGGTAGGTTTTGAAATACTGGCTCACACACCCCCAATTACCCCCAAGTTACCCCCCCCTCCCACCCCCCTCCCCCCGACCCACCGAGGTTAACTCTTTGCATGCTGGGTAATTTTGCATGCTTTTTTGTCGTCTGTGGGTTTTTTTTCTAAAATTTACTTTTTCAAAAAAAAATTTCAGGAATACCATCAAAGTGTCAAACAGTTTGGATCCAGATCAGGCCTGACGTTTTGTCAGGCCTGATCTGGGTCCAAACTGTTTGCAAAGGTTATCAGCAGATGACAAGTCACTACTAGGAGGGGGAAAGAGTTAAAAGAGTGAGGATATATTTATACTATTAAGACTCTTCATAGCAGTTGATGTGTAGTAAAGACAAATTTGCAGGTAAGTGAATATCAGAAACCTCTGAAATGAAAACAGAAACTTGGCATAATTTATACAGCAAGAATTCCACACTGCCCAGTCATTTCTGGTATTACACAAATGTAATTACATGCAAGACTGGTGGCAATAAAGTGCGTAAAAATAGCTAATCAACCATTAAAATGTACAAAATTGCTGAACACTGTTCATGCCATTAAACACATTCTTGTGGTCAAGGTTTTTGGAACTTTATAGTACTGTGTGTGTTCCTCTTGTTTTCTAATGAAGATATGACAATGGGTTAAAACCACAATGCATAATACCATATGCAACACACCAAGAGAGAATTATGTCTTTGCCAGTTACTTTCAAAATCACTAGAAACTGCAGACTGTATCAATGAGCAACAAAACTGCGATGAGACTGGAGATGTGCAGGATGAGCTAAATGTAAATATTTTGTAAACTCTTAAAAACACTTTTCCCTTTGACGTGGATACTACTATAACTAATGTTACTATTACAGCTATTGTCACAATAAGCTATTAAATGAAACAATGGTATCCTTGATTAAATACATGATCGGTGTAAACTATGGTCAGTGTCATTATGGCATCTGTGAGATATGGTCCTAAAGGGTTATTGCAACAAATAGGTTATTGCATATTTTAAATGTCTTGCCTAACCGCTCGAAATTTAAAGCTATGCAATAACATATACTTGCTAAAATTAATACAGTGGATTCTTGATTATCCTGTTATATTCTAATTTTACCCTGAACCAGATTATTCATGATGCATTTTGAAAAAAAAAAAAAAAAAATGTTGAGGATAAACTCTGCTGTACTAGCAGAAGGTAAGAAATGGGAGCATGTTAGTTTGTTTTTTTTTCTGTTTCTCACTGTCACTCACTTTTTTCCTCCTCCTCCTCTATTTCTGTCTTTTCTCCCATCTACTAGCGCTTCTATTCCTTTTCTCTATTTCTCTCTTTCTTTGGGAGATGACAAAAAATGGCACACAATTAAGCAATTAAGCATTGGCATTCATTAAACAAGAATTCAATCTAAAACCAATCTACAACTGAGTGATCTCCCTTTGAAAAGGGAGGTAACAAACTGTAGCTAAGAATACTAGACTGGCTCCAGTCTCTAGTGGCTACATATTTTTTTTCTTATAATCCTGTTTAATAATCCACCAAAGTAAAAACAAAATAATATTATGACTATATAGGCTGGTCACTAGAGTGACCAGCATTTATAGTCATGATATTTTTTTTTGGTTTTATTTTAGTGGATTGTCAAACAGGTTTACGAGAAAAATATTTAGTCACTGGAGACTGGAGCCAGTCTACTAAGAATACCTACCCCTTCTTCTAGCTGTATCCATTCACCCTTAACTCTATTTGGTTCATATTCAGGAAAGGTGGGGTTTCTCATAGTAAAGTAAACCCCAAAATCAAATTCCTGAATATATTTTTTTTACCCCAAGAACTTAGACAGACAGATATGTTGACTGGCTGCAGTCTCCAGTGACTAAATATTTTTATCATAATCCTGTTTGATAATCCACTAAAATAAAATCAAAATAATATCATGAGTATAAAGGCTGGTCACTAGTGACCAGCTTTTATAGTCATGATATTATTTTGGTTTTATTTAAGTGGATTATTAAAAAGGGTTGTAAGAAAAAAATATTTAGTCCATGGAGACTGGAGCCAAGCTAACAGGTCTACTGCAGAATGTGGAACTTGGCCAGGATCTACACTGTTTGCCACTCATTTAGCAGTTCAAATTTTGGGATGGCATTGCAGTTTCCCAGTATTTAGGGTAAATACAGTAATCTTTATTTTCAAGATGTGCAAATGGGAAAATTATTGTTTTACCAAGCATCGCCCTTATGGCAAATGCAGTCAGCGTAGGTACAGATCAGCCTACACATTTGAGTCCACACTGCTTGCTGTAATAATGTACAGACTTTTAAGATTTCATAAGCCAATAATGTAGGCCTGGGTGTGACTTTTCAGATGTGCAGGCTGATCAGGGTACACATTGTTTGCCTAAGGTTGTTTTTACTTTTTTTTTTCAGAGAAAAAAAAGCTTGCTATTTCATGTGAATCATCTCTTAGCAGAATGTCATCTCTTACCATTAATGGTCATACAAAGGTTGGTCTAGTTTTTGCTATATATAGGAAATATAGAAAATGTTGCTTTCCAACAGCCCTACATATTTTATAATAACTGAAGTGAAAATTTCCTTTTGTACTTCCCATCCTAGAAAGAACAAGAAAAAAAAAACAAAAAAAAAACAGTAACAAGCAACTCACCATTTCTGCTGACGTATCTGCATAGATGCTTTAACACTTAGCATGCAGGTAAAAATTTCAGCAGAAAACATTTTTAAAAATATTTTTATTTTTCCCAGAAAATTGCTTTTGACATTTCATGAAAATTGTCTCCTTAGGAGACAATGTGCATTAAATGTCAGTCTTTTTGTTTTTTATTTGAGTGGGGGGAGTGGTGGTGGGGGTGGGGGGGGTGAGTGGAACAAGAAAAATATAATTTCTTGTCTGCTGAATCTGCCCAGAGGGTGACCAAGGTTAAAGGATACTCCTTTTATTACTGTATTTACCCTAAGTATTGGGACGCCTTTACTACTTACCATACTTGCCCAAAAATTTGAACAACTATTCAACTTTATTACCTGTCAATGTTTTACCAGTAACCTGTCAATGTGCCTAAGAACTGCTGGATGAGTAGCCTGATTAGACACATTACGAAAACACGCCTATTCAAATATACTAAACATTTTAACCACCAAAAAATGAAAATTTTCAGATAAAAATTCGGATATTTTTCAAACTTCTGGTCAAAACATAGATTATGGGTATTCTAACGAGTACCCACAATCTATGTTTTTGGGCAGAAATAAGAAAAATAATGTATACCCCTGTAAACCCCAGTTTCACTAATATAAAAGTGGGATTTAAGGGGGTCAATATTATATAGGCATGTTTTTGTGATGCCTTGTTCTGCGTCATCTTTTCTGGGTCTACATTCTTTGCTCAGGCCTTTCTTCCCAATATGGTATTTAGCGTAAATAGCATAGATCAGTAAGTGACTCTCTTAATATTTGGTCACCTAAACTGCCTATCATTGATGTCCACTGATGTTTATAAAACCTGCTGGATGAATACAACAAGCTGTTGATCTGGGTCTACACACATCTGCTCTAATATTTTTATCCAGACATTTAGGGTAGACAGAGAAGTTAGTTCTGTCAGCAGTGAAGCATTAGCAGACCTCCCTTGATAAGGGTATCAGGTAAAGAGTTTTCGTATTTGTACACAAAACATGTTTTGTGCACAAAAACAGGTTTTCATGCAGAAATAAAACGAAAATATCAACACTTTTTGCTTTACAAAAGTGTCTTGTTTGGAGCAATGCATCTTCATAACACCTTTTTTTGGTATCCACAGCAAATACTGTGTATTAAAGCTAAACATTAAAGCTAAACAACTGTGCTATATCCAGTCAAAAATGTATATAGAAAAAAGTGTCATAAATTGTCAGTTTCTATACATTCTATACATTTTGTTCAGATACAACATTATGGATAATGAAGTTGTTATAAAGAGGTATCTGATACCTTTTACATCTGGAAGTACCAGTACACTTCAGCATGCCAAAGCACTGTATAAATAATGTAAATTCAGTGACTGTCTTAATGCATGCACCATCCTCACTTTTTATGTTAAACAAATGAAATTTAAATCAACATTTAAGTATAAAGTTTTCACAAGGGAGTAATGGAAGACCAACTACAATCAATAATTGGCTGTTATTGTAAACCATGAATTTTGTGAATTTGGACCAATTAAGCATACCGTAAATGTCCTTAAATTCCATATACTAAAGTATCTGACTAAATTAGATATACAAACAGTGTGGACCCAGATCTGACTGCTCCTGAAGGAGAAGTCTGATCAGGGGTACTGTTTGAAATTGTACAAAGTATTTTAACCCTTCTCTTGCTGAACACGACATGCCCTGTCTTAGCAAACAGTGTAGATCCAGATCAGCTGGCTTCTGAAGAAGCCAACTGATCTGGATCTGGATCTTCACTGTTTGTTATTAAATATGTGAATTTCTATCGAAAACCTGGATCAAGTAATCTGACTGGATGGAAATTAGAAGTGGGCATGGCACCTTAAATTATTCAGCAAGGCAAGGGTAAGAAACTATTGCATAAAAACAGTTTAGGACATTTACCATACCTTACTTCCTCTAATAAGCACATAAATAACGAGAGTTGGGGAGGCTGTTAATATTATGATTTGGCCAAATTCTACACATCATATTCTGGGACTTTTTTTAAGTAGATAAGGTGTCCCAATACTTTGGGTAAATACAGTTAAAGAGACTGGCTGAAAGCAAACAGTACAGGCCCAGATCAAACTGTTTGTTTACACTGTGCTTCTACAGCACTTTGATTTGGCTGTAAATTGTTTTCTCGGGCATGTCACTTCAAATATTTATGGCAAATATGGTAATAATGTTTCCGAAATTTATGGTAATAATGCTTCAGAATATTGCCCTATCCTTTCTGTACCAATTTCTTATTGTTTATTTAATTGCACCCAAAAGAGGATAGTGCACAGTTCTAGACAACCAATGCAAGTGGAAACTATACTAGAGGTGGTGCTCTAACTGGAGGAAATATAAATTTGATTTTGCACTTGTATAACAAACTAGCAAGACCTGAGATTGATTTGCAAAATGAAATAAAACCTACAAATTAAAAACAAATTAGTTTTCATTTCCTACAAAGAGCACATTCAACACGCAAACTACCATAATAACCGTTAGTATTGGGACAGATAGGCCTTTACAAACAGTATAGACCCAGATCAGATGCAATATAATCTGCCATTTGATCAGGGTCTACACTGTTTGACATACATACAGCAATATTTTAGACACATCAAGTAGTAGTAGAATAAACTATTTAAAGTTTTAGGACAAGTATGTTAAGTAGATAAGGTGTCCCAATACTTAGGGTTATAACGGTACAATATTTACCCTAAGTATTCAGATAGGCAGACATCTTATCAGAGTCTACACTGTTTGCTACTCATCTAGCAGTATTTCAGGCACATCAGCAGGCAATAAAATGGACTTGGACTTTGACACATATCAACAGATAGTAAAATGGCTTTGTTCAATTTTAGAACAAGTATGGTAAGGAGCTGGGGGTGTTCCAAAACTTAGGGTAATAAATATGGTACTTTTATTTGAGTCTTTGTTATTCAAATTGCATGTATATCAAAGGTACTTTTTACCATAATCATGATACAGTAATTGTCCTAAAATTTCGACTCCAAGGTGTCTGACAAAATGACATATGCAGTCTAATCAGGGTCTACACTGTTTGCCATTCCATGAAGTATTTTAAGAAACAGCTGCAAAAAAAGCAAAATTTAGGCCAAAATAGTATGGAATAAAGTGTTCAAAATTTTAGGACATTTACCGTAATACAGCCCATGTGACAAAACAACTTGAACAGCCCTGCTCTGCATACCCATTTTCACAACCACATCATTTCCATATTTACCCTAAGTATTTGGATACCCTAACTCCTTACCATTATTGTCCTACAAATTAACCCATTGTAGACTGAATAGACTCTCCCACATTATATACTGGAAGAGTCCAATTTCAATTTTAGGTATGTCCAGTTATGAGATTTACATATTCCTAGAGAAAAATGGATAAGCTATTTGCAAACAGTGGAGACCCTGATCAGACGCCGCTTTCTGCGGCGTCTGATCCAGGTCTCCACTGTTTGCCAATTACCCTTTTATGGGCCTCCCGACTACAATGGGTTAATTCTATTTTATTACCTGTTAATGCATCTAAAAACTGGATGAAAGGCAAATAGTGTAGACACTGATCATTCGCTGCATTCTGTGGCATCTGATCTGGGGCTACATGGTTTGCTCAGACCTGGCAAATACTAAGAGTAAATATGGTATTTATTCAAAGAATATTGAGTTTTTCTGCAATGGTTGTGCACCTGTTGGCCTGTCGTAAGCATCGATTGATTGAATTCTTCACACTTATCAATATTGAAACTTTTTTAATATTTAATCAGCCACCATGATTGTTTCAGGCTTATTTAATATTGATGATTGTTTGTGGTGTGGCAGTGCTGTAAAAAACTTCTGTCATTTCCATTTTATGCCTGTGTGTATTCAGGATGGTGAATTACCTTTTTCTAACTTTTTCTGTTAGTGCTATCAGAGGAGAAAGACAAAAAAAAAAAAAAAAAAAATGTGTAAAAAGTTAAGGCCAAAAAAATGTCCAAATTTATACTGGTAAAAATGTGCAAAAGCTCTTTTAAAACACTAATGAGGAAGAACATACATATCTACATTCCATGTAGGATACATCTGAAAACTTTCAAAATGATCAGAGCAAAGCTGTAAGAGGAGTTGATATCACAAAGTACCCACTGTCTATAGTTGAACATAGAACTTCTGATTAAAAATTGACTAAGTCCAAACAGACAAAAAAGAGAAAAAAAAAAAAAGAAATAAAAAGAAAGAAAGTTAGAGCAAAAAATCACATGCATATCTTCAATCCATGTAGAAGATGACTGCAAAGTTTCAAAATGATCAATGCAAAACTGTAGGAGGGGTTGATTTCACAAAGTACCCACTATCTGTAGTTGACCATCACTTTTTAGGCTAAATTTAACTGAACAGCTGAAAAAGTAAGAAAAAATCATTGGAAGATTTGACAAAAACCATATGCACATCTTCATACCATGTAACAGCCATCTGCAAAGTTTCAAAATAATCAGTGCAAAGCTGTAAGAGGAGTTGATTTCACAAAGTACCCAATGTCTATACAATACTAAATTTTGTTTTCTTCATGAAAACAGATGTCTCCCTGCTTTAAGAGTACAGCTTTGTACAATTTGTCAATATCAAAGGATCATAACTCCAAAAATGGTAAACCAGAGATATGGTTTGGGTGGTCTGCATGTCGTCACATGGTGCTTAACATTTCTATAAAGTTTCATGAAATTACCTGAAATGGTTTTAAAGTTACAGGGCAGATACAAGTATATGACAGCAATCACTATTTACAATGTTCAAAGGGCCATAACTCCAGAAGTATGTGAACCAGATTTATGGTTCTTGTGTTCTGTATGTTGTCTCATGGTTGTAAACATTTCTGTAAAGTTTCATGAAATTATCTGGTACAGATTTTCAGGTTATAAAGTGGAACAAATATGTGACCGAAATCACTATTTACAATGTTCAAAGGGCAGTAACTGCAAAGTAGTTCAGCAAACATTACAGTTCTTGTGTTTTACATGACATCTAATGGTGGTTAACGTTTCTGTAAAGTTTGATGAAAATATCTCACACAGTTTTCAAGTTACCAAGCGGAAATGAGTAAATGACTGTAATCACTATTCAGTACACTGTTCAAAGGGCCATAAATCCAAAAGTAGGTAAACCACAGTAACAGTTCTTATTTTATTGCACATATTCCTCTAATACTGAAATGAAATCCACCATATTGTTTCAAGCTATATATTATTATTCAACTAAGTAATTTTGTTCTAATATGTGCCAAACAACATGCATCATACCACTGCAATGTTTGGCATGATTTCTATATGTTTTTGGCCCAGACTTTATACAAAGGCCAATACTGAAAGTTACCAGGATTTAGGGCATAAAAACAGAGGGATTCAGGAGGGCCAATATTTTATGGTATAAATCCTGCCACAAAAAGGTGAGTAATAAAAATAATATTAAATGGATGTTTTCATGTCCTTGACCAGTCATATTGGCCTTCAGATGGCTGTGATGGCCCTTAGCTTCATCTCAGGCTAATACAGCCATCTTCCAGAAAATAAGACCTGTAACAGGGCCAATATGAAAACATCCATTTAATAACATTATATCATTAACTAATATAAAAACTGAAACACTGATTATGATTTTCATCACTCCAAATAAACACTACACTGCCACAACACTCCCTTCCTTAAATTACAACATGCCACCACTGGCTCCCAAAACACCCCAAACTCCAAAAGAAACAATTTTTAATTCTTAGCATGCTGGGTAAAAATTTCAGCAGACAACATTTTGAAATATTTTTCTTGTGTATTCCAGATAACAGAATTTGATGTTTCAAGCAAATTGTCTCCACAGGAGAAAAATTTGCATGAAATATCAAAGTCTATTTTATGGGAAAAACAAGGAAAATATCAATTTGTTGTCCGTTGAATTAGCCAAGAGTGTGCTAAATGTTAAATATTGCTATCACAAAATGATCTTTACATTGTTTTTATGACAGAAAACATATTCAGCACATCTTCCTAATCATCCAGACAGTGAGAACATTCCAAGAAATATTGATCTTAATCAAAAACATCTTCCAAAAAGAAAGTAATTGCCAGTATCTATCATTTTGTATGGTCAACTTATCCCTGGATAATTTCCACCTTTCCAGAGAAGCTAATCCACAGACAAATATTTATGTTTTATTTCTCCCAAAGCCATACAAGTCGAGCCTCATTACAGTCAGATTAGCAATGCAGCTCATGGAAGAAGTCACAACCTATGTTTTCAGGGAGAAATAGGAAAAAAATAAGGAGGCTGTTATCTTTGCAATTATGCCCTGCCTGGAGCACTCTGGTATAGGCAGAAAATTTCATTTACAGTGTTACTTGGACCTTCCAATTGGATTGCTTCAAGATGACCAACTCTCTCTCCACAACCTGGTGCAAGTGAAAATTTGCAGACATTTTCAAATAATAAAAATAATAGTCTGGAACTTTATTTAAGGGGAATACAACTATGTCAAATTTGTTTTCTAACCCGTCTAAAAAAGGGTCTACTCAAAAAGGAAAGAATTTGCTTCCACTGGAAGCAAATTCTCTCCTTTAAGAGTAGATCTCAATGTGAGCAAATTGTTTTCTTTTAAAACAGATACTGGGAGCAATATTTATCCTTTTAAGAGTAGACCCCTAATCAGAAGGGAATTGGCACACAGGAGAGCAAGCAGGAAGTTACAAGAGTTGTCTCCCTTATCCTGTCAGAATCAGACTACAGTTAGCTCCCTTGATTCATTGTCCACAATAAGGAAATATATCCGCACAAATAGTCCCTTAGTTAACTGCATAGTTTGGTGACTGTATGACTGAGAAGACTGTTTATCAGAGCAACACAGAATAAGCTATATAAGAAGGTCATGAAAGACTGTTATTTATTCCAGTTTCTTCTGATTTCAGGAAAATAAGTGAACCAAAAGCACACCCCCTGACAATTTGTCTACAAGGGCCATAACTGAAATTAACTGACAGGTGCTTGGTTTGACAGCTGATAGCAGGAGAAGAAGCTGGTCAAGCCCTTGTTAGAATAGGATAAATTGACAGGTAGCACATGTCTGAAGAAGCATAAGAAAGTGTGTAATGATTGGAATTTGTGAGCAGAGTTATTCCAAGAGATGCTTGTATGGACAGCTATGGAAAATTCATTGTGGTCTGGGGCCAGTCCCCTTATATCTCAAAATAAAAAATCAAATGCCAAAAGATGAAGAAGAAGAAAACAAACTATTTTTCTTTCATCTTCTCTAGATTAGTGAGAATTCTTTTACAAAAACATTGAGCCTGATTTTTTTTTCTGATTTTCCCAGGATTAGACACAAATACTTAGATTAAGTATGGTAATTCTTTAACATTATGGAATATTTACATTCTCAGTGCATTTACGGAAAAAGCGTGTAATTAACTATTGGGATGTAATGTTGTTCATACTTCAAAGGATACATTGACTCACATGATGTCACATGAACATTTAGCAGTTAAGTGAAATCAAAATAAACCATGGTTTCTCCAATATAACTGGAGGCTGGTGACATTATGATGTCAACGATGCTAAAAACTGCAATTGTTTTCTTTTTTCAGTTTTAGCCCTCGAACCAGACTTTTTTGCCAGACAATGGATGGAAAATAATAAAAATATAAGTAATAAAGGCCATTTATTTAACTTTGTTTAACGTTCATTGAAGTATAAATTACATCGGGTCATGAGCAAAGTTAACAAGAACCTCTTTGGGGTTCACTTACACTGCTTGTGACCTAATCTTGTTCATATTTCATTGAATGTTAAAAAAATCACCTTCATTTCTGAAATATCCTTTCCAAAAATTATGGATGTGTAAGTGTTGGGTTCCCTGGGGATTGGGTAAGGCTAAAACCTATCATATATCCTGCAGTAGGCGACAGTGAACCCATTTCTGCTTAGCCACCCAAACATGGGACATCAGCAAACAATGTATTCCCCAATCAGATGCCACAGAATGCAGTGTCTGATCAGGGTCTACACAGTTTGCATTAAACAGAAGAAATGCTATAAAAGAAATAAGAAAAAATAACCCTTATCCTGCTGTTCATGACAACTCCTATCTTCGCAAACAGTGCAGACCCAGATCAGATGGCTTCTGAAGAAGCCATCTGATCAGGATCTACACAGTTTGTCATTCAGTTTGTGAATTTGAACAAAAACATTATATGATGTAATCTGATTGGCTGACAATCAAAAATGGGTGTAGCTAATTAAATTATTCAGCAGGATAAGGGTTAAATCATACCCCTCGTACAAGAGCAAAGAGAGAGGAAAGAGATCACAAGACATTACCATATACCGTTAAGTACTAGGATAGACAGCTTGCCACAGAATGTGGCATCTGATCAGGGTCTACACTTTCTGCCACTCATTCAGTAGGTTTTAGACATATTATAAGTGGTAAAATTGACTTGTCCACTTTTTAGGACAAGTATGGTAAAGAAAAAAAGGTGACTCAAAATCTGGGTAAATACAGTTACATATATGTAATTTTTTAGACACATTATTCAATAGTTCGTAAAACTGACTTGTTCAAACTTCAGGACAAGTATGGTAAAGAAAAATGTTGCCCAAATATTTGGGCAAATACTGTTGTAGTACTCCCTTACACCCACTGTCACAATCATTTTTGTATGAATGAAATTTCACAAATAGTTTAAAACCTTTGCACTCTCTGGGCAAAACCAGTGGATGACAAACTGACTATAGCTATAAAACATTTTTTTTTTTTTTTTTTTTTCTGAAAATATTATTTAATATTCCATAAAAACTGTAAAAGACAATTTGCATGAAATATCAAATCCCATTTTCTGGGAAAAAATAAGGAAAAGGAAATTAAAAATGCCTCCTGAAATTTTTATACAGCATGCAAAATGTCACAGAGCCAACAAGGTATTCAAATCACCTCTTGTGTAAACAAGGAAATAATCCTTAAGCAGGCTGAATTTAAATATTTACACACAACATTTAAATATTTTCCTCATATTTTTTCACTAAGAATGGGTCTTGATGCCGTATCATTTCAATTGTATTCTTTGAATGAATTGTGAAGCCTCAAGTTATTTGCAAAGAAAAAATTCAGAAAAAAAAAAAAATCAAAGATCTACACTAATTTTTCCTGCAGCATGTAAATGATTAACCACACATATATAAAGGTGACACTGACAAACAAGTTTCAATTTTCTACTGGATTGTAAATCCTAGTACATTTTTGTGGTTAACTCAAAGCTTCAGTTAAGATAATATTCGTAAGATGATTCTTCTTATTTTTGCATCAAAACATCTGTTGTGGGTACTCATTAGAATTGCCTCAATGTTTTGGAGCAAAGAAATAATAGAAATTATCTTAAATTATGACCAAAACTATCATCTTTTCCATAGCTGTGTTAATATTTCAAACTTTTGTCATACCTCCTCCTCATGGTAATCAATCCATAAAATCCATTCATACAAACGCAGACAAATGATGAGCCGACAGAAAATAAAAATGTTATGAACTCTGAGCCCTTACAGCATGAATGAGACTACAAGTGTGGGCGTGAAACTGTACTGCCTAAATCATGTAAATAGTAGCCAATTAAATTCAACAATGATCCGAAATCAAAATCAATCACAGAGTCAATGTAGTCTTTTCAGACTTACGTGAAACCTCTTCCAATACATAGGGATCAAATCATCCCTAGAGTCCAATTGTTCAAAGCATCATTATTTGTGCGAAAAAGTGCCTTCAATCATATGCAAAACATGCCGATTCACGTCATCCTGCACATACATTAAGTCTCATCCCAGTAGTTGCTCTCCATTGAAGCATTCTACAGTATCCAATGATTCTGCTTGCAGATATCAAAGGCCTGATCAGGCTGTGTGGATGCGCAGGTTGATCTGGATCTTTGCTGTCCTCATATGCTCGAAGACATTTTCACCATTTAACCCTTAAAATGCCAGGAAAACCTGCATCTGAAAATGTCGTCTGTTTATGTCGTCTGCTGAATATTCTTGCAAACTTACTTTTGCATACATGCAAACAGTGTGGACCCTGATCAGACTGCTCCTAGAGCAGTCTGATCAGGGTCCACACTGTTTGCAAAGATGACTTTAAAAATCACAAGCAGACAACAAAGCAGACGACAATTACTGTGACTGGCTGTTTAAGGGTTAAAAATGTCCATAAGCAATCAGTTTCGTTTAGTATTTTTTACACATACCGGTAAACTTTTAATACCATATTTACCCAAAATATTTGGATACCATTAACTCCTTACCATAGATATCTTAAGATTTGAACAATTCAATTCTACAACCTGTCAATATGTCTAAAAATAGTTTGATAAATGGTAAAAGGTGTAAATTCATATCAGATTCTGCATTCAGTGGCATACATTAGCTTGGTCTCCATTCTTTGCTCGGACCTGTCTGTCCCAATATTTAGTATAAACATGGTACAATGATATTTTTATGAAAAATACTCAATTTTCATAAAAAAATAATGGTTATTTAAATTTTTTATGCTTCAATATTTAACAAGGAAATTTTAATGACTGTTAAGCTATATATGTTTTGAACAACTGGGCCCTTGTCCTGATAAAATCTTTGGTATATCAGTCAGATATTTTCATCCCATTTAGGGGGAGTCTGACACGCTAATTACCATATTTACCCTAAGTATTCAGACAGACAGGTCTGGGCTAACAGTGAAAAGCCAGCTTGAAGCACCTGCTGAAACTGGATATGTCCTGCCTTTGCAAATAGTGTAGATCCAGATCAGGTGACTTGAAGAAGCCACCTGATCTGGATCTGCACTGTTTGCCATTAAGTATGGTATGTGAATTTATATTAACAAACTGGATCAAGTAATCTGATTCACTAATAATTGTAAATGGGTGTGACATCATAACCTTTGTCCTGCTAAACCCAGATATATCCTGCCTTTGCAAACAGTGTAGATCCAGATCGGTTTACTTCTGAAGAAGCCAACTGATCTGGATCTGCACTGTTTGCCATTCGGTATGTGAATTTGTATCAACAACCTGGATCAAGTAATCTGATTTGCTTAAAATTGTAAATGGGTGTGGCATCTTAATTTATTCAGCATGACAAGGGTTAAGACAATCTGTTCTAATTTTACAATGAGTATGGTAAGGAGTTGAGGTGTCCTAACATTTTAGGGTGAACATGGCAAATACTGTCAAATATCACAGTTTATCAATTTAGAAAAAAAAACAACTTTTTCTTGACAGAGCTTATGATTGTATTTATTCTAAAAATTGGGAGATTAAACTCTCTACCATAATTATCCTTAAATTTGAACAAGTCCTTTTTACTACCTGTTAATGTGTCTAAAAACTGCTGAATGAGTACCATAATAGCCTAAAGTATCAGGACAGACAGTGTAAGCAAACAGTGTAGACCCAAATCAGATGCCGCAGGATGCGGCATCTGATCAGGGTCTACACTGTTTGCCACTTATCTACAGGTTTTTAGACACATCAGCAGGCAGAAAAATAGACTTGTGTAAAATTTTAGAACAAGTATGATGGAGACCTAGGATATTCCAATATTTATGGTAAATACGGTAGATGCCAATCAGATACCACACTTTGCTGTTTGCTCAGGCCTGTCTATCAGCCTATAATATTATGTTTTCATGGAGAAATAAGAAAAAAATATTTATCTGATAACCATTGTTGTTAACACTATAAACACAAAATATTTACATCTAAAAATTCTACATAATGAAGACAATAGAAATCCCAAACTGTTTATGTTCATTACTAACAATCAGATTATTCAATAAGTCTCCATCTATTTTAGCACATTAGTCACAATTCATATTGAACTTTGGGAATGAGCAGATGGGAAACCCAAAATTCCAGAAAATTGCTGCACAATCTTTTTCTGCCTCTATTTACCCAAGTCAATCCACTTTAGCAACCAACATGATGAATTATTTGCTAGCTGTAGGCTACAGACGTTTGTTCATATTATGGCAACAGTGGGATTTTTTATTTTTCTATTTTTGTAAATGACCCCCAGAGAGACTGGACTCCTGTTCAAAGATGTAACAAGCCACTTCAGAAAAGATTCAGGTTGACATTAGTAACATTAGGCTTGAGTAACAGTCACTTGTGAAAGGTCACCGCATTCATCACACACCTGATTAACCTTAAGCATAGCAATTAATTTATGGACCAGTTGGGCAATCTTCTCACACCACAACAATGCCCACCTGGAGCCGAAGCCTGATTTATTGCAAATATATGAGCTGTAATAAGAGAAAGCAGTAACTTCTGACATGAGCACCCAACTTAGACTCAAATCAACCTGTGCATCTGTGCAGTCTGATCAGAGTCTTTGTTGTCCACATGAAGAATCTTTGCATCCTTGGCTATCAAAATTTGCCGAGTGTAGATTCTGATCAGACTGAATGTATGTGTAGGCTGATATGAATCTTCACTGGGCACACATGTCTGAAGTTGCTACTCATATTTTCTGCTTAAGCATCTAGTTGTTGTACCTACTTTACCACAATAACACTACTGTATTCAACCTAAATACCGCACATGCTCCTATAAGCACAGTTAAGCAATTTGGAAGTCTTTAGATTACAGCTAGTGCTCTTTAATATATTTCTGTATAAAAGCATATGTTGTGGGTACTCATTTGAATTGGCTTGACAAGTCAATGCAATTCAAATGAGTACCCACAACATATGCTTTTATAAAGAAAATCAGAAAATAATATCGCATAAGCATCATTATATTAACTCCTCATGAAGTCCTCTGCTGATCTTTCTGTAAAGTGTGCTCTTATTAGATGGATATTTTACAAGTTTTTTCCAGTAGTTTTATAAACCTAAGCCCACAGTGTGGTAATTAGGTAGAATACAGTAAGTATTGGGACAGACAGACCTTTGCAAACCATGTAGATTGATTGTGTTGGGGTTTAATGACACAACCCTTGTGGGTCATTTTGTGTCATCTCCCAGAGATATATTCCGTTCTCAATGCGGTAAGGTGCCTTTTTACGATTCGTATCTGTTATGTCAAAATCGATGGAAAACAAAAAAAACAAAAAAAACTTTACCAAAATTTTATTTATCCACATCTCTCAGTGTGCAAATTCACAATAATTATTATCCCATGATTACGTCACAGAAATTAATGTAATCATTAATGATTACAAGGGTATCCCGGTATTTGCCTGTCTAGAATCGATTCATAATTGTGTATTGCCTATTCGCCGTCCTGAGACAAATTATGTTCTGTTAGAATAGCTTTGTTTTGTTTATATGTTACATTGCTACACATTTTGCCTCAATATGTCTACAATTTAATTTTGGAATACCTCATGTTGCCGTGTAAAATGGACTGAGTGAACAATAAAGAGATTTGATTGATTGATTAGAGAAAGGGAGAAAAGAGAAGAGATAGTAGAGGAGATGAAAAGGAGGGATAGTGAAGAAAGAGGGAAATGAAAGAAAGTGAAGGAACAGAAGAAATAACAACATTCCCCCTCTATCCTTACCTGCTGCAGAACAGAAGAAATAACAACATTCCCCCTCTATCCTTACCTGCTGCAAGGACAGCAGGCCTTGCCCAACTGTAAGCCAATATCAGTTGGGAATCCCGGTGACAAAAGCTACAGGACGCCTTTGCCTCACCCAACCACCCCGCAAACAGTGTAGACCCAGATGCTGCATTCTAGATACCGTAGAATGCAGCATCTGATCAGAGTCTACACTGTTTCCCACTCATCATCGAGCAATGTTATAGACTATCAGCAGATTGTGGCATGTATTCTTTCAAATTTTAGGAGAAATACTGTAAGTACAATGCAGCGAAGGCATCCCATTACTTAAGTAAATATAGTACCTTAAAGGGGAACACAATATAAGTTGTAAGTATATCTTGGAGTAAAGTAAGTATTGGGACAGACAGGCCTTTGCAAACAGTGTAGACTCAGATCAGATGATGCATTCTAGATGCCGTAGAATGCAGCATCTGATCAGGGTCTACACTGTTTCCCACTCATCGAGCAATGACGATCAGCAGATTGTGGCATGTACTCTTTCAAATTTTAGGAGAAATACTGTAAGTACAATGTAGTTAAGATGTCCCATTACTTAAGTAAATATACCGTATTCAATCTAATTACCGCACATACCCCTATAAGTGCACACTCATGAAATTCCATAGTCTTCAGATTACAGCCACAGTACTTTTTATTTACTTTTTTATAAAGGCATACGTTGTTGGTTCTCATTTGAATTGCATCGACTTGTTGATGCAATTCAAATGAGTACCCACAACATATGCCTGTATAAAGAAAATTAGAAAAAAAATTGCATTATCATCATCAAATAAGTCCTTTTCTGATCTTTTTATAGTGTATCCTTAATAGGTATAGGTACATATTTTATCACATCTGAATGTTCCCAGTAATTTTGAAAAACCTATAAGCACACATATTTTATCACATCTGAGTGTTCCCAGTAATTTTGAAAAACCTATAAGCACACAGTGCGGTACAATGTAATTAGGTCGAATATGGTAGTACCTTAAATATTCAGATGCCTTTTGTTTTCTTCTTACCAGTCTTCATCTAGAATTTGAACAACCTGCTGGTGTGTCTGAAATACTGCTGGATATGTGACAAGCAGTAAAGACCCTGATCAGATACCACATTCTACAATGTCTGATCTATGCTCATGCCTGTCTGAACACTTAGAGTAAATACTATACATTAATGCTTAGCATGCTGGGTAAACTTTTCAGCAGACGACATTAAAATATTTTTTCTTGTTTTTCCCAGAAAACAGGATTTGACATTTCATGCAAATTGTCTCCTAAGGAGACAATTTGCATGAAATATCAAATGCTGTTTCCTGGTAAAAATAAGAAAAATATCTTCCAATTTGTCCTCTGCTGAATTTGCCCTGAGTGTGGTAAAGGTTATTTCAACTTACTAGAGTACAATCAAATTCTGTTAGATTAATACTACACCAACAGAAATAATTCTTTCAATAATTTCATTATTATATGTCAATAAAGATTTTTCTGTCTAAAATATGGAAGATATATGTATGAGGGTCATATATACTACTGACAAACTAGTTTGAAACGAAAGATTTATGACAAGGACAATAAGCCCTAATACTATTATAGCGGTAACGAAATACGCCTTCAATTTCCTCCTGGAATTAGCTTCAGAGACGCAAAATCAAGTTAGACAATAAGATTTCCAGCCAGTGTCTCTTCCAGTTTTATTTTATAGAAAACTTCTGTAAAATATTTCTGTTTAATAGCCAAGGGAGTATTGTGTTTGCTCAAACGGATGTTAATAATACCCCTGAAATGCCAGTCACAACTGCAGCAGACAACATTGTTTTTTGTTTTGTTTTCAATTTTAACCCTTGTCATGCTGAATAAATTAAGATGGTCCGCCCACTTCTTATTGTCAGCCAATCAGATATTAATTGCTTGATCCAGGTTGTTGATACAAATTCACATACTGAATGGCAAACAATGCAGATCCAGTTCAGAAGCCAACTAATCTGGATCCACACTGTTTGAAAAGTAAAATCAGGGCATATCCAGGCTCAGCAGGACCAAGGTTAAGAGAATATAAGGCTTGCTGTACTTTCATTGGTTTGTAACATGTGTGCTGTCTGTTATAGTTTGTTAGCTTTTACTCTTGTTGTCATTGATTGGCTATGTTCTGTGACCTTGGCACTTCATGGACGTCTTCTTTACAATTTGAGACTTCATGTACAATGAACCCTCATTACAACGACAGCATTTTTTCCCAAAGACGTTGCCATTAAAATGAATTTGGTGTTGTCCAAACTCCTAAATGAGCAAACTGATATGTAGAAACAATCTCGTTTTGTTTTTATTTCCTCATAGAGCATATGTTTTGGATATTTGTTAGAATCGCCTCACTGGGGCAATTCTAACAAATAGCCAAAACATATGTTTCTTTAAAGTATTAAATACAATATTCTTGTATAATTTGTGACTAATTGTTACCTCTTAAGTGAAGGTTTTGTGACAGTCAAATTGTCATTATTGTAAATTTTGTTGTTGTTTCGAGCGTCGGTATAAAGACGTTTGTCTGTAAATTGTCTGCTAGGAGGACCAATTACATGAACTGTCAAGCTTTATATTCTCTGAAAAAAAGTATTAAAAAAAGTAGAACATCATCTTTTACAATTTTGTTTGAAACTTTTGGGGTTTCAAGCATCATGTTTCAGCAGAACTGATTTGGATCTGCACTGTTTGTCATTCAGCATGTGAATTTATATCAACAATGTGGAATTAAGTCATCTGATTGGCTGGCAATTAGAAATGGGCATGGCATCTTTACCCTTGTCCTGCTGAACCTAGATATATCCTGCCTTTGCAAACAGTGTAGATCCAGATCAGTTGGCTTCTGAAGAAGCCAACTGACCTGGATCTGCACTGTTTGCCATTAAGTATGTGAATTTATACCAATAATCTGGATTAAGTCATCTGATTGGCTGACAATTAGAAATGGGCATAGCATCTTAGCTTATTCAGCATGACAAGTGATAAGATATTCTAAAAACAGGGCTTGACATTTTACGCAAACTGTAACATAAGAGAAAAGCTGTTTGTCATAAGCAAACAGAGCGGGTCCAGGTTAGGACTAATCATCACAAAAACATGCCTATAAAATTTTGACCCCCTTAAACCCCACTTTTATATAGTAAAACTGGGGTTTACAGGGGTATACATTATTTTTCTTATTTCTGCTCAAATTGAGGCAGTTCTAACGAGTACCCATAATCTATGTTTTGAGCAGAAGTATGAAAAATATTAAGATTTTTTTATCTGAAAATTTTCATTTTTTGGTGGTAAAATTTTCAGTGTATTTGAATAGGCATGTTTTCATAATGGACTAATACCATCTGATCAAGACCTTTGCTGTACACTTAAAGAATTATTGAATACTGCAAAGTATATCAAACAGAGAAGGTCCTAATCAAACTGTATGAATGCACTCATTGTTGTTCACATTTTACCTAGGTTACAGCTCTTAGCACACTATGGGCAAATTCAGCAGACAACAAACTGATGATATCTTTTTTTTTTAATTTTTCCAAGAAAATAGGCTTTGACATTTCATGCAAATTGTCTCCTGAGGAGGAAATTAGCATATATTATCAAAGCATATTTTTCAGGGAAAAATAAGAAAAATATTTCAAAATGTTGTCTGCTGAAATTATTAGCCAGCATGTTAAGCAGTAAGCACACTATTTTGTGTATGCATAAAAACTGTTAGATGAGTGGCAAAAAAAGTGTAGATCCTGATCCGATGCTGACTTCAACAGTATCTGATCTGGGTCTATACTCAGGCCTATTTGTCTGAACATTAACCTTTGTCCTGCTGAACCAGGATATACCCTGTTTTGCAAACAGTGTAGATCCAGATCAGTTGGCTTCTGAAGAAGCCAACTGATCTGGATCTGCACTGTTTGCCATTAAGTTTGTGAATTTATAGCAACAATCTGGATCAAGTAATCTGACTGGTTGAAAATTAGAAGTAGGTGTGGCATCTAAATTTATTCAGCAGGACAAGGATTAAATATGGTACAATTGACTCTTTACCTCAAAAACTTACTCAAACTACTGCTTAATTCAAACTAAATTTTGGTTAAAGTTGGCTTAGTTTTGCTTTATGTTCTTTAACATTTCAACTCCTGTTATCTCAAACTATTGTTATCTCAAACTATTGTTATCTCAAGCTGAAATTACTTGTCCCTCAGAGTTTGAAATAACAAGAGTCCACTGAATTATCGGTATACATAATAGTAATATTCTCACCTCAGCATACTGTATTACCAATAACAACCTATAGCTACCCATTTTTTTCAACTTCTATGGAAAATTTTTTTCAGTACACTCCGTCAAAAGTTGTTCTTGAGCCAAGCAAAATGGTATTAATTCACAAATGAACAAAAACAGCAACTGGTCATTTGTCAGATCTAACTGGATTTTAATCTAAAAGTTAAATGGATCAAATCTACCACCTTATCGCCTAATACCCCTGAACATATGCTTACTGATAGCCACTGTTTACTGTTCTCAAGATTTCCTTTGTAAATATTTATTTTCGGCAACTTTTTAAACAAAATAAAAACCCTGTTATTGAGTTAACCTCTATTATAAATGGCTTATGGTCAATAAAATATTTAAACAGAGAAAATGTATTGGATTTTAATTCTATTGTGCAGTAAATAAATAAATCAACAACAACATATATGATTAAAACCCAAATCACTGTTTTGTCCATTTGTCCATGATGTAACAATTCACCAATATGTAATGCTGTACTAAAATGTGTACCTATCAAAAGAATAGCTGAGTGTCTAATTACGTTTCTCACAAAGAATGACCGGTATACTAAAAATCTATGTCAAACATGTATGGATACACCAAATTATTTTTCTACCACCTATTACAAGGGAGATAACTTCTGTCACTTCCTGTTTGCTTCCCTGCAGACAAACTCCCTTCTGAAAAGGGGTCTACTCTAAAAGGAAAGAATTGGCTCCCTGGGAGCCAATTCTTTCCATTTAGAATAGACCCACTGAGACATGTTAAGCTCTGAAATAAAAACTACATGTAGTTAGATTCTTAAGAAAAATTATTGAGATCTCTATTTTTACATTAAATATCTGGGAAAATTTCTGAAAATAAATTAGTGAAACAGCACATAAAACTGGGATTTTGGAGCCAAAAATAAGTGATCTCACTAAAAAAAAATAGTGAGAATTTACATGTCTGCCCCTTTTCAGAAGTGTGGGGGGGTGGGGGAGAGGGGGGTATAAATTTCTGTCAGAGTTACCACCAGTGAAAATGTATCCATTTCTGCTGTGACAGTGAAAAAGAAGCGACTAGCCCAGTCACACAATATAGTCACTCAATTTTAATAATGAGTTGTACTGTAAATGTCCTAACATTTCTGACACCAAAGTTTCTGACAAAATGACATATGCAAACAGTGCAGACCAAGATCACATTCCTGAAAGAGCAGTCGGATCTGGGTCTACACTGTTTGCCATTCCATCAAGTATTTGAAGAAACAACTGCATAAAAAGCAAAATTTAGGACAGAACAGTGTGGAACTAGAAAAGTGTCCATGGGAACGGATGCCCCTGCATATTGCCCTTTGTGGTTGTCCAAAAACCAAAGTAGCCAGAGTTGTCTACCTTGTTCATGACACACTGTCTTGATATGATTTAGCCATCTATGAAGTTTCATGAATATATTCCATATGGTTTAGGGGTTATGAGCCAGGCACAAAGAAAGCATTACACTACACAGATTTTAGGCAAGGCGGGGTGGGGTGGGGGGGGGTAATTAAAAAACTGAATTAGCCAGAATTTAGCCATCTATGAAGTTTCATGAATATATTCCATATGGTTTAGGGGTTATGAGCCAGGCACAAAGAAAGCATTACACTACACGGATTTTAGGGAAGGGGGAGTTAATTAAACAACTGAATTAGCCAGAATTTAGCCATCTATGAAGTTTCATGAATATATTCCATATGGTTTAGGGGTTATGAGCCAGGCACAAAGAAAGCATTACACTACACGGATTTTAGGGAAGGGGGAGTTAATTAAAAAACTGAATTAGCCATAATTTAGCCATCTATGAAGTTTCATGAATATATTCCATATGGTTTAGGGGTTATGAGCCAGGCACGAAGAAAGCATTACACTACACCGATTTTAGGCAAGGAGGAGTTAATTAAAAAACTGAATTAGCCAGAGTTGTCTTCCTTGTTCATGACACATTGTCTTGATATGATTTAACCATCTGCGAAGTTTCATGAATATATTCCGTATGGTTTAGGAGTTATGAGCCGGACATGAGTTTTCAGCATTATACTACATGGATTTTAGGCTAGGGGGATAATTACAAAGTAGCTAGAGTTGTCTTTGTTATTCACAACACATCATCTCAATATGATTAAGCCATGTGTGAAGTTTCATGAATACATGTATTACAGATAAAAAAAGATGAAAATACTACTTCTGTATGCTCAATTATGCAGATCCCTGCCAATTCAAACTCTGCAGGTTTATACTATTTAGCACAATCTGATTGGTTGAAAGCATAATTCAAAATGGTATTTACACTTTGACAAATCCACTGAGAAGGGATCTCAGAACTACTTTCTTTGCACAGAATTCTAAAATTAGCTATTTTACTCTGGTTTTCAATGTTAATATTACTGAATTGGAATTATAAAAAATGAATTTTCTTTTTATAGGATTTGTTGTTGCAGGTTTGCAACAAGTCCTATGTTGGTTACCCAAGCACTTGAGTTGGTCTACCAGATCTGGACTCAAATACTTAATTATGGAAAGAGTAAGCATTCATTATACCTCAGTGGGGATCAATATATACTTCTGTAGTACTTTTACAGTACTACAAGAGAATAAAGCAAAATATTAGTAATACAAAATGAAGTAATTAAATGAAAAAAAAAATCAATTGAAAAACAATACCAAGTTAGCAGTGAAGAGAAAAAAAATCCAATATATGAAAACTGCACTACTCCTCTCCTGGGACAACCATGATCAAGGACTGTAAAAAGACTCCAAACCAAATGACCATAGTAATCAGAGAACAGGACAATCTGACTGTCAAAGTGCCTGGGGTGACCACACATATCTGTCGGACTGATTCAATTCAAAAGGCATTAAACAGATAACAGAGGTAATCAAGATCCCCTGTGATCAAACATATAGATACAATTTAAGTTACTACAAATAAGTACTTGCAATAAAAGATGGTGTTAATTTAGGTAACATGCTACCTTTACAAACAAGTGCTAGCTAGCACTACAAATGCTGTTACATACACTTTTGACAAGGGGTGAAATCTGTCAGAATAGTAATAAGAGAGTATTAGTGCAGATTATCAAATCTTTAGATCAAAAGAGATATGGTATATATTCTAAGTGCAATGACTGAATACTTATCTCTGCTTATGGTTGGACAGACACATAATGAAATATTTCTATATTTTACCATATTTATGGAAAAAAAAAAGAATGGAAATCTTTGCAGGACAGAACTATCAAAGCATACCTTGCAGGTACATAATTGGGGGATAATGGGCTGAGATAACAATTACTGAAACCTGAATCTGGACAGATCAGAGCTTGCATAGCTGTACCAGTGATTATGGTATATGCTTTTCTGAAAACCAGTGGAAATCAGAAGCAGAGATAGAAAGCCAGGATGACTACAGCATGTTTTTCAGGCCCAGATCAAGGGAGCAAATTATTTAAAAGTAGCCCTCCAGTGTATTTTAAATGTAGCCCTCCAGTCAATGTGTAACCCTCTGAAAATAAAGACCACTACTCCTTTCATTATTATTATTATTATTATTATTATTATTATTATTATTATTATTATTATTATTAGTGACAAGGGAGGTATCTGTTTCCCTGCTCTGAATTAGTCCCCTTGGAAATGCACCCATTTCCCTTTATTCATGGCAACCTGATAATTTTGCTTTGGCCTGGTTCATTTGTGTTATATACCATAATAACTCTATGTATTGGAACAGACAGGCCTGAGCAAACCGTTTAAACCCAGATTAGATGCTGCAGAATGCAGCATCTGATCAGGGTCTACACTGTTTGCCATTCATCCAGCAGTTCTTTAAACACAGCAACATGAAGTTAAATGTACTTGTTCAAACTTAAGGACATGTATGGTACAGAGTTGAGGTGTTCCAATACTTGGGATTAATAACTAGCCCTTGGCCTGCTGAATAAATTAAAATGCCACTCCCACTTCTAATTTTTTAGCCAATCAGATTACTTGATCTCGATTGTTGCTATAAATTCATATACTTAATGACAAACAGTGCAGATCCAGATCAGTTGGCTTCTTCAGAAGCCAACTGATCTGGATCTACACTGTTTGCAAAGGTAGGGTATATCTGGTTCAGCAGGACAAGGGTTAATACAGCAGTATGGACTACATGGCCATCAACTTTATCATGGTCAATGACCTTTAATGCCTGAATAGGCCCTCATGCCTCTTGGTGTTATGTGGAAATTGTTATAATCCCTTCTGTTGTTATAAACTGTAAATATTATTGTAGACGGTGTAGAGCTTTATCAGATGCACATTCTTATCTGGTGTTTACATATATCGTTTTTGTGGGATGCTAGGCATTAAATGGGTTAAAGGGAGTAAACTGTGCATCTTAACTACAGTATACTGGTAATCATTTCAATGAGACAGAGTTACACCTTCAAAACAGGGATGACTGCATTCTTTAGATATTTTAGGGTATACCACTAATAGTGCACAGTTCTAGATAAGGAAAGGATCTAGACATTGTGTTTTTTTATATATACATAAAACATACCATCTCAAAAACATACCTATATAATTCTGACCCCCTTAAATCCCACTTTTATATAGTAAAACTGGGGTTTACAGGGGTATTCATTATTTTTCTTATTTATGATAAAAAAAATTGTGAGGCTGTTCTAATGAGTGCCCACATTCTATTTGTTCAGCAGAAATATGAAAAATATCAGAATTTTTATCTGAAAACTTTCAGGTTTGGGAGGTGAAATTTTCAATATATTCATTGCTGGTACTCATTAGAATTGTTTAGTGAGAAAATTCTAATAAGGGCTTACAACACCAGTATTGTGAAAAAATAAGAAAAAAATATTCATTCTTTTTGATGGGTTAATTATAGCTGTGTATACTGTGATAGCTGAACAATACTGCACAATATCTTTAATGCTTAGCATGCTGGGTAAAAACTGCAGCAGACATTTTTAATATTTTCCTTATTATCCCTAGAAAAAAAAAATGTTTTACATTTCATGCAAATTGTCTTCTAAGTAGACAATTTGCATGATCTGTCAAACATACTTTCTTGGAAAGAAAATAAAAGGAGTATACAAAATGTCATCAGCTGAAATCTTTACCAAGATTGCAAGGCATTAAACAGTTTTATTTCCAATGCATTGCCAATAATTGACTTACTTTGGCTGCACATTATTATGATTTTTTTTTTCTATCTGAAGTATTTCATACGATGCACAACACATCAAAAGAGCCCTTATGCAAATTGCCGGCAATGCAGGTCCTGGTCAGCCTGTGCAAATACACAGGCTGATCATAGCCTGCATTGCCCACTTACAGACTGCATGGATGTAGATGCTGATCTGGGTCTTTGCTGTTTGCATATGACATAAAAGCCTTTTTCCCATGTTTTGCATCATGTAGTGTTCACCTGCTTATATAACTTTTATGGCCATTCAAAGCTCATATCTGTTTCCATATCAAACTTTTATTTGCTATGTTATAAATCATGAGGCAGGCCTACTTAGAAATACATTTGTTAAGAACTTTATTGCAAACGAAAAATTAATGACCTTCTTTTTAATTTCCCAAAATTATTGATCTTTTCTTTTCTCTATGAAAGCATATGTTAGGGGTACACATTAGAATATTTCATTGATGATTTTTTCTGAACATATCCATTCAATCAACTATATGTATTATGCTGGCTTAATTATTGCAAAGTTTTTGTAAAGGTCTTTGAAAGGTTGGAAACATGAAAATGATATAGTTTCAAGATTGATGTCATTCATGTCAAGCAATTTTTGTGTGCCTGGATGATCCCCATCCCATATGAGGATGATCCCCATACCATATGAAACATATACTCAGCAAAAAAAGAAACTTGATGGTATTTTATTTTTGTCTATTTTTTCATTTTGCAAATTAGGCAAAATTTTTATTTTGTATTATGTCACTCTCAACTATGTACATCCTCTGCAATGATTTTTCTACTTGACTGATCACACTGAACTCGTGTTGAACTGTATTAACTTGTTTTAACATTTGCATGTGCACTGGCATACATGAATTGCTTCACTGGCAAACTTTCCTGTGAAAAATCAACACAGATAGCCAAGACAAATTCTTCAGTTCAGACTATGCTAATTTAGACTATGTCTGAGGTTCAGAGGAACCAGGCAATAGGATGTTGCATGCTGGCATCAGCGTAGGGCAAATAAGCCGGATGTTTGGTTGCAATAGCCAAATGATTTTTGGCTTGAAGAACTGTTTCTGGCAGACTGGGAGCATTTCTGACAACCAAAAATCCATGCATCCACGTGTTAAAACACGACATCAAGATAATCATCTGGTACTACGCATCTTCAATGTTGCATTATGCCAGCGACAGAAACAACTTGGCGGCTCTGTATTTCTGCACAGACAGTCAGGAATTGTTTGAGGGAAGTTAACCTCCTAATAGGGTATGTAGCCCCTACATGGGCCTGGTACTGACGGTACGTCATCATGCCGCTTGCATGAGATGAGCCAGGCAACATCTTAATTGGCATTGGCAGAAATGGAATAATGTCCTCTTCACAAATGAATCTCCCTTTAACCTTAGCCATGCTAATGGAAGGGAACCAGTTTAATGTCGAAATGGGGAATGGCATACCAATGTCTGTGTATGTCAAAGGGACAGATATGGAGAGGGAAGCATTATGGTGTGGGGTGGGACTATGGGGCAGAGGAAAACCTGCCTGATTGTTATTCTGGGGAATCTCAGTGTGCTGCGTTATGTTAATGAAGTACTGGACACCAAGGCTTTTCCATTTTTGCAAAGGCACGGGCCTGGTACATTGCGGCAAGACAATGCCCGCCCTCATACAACTACTTTGACCCGCAATCATCTTGCTGCTATAATACTGGCATTCTTGACTGGCCTGCTCTGTCCCCTGACATGAATCCCATTGAACAGATTTGGAATGAACTTGGGAGGCGAGTAAAGCAAAACCATCAAGTGAACATGTTAAACACTCTAAGGACTGCTCTTATCCTTGAATGGAACAATATTCTGAATGCAGTGGCGTTACGTTATGTCAACTCAATGAGACATCAAATCCAGGCGTTAATTACAGCCAGTGGTGGCCACACACGTTATTAGAGATGAACTTTGGTTACTGCACAATGAACATCATTGTGAATCTGTTTTGGACATTTTTTCCACACATTTTACCCTGTCCTTGGATCTCAGGTTTCTTTTTTTTACAACTGACATTTTTTTTCATTTCAACCCCTGATCTCTTTACAGTAGGAATTAGGCAATTAGAATGAATTTTTTTCTCAAAATGAAAGGAAAATGATTGATTGATCAAAACATGCAAAATATTACATGAAGAATGAAATTTTTGCATTAAAAAAAAAAAAAAATAATCCTAATTTATTGACCATCAAGTTTCTTTTTTTGCTGAGTTTATTTGTAATGTCAAAATAAAACAAAATAAAATGGAAGCTGTAGTACTTCCCATATTCAACCTAATTACTGCATATGCTCCTGTAAGTGCACAGTAAAGCAATTAAGTAGCCTTTAGATTACAGTCAGTGTACTTTTATCTACTTCTTTACAAAAACATATATTGTGAGAACTCATTTGAATTGCCTCGACAAGTTGAGGCAATTCAAATGAGTGCTCACAACATATGTTTTTATAAAGAAAATCAGAAAATAATATTGCAAAAGCATCATTTAATAAGCTCCTCATTAAGTCCTCTACTGATCTTTCTTTAAAAAGTACCCTTATTAGGTTGATATTGTTCAGTAATTTTGAAAAATCTAAGCACACAGTGCAGTAATTAGGTCTAATATGGTAATTCAAATAGGACAGACAGAACTCACCTCTAAAGGCCCGCCTCAACACCCAAGGATGTTAATGCAGCAGCAAAACTGGCTTTGTAATTCCAGACAAAATCTCTCGTAATTCTTTTTGCAATGAATGGTCATAGTAGGCACCTTTAGATGCCAGTTTTCAATATTTTTCATGCCGTTTCACAATATTAGTCACATATTTGAATTTTTCTCACAATGATGCTCCATAGGCAACAGCTCGAATGGCCTTGTGGTTTTGGAGAAGAAGTCTGTTTGAGGCTTTTCCATATATGGTAATATGGTGGCCACCTTGCTAAATATGCAGTCTCAGTTCAATCAGATTTGTGTTTTAAAGAAGACATGGATCAAACGAAGCTATATTGATAAGTTACAATAATTGGTAAAAAATAGTGTGGTAGGTAAACATACAGTGTAGGCAGAGCTGCTAAATGTCAAGAAAAATCCATGAAATAAAACCAAGCCATGCATAATAAACATTGTGTAAAATACAAACAAATACCTTCACCAAAGGCAGTGCCTGTATGATGTTTGGAAATTGGCCAAAACAACTTTGTTTAATCTTTACCGCTCTCTCGCCTTATTCAGCAGACAACAAAATGATTATATTTTTCATATTTTTCCCAGAAAATTGGCTCTGGCATTTCATGCAAATTATTTGCATGAAAAGTCAAAGCCTCTTTTCTGGGAAAATTTAAGAGAAATATTTCAAAATGTCGTCTGCTGAATTTTTTATGCAATATGCTAAGGGTTAAATATACTATTTCAGATCAGGTGATAACTGGGTTGTTAAGATTTTTTTTTTGCATTTTTTGCACCAAAACATATGTTGATGGTACTCAGTAGTATTACCTTGCTAAAGAGGACCCAAACAAATGCGTTTCAGTGCAAAAATAACAAAAAAATACTTTCTGAACGCCCACTTTATCTGGAGCTTTGAATACATAACAAAATTTTCAAATCTTAATATACAAAAATATTATCCATAGTCCTGGCATGAGTAATTAGAATAATTAAAATAGTTTTCTTACATGTATTGAATAGCCTGTTGAAAAGACCTCATATATCTTGTAAAAAAATGGCTTTACCAGAAATCGGTTAAAACTCATACCATACTCATCCTATTTAGCACCCCAGTCTCTTGGAAAAATATAGAAATAGACAGAACCATTATTCGAGCCAATCATCCACACCCTTGATTTTCTTCCACCTCACATATTCCTCTTACCATTCCCGAAATCATTTTTTCTGGACCTCTCTAACACACAGTACCCTCTTAGGGACTGAGGTAGTATATGGGGTGAGGAACTAAATAAGAAGGTTGTGTTAATTTCCTGGAGTCAAATTTTCAAAAAAGTGCAGTAATATTTTATGATCAACCTGTCTATTGTGACCTGACTTGTTAAAAATTATCATATACTGTCAAGGAAATTATTTCAACTTTATGTGTTTACCCTAAATATTCATGGATACCTTAATCCCACTCCTGCTGGTCCCAGATATGCCCTGCCTTTGCAAACAGTGTAGATCCAGATCAGAAGTCAACTGATCTGGATCTGCACTGTTTACCATTCTGTACATGTATGTGCATTTACATCAACAATCTACATCAAGTAATCTGAATGGCTGACAATTAGAAGTAAGCATGACATCTCAATTTATTCAGCATGACAAGGGTTAAGTCCTTACTAGACTTATCCTAAAATTTGAAGAAGTCCATTTCACCATCTGTTGTAGAGTTTGAATATTGCTGGATGAGTGACAAACAGTGCAGACACTGATCAAATAATGTATTTTGAAACATCTGATTTGGGTCTACACCGTATGCTCAAGCCCATCTGTCTGAATAACAATTAACCCTGGTCCTGCTGAACCTGGATTAGTTCTGCTTTTGCAAACAGTGTAGATCCAGATCAGTTGAAGAAGCCAACTGATCTGGATCTGCACTGTTTGTCATTAAGTATGTGAATTTATATCAACAACCTGAATCAAGTAATCTGATTGGCTGAAAATTATAAGTGGGTGTGGCATCTTAATATATTCAGCATGACAAGGGTTAAGGTAGCTTATATTTTTGCCCATTTAAAGGTACAATTAACAAGAAAAACACGAAATGCTTGATGAGTAGCAAACAGTGTAAACCCTGATCAGATGTTGCAGTTTGCAACATCTGATCTGGGTCTGTACTATTTGCTCAAGCCTATCTGTCTGAGTACTTATGATAAATATGGTAGCTTTATTTTCTTCTGACTACCTAATGGTACTAATTACAAATGTAGCAAGAAAATAAAACTGAAACTTCAGCAATGCACACAATGCTGCCGCAAATCATAGGTTTAGAAAAATTTAAATGAGCATCATATCCAGATAAATATTTCTCTTATTTCTCGACAAAAATATAGGTTGTGGATAGTCATTAGATTTTCCTCAGTGATGTGATTCTAATGAATCCCTAAAGCATGTGCTTTTGTGTGGAAATAAAAATATCAATATCTTTTGGTTGAAAACAAATTGTCTACAACTTACAACTACCAGGGTAGTACTGCATTTTCTCCAAATTTTCAGAGAGACAGGCCTTAACAAACAGTGTAGACCCAGATCAGATGCCACATTCTGTGGCATCTGATCAGGGTCTACACTGTTTACCACTCATCCGGCAGTTCTGAGACACATCAACCAGTAGTAAAATGTCCAGTGTTTAGGACAAGGATGGTAAGGAGTTAAGGCATCTAAATATTTAGGGTAGATATGGTACCATACAGACCAATCATAGTATCTAGTAAGCCACAATATAAGCAAAAGGATCTCAGCAAAATGCAGTCCCATATCAACCTGCATATTTGCACAGTCTTATCAATGCCTTTGTTGCCTAATACAGAATCACTAGTAACTGTAGAATACATCCATGAGCAGGAAAGGCTGGGACTAGACTGCACCGATCCACAGGCTGATCTGGGTTTTGTGTCTGCATATGCAACAAGGGTCCTTTTATCATGACAGGACTCAATTGATTTTCATTGAGTAGTAATATTCTATTTAGTGGACATCAATAATTAATTTTCAATCATCAAATCCCTTCTGAAGTGTTCAATGAAGCTGAAAGAACAAATTCAGTTGCTCAGTTGGGTTCATAAAAATCAAAGAGAACTGGGATTGGGAGCTGGGAAAAGGTAACCTTTACATTAGCAAAGTCCAAGACCAGCCTATGCACAAGTACAGTCTGATCAGGCCTTTCTTAGTTTGCTGCTCTGATCTACATCAGTAGATGATTTTGGCAGCAAACAATGAAGGTCCTGATCAAGTTGCAAGTCCATTCAGCATGGACTGAACCTTTGCTATTCACATAGGATGCTAGATTTCTTTTCCTAGATTCTAGTTCATCAATAGGTCTATCAGTAATCAATTTTCATCATCGTTTTTTCTTTTCTTTTTTTTTTTTATGAAACTCTTACTACTAAGCACATCTGAGAAGCACATACTTCCAATGGCAGGAAAATGTTATTAAAGATGACAATGCCCTGTTGCTTCTGATGATGATGGCCATTAAACAATGATGTGTGATGATAATGGTAGAGATAATGACAAAGATGTTAATAATAACATTATGGTAAAATAAGAGGTACAGTTCATTAACCATTACCTCTCTCTGAGTAGAATCCTCAGAAAACAAACTGATGATATTTTTCTTAATTTTCCCAGAAAATACACTTTGGCATTTCATGACTCTATTTTTTTATACATATATGTCTCTTTAGGGGACAATCTGCATGAAATGCTAAAACCTATTTTTATTTCCCTGACACTTTGCATGAAACTCCAAAGCCTATTTTCTGGGAAAAATAAAAATAGGCTTGGCATTTCATGCAAACTGCCTCCTAAAGACAATCTGTATGGAATACCAAAGCCTATTTTCAGGGAAAAATAAGAAAAATATTTCAAAATGTCGTCTGCTGAAGTTTTTATCCAGCATGCTAAGCATCAAATGCCAGTGTTTCATTCCCTGCTAGTGGCGACTTTTGTCATCTGCTGATAACCTTTGCAAACAGTCTGGACCCTGATCAGGCCCGACAAAACGTCGGACCTGATCTGGATCCAAACTGTTTGACACTCTGATGGTATTCCTGAAAGAACTTTTTAAAAAAGTTAATTTAAAAAAAAATCCACAGACGACAAAAAAACATGCAAAATTATCCAGCATGCAAAGAGTAAGTTTTTCACACACATAGCAACAGCAGCTGAAGAGAAAAAAAATATATATTTAATCTTACTGGCATATCAAATAGCCACTCTGAGAACAGCCCTAAGAGAAGTCCATATAATGGAGGGATAAAAAAACAGACTGACAAAGGCAATGATGATGAAGATCACCATTATGATTACACTTAGTACTCTGGGTGAAATTTTCAGCAGATGACATTTTGAAATATTTCTTTTATTTTTCCAGGAATTAGGATTTGACATTTGATGCAAATTGTCTCCTGAGGGGATAATTTGCATGAAATGTCTAATCCTGTTTTCTGGTTAAAAAAAATAAGAAAAAATATCATCAATTTGTCATCTGCTGAATTTGCCCAGGGAGTGGTAAAGCTTGAACAGCTGAATCTAGTTAATCCTTGTAATGCTGAATAAATTAAGATGCCATGCCCATTTCCAGTTTTCAACTGATCAGATTACATGATCCAGGTTGTTGATACAAATTCAAATGCTTGATGGCAAACAGTGCCAAATGAACTGGATCTACTGTTGGATTCTGATCTGGATCTACACTGTTTGTAAAGGCAGGGCATATCTGGGTTCAGCAAGACCAGGGTTAAGATCATGTTAAGTTGGTCAGTTAACCTACTCACACTTTTCGTGGGCAGGCTTAGTCCTCTTAGCAGTTAACCAGTACTTTGTACAAGTATCTGAAAACTGCCCTTCTAAATTATTTCATGACCACAAAATTTGTGTGGCTGAGCTGAGATTCTAACTTGCAGGAATTGCAAGTTAGAATTTAAGCTCAGACACAGAACTCATGAATCATAATGGATTGTGCAATAATGTCTATGGATCTACTTTTTAACTACCTATATTTTATTTTAAAACAACAAAATACTGCTTGAGAACATATGGAAGGGACACTAAATGCCAAATTTTGATCTTTGCTATAGGTCCTTTACAAATTTTCAGAAATTTCAATGAGATTTTTAACTACTAGGGCTTCTCTGATTTGAATGCTCCATAGGAAACATTGTAATACATGTATGCATCTGACTTGACATCCTTTACCCTGTTTATATGCATGTTTGCCCCTAGGGGCAAATTTACCCCTAGGGGCAAATATACCCCTAGGGGTAAACTCATCATGTAAACGCATTTGACCCTAGGGGCAAAGTTTACCCATGTGGGTGTTTTACCCACATGGGTAAACTTTGCCCCTAGGGGTAAATTTTGTCATGTAGACACAAATGTTTATTTTACCCATAGGGGTAAATTTTGTAAGTATGTTAAAATACATGTATACAATGTTTATTTTGCATAAATTTTATTTGTTTATTTACTTGATGTCTGCAGATATACTTGCATGTACCTTTTTTATCACAAATTTATGTTTGCAAGTTGTGCTCAGAAGTGAGTTATTTGACACAAATACTATTATGCTAGCAGTTAGGATACTGATTGAAGGCAAATATATGATTTATATTTATTATGGTACTGATCAAATAGCACACTCTTGTGCTGATCTATAATTAAAAAGTTAATGTCATCAGGAAAGGTTTCAAAGTAGGTATTTTTAGGCAATCTGATGGCTAGAACTAATTCCCATTTCTTAAGGCTTATCATGGAGGGTAATTTTAAGCCCCGTTTATATGCATTAAGTTTACCCCTAGGGGTAAATTTACCCCTATGGGTAAATATTTGGCCCACCGTGTTAAATACCCCTATGGGTAAATGGTTGCGTTTATATGTGTTTTAGGAAGAAGGGGCAAATGATAGTTTTCTTTTTATTTAAAAGCTTATCTATAACAGCAGCACTGTTTCTTTCACCTGAGAATATTTAGCAGATGACAAACTGATGTTATTTTCCTTATTTTTCCAGAGATCTTGATTTGACATTTCATGCAAATTGTCTCCATTGATGACAATCTGCATAAGATATCAAATCCTGTATCCTGAGAAAAATAACCAAACTATTTCAAAATGTCATCTGGTGAACATTTTACCATGGTGCTAAGCGTTAATCTGCATTATCAAGCTTCAGATACAAGAAGTAGGGAAAGAAAGTTTTTGGTGAAAAAAAAGTATTATTTGGTGGTCAGTAATATAATGTTCCCGATTTTACTGCTGTATTCCAAAATGTTTAGCTAATATTCCACAGGAGCAAGACAGTATAGCCCCACCAAAGTTTGGGCAGGATCTATAATATTCTGCTGTAAACAAAGCAAATATGCCACCATACTGACATGTATTGATGGGGGCAGGGGTGGGGGGGGGGTGGGGGAAGGTGGTTTCGGTGAGGCGAAGGTGTCCTGTAGCTTTAGCTTTTGTCACAGTATAGACCCTGATTATGACCAGATGTATAAGCAGATGGTACTTATTTTTTTCCACGCATCAGCTATGTGACCCAGACATGAAACAAGCATTAATCAACAGAACTAACTGGTAATAATCAAGAAAAGTGATAATAATAATACATAAAAATTAATTAGTTGACATCGCTTTTTATAATTCAGCTTAGGCTGTATGAAAATGTTGAATGTTGGCATAGGACCTGAAACTGGGAATACCAGGGAACTCAATTCTGGTGACATAGATCTGCACAGTCTGGTCAGGGTATTTCCTATTTACCGATGGGATTCTACATATAAAGATAAACTAATTGTTCATCGGTAATGACTGTCCATGATCATTGCAAACCCCTTTGCTAGTATTTAGTGTGTTTGCAGATGGCTGTACTCAAGTGATTGTCACATATTAAACTGTATGTCATGTGTGTGAGTACCTTAGACCATAATCAGACTGTGCGGAGATTGTTGAACAGATAAACAGTCTGATCTGGTACCATTTTTATATCCCCTGGTAATTTTTGTTTAGTCATCAACCTTTACCACTCTGGTTCTCTGGGCGAAATTAACAGATGCCAAATTGGTAGTATTTCTGTGTTTTTTTTTGTTTTTTTTTGTTTTTGTTTTTTATAAATAAAGGGATGGCACCATTTTCTTGAACTGTCAAAGCCTATTTTCTGGGAATAATAAGGAAATATTTCAAGTTGTTGTCTGCTAAAAATTTTACCCTCAGCAATAAGCGTTAAGAAATGGGAACGATAAGCCTTAAGAAATGAGAATTAATTTTAGTCATCAAATTGGTTAAAAATACTGCGAAAACTTTCTTGATGACAATAACTATTTAATTATAGATCAGCACAAAAGTGTGCCACTTGATCAGCACCATAATAACTATAAATCATATTTGCCTTGAATCAGTATCCTAACTGCTACTAGCATAATAGTATTCTTGTCAAATAACTCACTTCTGACCACAACTTGCAAACATAAATTTGTGACTGAGAAGGTACAAGTATATTTGCAGACATCAAGTAAATAAACAAATAAAATTTATGCAAAATAAACATTGTATACATGTATTTTGAGGCATTCCAAACATATTTACAAAATTTACCCCTATGGGTAAATTAAACATTGCGTTTACATGACGAAATATACCCCTAGGGGTAAAATACCCCTAGGGGCAAATATATTTGCCCCTACCCTTGAGCTGGGGCAATTTACCCACGTGGGTAAATTTTGCCCCTAGGGGCAAATGCGTTCACATGACAAGTTTACCCCTAGGGGTATATTTGCATATTTGCCCCTAGGGGTAAATTTGCCCCTAGGGGCAAACTTATGCATATAAATGGGGCATTAGTCTCAAAAAGAAATTCTACAGCTAAAACAATGGTTAAATGTAAAGCACTGAGAAACATTTAACTGAATGACTATGTTGTTTTTATGACATTATGAAGTAATGACTTCAGAAACGTTGTTACTACTCATTAACGTAAAGTGGTACTAAGAATTAAATTTCTAATAATTAATGGCAAAATCTTATGATTTTGTCAATTGCAATATAAACTAAATATATGTTTAGTGTCTGTAATAATAAATTAAAATCTGTTCACCACCACAATTTATATGGGCTTGCAGAAGATCATCCCTATAAAACAGGCTAACTGATTATATTTTGTTATTAACCCTAGTCCTGCTGAACCCAGATATACTCTGCCTTAGCAAACAGAGGGAACCAGATCAGTTGGCTTCTGAAGAAGCCTACTGATCTGGATCTTCACTGTTTGCCATTAAGTACGTGGTTTTATCAATAACCTGGATCAAGTAATCTGATTGGCTGAAAATTAGAAGTGGGTGTGGTATTCAGCATGACAAGGGTTAAAGATATAAACCATTATTTACTATACATAATATCAGTATCATATTTACCCTTATAGGCATTTGGACACTTTAACTCTTTACCATACTAGAATTTGAAACAAACCCTTTTCACTACCTGTTGACATTATCATCCACAGATGCATATTAAATGGTGGTGATATTACAAAGTGAAAATTAGATGCCTCCTACAAGACTATTACTATTAATAATCAGATGATGATCATTCCCGCTGCTTGATAGCACAAAACGCAGTTTGAATATTTGTTAGTTACAGGTTACCATATTTATCTTAGTACGGGTATTGGGGCAGAGAGGCCTGATTCAACAACACAGAATGCAGCAGCTGATCTAGGTCTCCATTGTTTGCTACTCATCCAGCAGGATTTAGACACAGCAACAGGTAGTAAAATCCACCCTCTCTGGCTCAGTCCGATGCATATCAAACTGGTGATCAGGAGGTTGCGGGTTCGACCCCACCGAGTGGGCAAACAATCTTTCGTGGAGATTTAATCATGAAATATTTTCTATGGTCATCCTCTGCCTTCCGCTGGTTCAAGAAGGGCAGATGTCAGTTTCTGGCAAAAGAATGTGCACAATACTGGTCAACCACTTAGAGGGTAAAAGTGTGGATAGGTAAACAGACATGACCCCATTGGGTTGACTGAGCAGTAAAACCTCAACATAAACAAACAGGTGGTAAAATGGACTTGTTCAACTTTTAGGACAAATATGGTAGGGTTATACCCTACTTAACCTAAGTATTTGGACAGATAAGCATGAGCAAACAATGCCGACCCAGATCTGATGCTGCAGAAAGCGGTATCTGATTAGGGGTCTTACTGTTTGTCACTCATCCAGCAGTTTTTATGTACATCACCAGGTAGTAAAATAGACTTGTTCAAATTTTACGACAAATAAGGAGTTACGGGGTCCAAATACTTATTGTTAATAGTAAGGTGTTCCAATATCTAGGGCAAATACAGTTTGTGCAAATTATCAAGCTGATCAAAGATACCGAAGCTCAGGATGAAAAATCTACTAATAGTGAATATGATATAGCAGCTACAATTATACCATATTTCCCCTAAGTATTTGGACAAACAGGCCTGAGCAAACAGTGTGGACCTAGATCAGATGTCACAGAATGCGGCTTCTGATGATGGTCCACACTGTTTGCCACTCATCCAGCAATTTTTACACAGTAAAAGGAGCCTGTTCAAATCTTAGCCCTTGTGTCCTGCTGAACCCGGATATACCCTGCCTTTGCAAACAGTGTAGATCCAGATCAGTTGGCTTCTGAAGCCAACTGATCTAGATCTCCACTGTTTGTCATTCAATATGTGAATTTATATCCACAAACTGGATTAAGTAATCTGATTGGATAACAATTAGAAATGGGCGTGTCATCTTAATTTATTCAGCATGAGAAGGGTTAAGACAAGTATTGTAAAAAAATTAAAGGTGTATGAATACTTAGTACGGTTAATATGGTAACAGCATTACAGAAGTGATACTGTGCTGAAGAAGGTGGTGATGATGTGATTGAAAGCTGGTTCAGGTTTCCTATACTTTAGCATATACAAGATCTGCATCTAGAAGCAAAGCATTATTTTAACCCTTGTCCTGCTGAATAAATTAAGATGCCACACTCATTTCTAATTTTCATCCAATCAGATTACGTGATATAGATTGTTAATATAAATTCACATACTTAAAAGCGAACAGTGCAGATCCAGATCAGTTGGCTTCTGAAGAAGCCAATTGACCTGGATCTACACTGTTTGCAAAGGCAGGACATATCCAGGTTCAGCAGAACTAGGGTTTAACACATTCCATGTCAATCAAAAGCCAATAGATATAAAGTCTGTGCAAAACTTTTTTCCTCACCTTTTCCCACCTCAGCCAGAAAATCATCATATTAATCCTTGTCCTGCTGAACCCGGATATACCCTGTCATTGCAAACAGTGTAGATCCAGATCAGTTGGCTTCTGAAGAAGCCAACTGATCTGGATCTGCACTGTTTGTCATTAAATATTTGAATCTGTATGAACAACTTGGATCAAGTAATCTGATTGACTGAAAATTAGAAGTAGGCATGGCATCTCAATTTATTCAGCAGGACAAGGGTTAATCATAGGTCAGCTTTTTTTTTTTCAATAAAATCTTCTCTAGGAAAACATATTATTGTAATCGAGATAATTCCAATAAGTACCTCAAACAACTGTTTCCTTGGAGAAATAAGGAAAAAAAACATTTATCTACAGACCACACTCTTAAGGGCATTTTCATATATGTCATAAGCTGTGGACTAAAAATCTTTGAGATAAGGCAAAATTTTAAGGGAGATTTAACAAAATTCTGTGAGATTTTCTTAAACATCACTTTAGAGCTCCCCCAATATAATCTTTTTTTTTTCTTTCATGTAAGAAGCTTGTGAAAACCACAACAGTGTGTGATTTATGTTTATTTCTTCATAAAATCTGTTGTAAAATGGTCTGGAAATTCTGTGAGATTTGAATTTTTTATGGGAATTGCCTTTCAGATGGGCCAAATTATATGAGATTCTATCTCACAGTAAGAGATATGGCATGTAGGTATGCATTTTTTTTTCTAGAGACTGTGATTTCACAACACCTGATTCTGTTGCAGGGTGAAACCTCAATTTTATCCAATGATGAAATGTCTGTAATAGTCCTAAGTGGTGAAAAGTATGGGGAAGCACACCAAAGGTTCATTTTTAAGACAAAATACACTTTACCTGTTGCAGATGTCTTCTCCCAAACTGTCATAAAATCCGTCTGATTACCCCAAATCACACTACCAATGTGAATAAATTTCCTCTTATTTCTATCAATATCAGAATAATAAATAAACAACAGGAAGCAAACGAATTACAAAATCTCCAACAGAATAAAAACTGGTATATTATCCTTTAAAATCCCACAAAACAGATCCAAAAATCTGAATTACAACGATGCACATAAAATTATACCAGGTAAAGAACAGGTATATATTTACCGACCAGTGTGACCTAAATAAAAGTCGTAGTTGTCGCTTACCATGCTATGGGCAAATTCAGCAGATGACAAACGTGTGACATTTTTTCTTATTTTTCCAAGAATATAGGATCTAACACTTCATGCAAATTGTCTCCTAAGGAGACAATCTGCATGATGTGTCAGATCCTATTTTCTAAGAAAAATAAGAAAAAATGTTTCAAAATATTGTCTGCCGAAATTTTCACTCAGCATGCAAAGTGTTATCACAGGTATGGTGCAGGTAAATATAACAACCTGTTCCATTCACAAGTTTTTCCCTCACTATAATATAGACAAATCCGGTACAGATTAGACCGGCTCACTGGTCATGAAAGACCATTCAATATTGGAAAAACCTTACTGAGTCATGATACCATTAAACTGAAACAATATTTTTTCATTATATTTAACAAGACTTACTTTATGCTGTCCAGAGAAGCAGTATGGCCTTGGATAAACTAATCTTAAACCCTGCTATATACTGGTAGACAATATATTCATAGATAACAGGATAAAACTCTAAACAAATATTTTTTTTATTTCTCCAAGAAAACATATACTGTGGGTACTCAGTAGAAGTGCCTACATTAGGTGCTTTCAATGAGTACCCACAACATATGTTTTCGTGGAGAAATAAGAAAATATTGATACTTTTTTTATTGAAATAAGCACCCCTATAACTGTAGATGTGTATTTTTTCTCTTTTTTTTTCCAAAAATTTCTTATCTCTTCTGAAATACAGGGTTTTCGACTGAATTTGAATAATATCTCACATGATCATGCACATAAAATGTCAGCCCCTTTTTTCAGGGAAATCCCACAGATTTGTAGTTTGCTAACTGTCATACACAGCGGGGTGAAGGTTAAAGGTTGGAATGTCAGCCAAAAACATTGGTTGTGGGTCTGTGTTGATTATCTTATTATGTTGTGAACTACTTATCAGTAATGAAGACTTATTGCCTCATGTAAGATACCACACACTATTTGATCCCAACATACCATCATTGTGTTCCTTCTAATAACAGCCTCCTTAACCCTTGTCATGCTGAATAAATTAGGATGCCACACCCACTTCTAATTTTCAGTCATTCAGATTACTTGATCCAGGTTGTTGATATAAATTCAAATGAATGGCAAACAGTGCAGATCAGTTGGCTTCTTTAGAAGCCAACTGATCTGGATCTACACTGTTTGCAAAGACAAGGCATATACAGGTTCAGCAGGACAAAGGTTAACTGAGTTCTTGTTTACTGACAGCTCAACCCTTGTGGGTCATTTTGTGTTGTTTCCCACAGAAAGGGAGAAAAAGAAAAGTAGAGAAAGCAGATGATAGGAAAAAGAGAAATAGATCTCAAACAGTATGGGAGCTTACGGCCTGCACATGGCATCAGGGTAGATAAGTACATAATAAGAGTACTCTTGTACATGACATGCCTACTGTCTTTATCTATGTCTCTACCAAATACTATCAAAATATTTCAAACCACGTACACAAGAAATTGACTTAGAAATTCATTCAGGGGAGGTAACTAGAAAACAACCACACCAGATGTTGTCCTTTTTGCACATGACATGCCTACTGGTTCTTATCTATGCCTCTACAAAACATTATCAAAATATTTCAAGCCATTAAGGCATTGAGTGCAATAGAATTTAGCTAAGAAATTTATTCAGTGGAGTGTACAAGAAAAAGAACAAAGCAAGAGTTGTCCTTCTTTCATGTGACACTCCTACTTGACCTGATATGTGTCCCACCAAAATATTATCAAAATATCTCAGACAGTATTAGAGTTATAGTCTGCACAAGATTTCAGCTCCAGGGGAGATAAGTACATAATGAGAAGTGAGAGTTGTCTCTCTTGCACATGACATGCCTACTGGTCATTTTATCTATGCCTCTACCAAATATTATCAAAATATTTCAAACCATTAAGAAGTTATAGATTGCACAAGAATTTGGCTTAGAAATTTATTCAGGAGAGATAACTAGAACATGACATGCTACTGGTCCTTATCTATATCTATAATGCCTGTACCAGATATAATCAAAATATTTCAAACCATTAAGAAATTATGGAGTGCACAAGAAGCTGGCTTAGAAATTCATTCAGGGGAAATAACCCAGGAAAAAGAACAGAGCAAGAGTTGTCCTTTCATGTGACACTCCTACTTGATCTGATATATGTCCCACCAAAATATTATCAAATTACCTCAAACACTATGGGAGATGTAGCCAGCATGAGATTTCAGTTTGAGGGGAGATAACTACATAACAAAGAAACTCAAAGTTGTCTCTCTTGCATGCAGCACCCCTTCTACCAAATATTATCAAAATATTTTAAACCATTAAGAAGTTATGGAGTGCACAAGAATTTGGCTTAGAAATTCGTTCTGGGGAGATAACTAGAAAAAGAACAGAGCAAGAGTTGTCCTTCTTGCATGCAACACTCCTACTTGACCTGAAATATGTCCCTACCATATATTATCAAATTATCTCAAGTTATGGCCTGCACAATATTTCTGCTTCAGGGGAGATAACTACATAAAAAAGTGAGAGTTGTCTCTCTTGCACCTGACATGCCTACTGGTCCACCTTTTCATTCCTACCAAATTTTATCAAATTATCTCAAATAGTATGAGAATTATGGTCTACACAAGATTTCGACTGCTGGGAAGATATCCTCATAATGAAGACTGAGAGTTGTCTCTCTTGCAAGCGGCATGCCTACTGGTCCTCCTTTTCATTCCTACTTAATATTATAAAAATATGTCTAAGGGTATCAAAGTGATGTACACAAGGATGCGTCTATGCATTTCTGCTTCAGGAGAGATAACTACATATCAAAGAAAGTGAGAGTTATCTCTTTTACATGCAAGACACCTACTGGTCCTCCTCTTCATCCATTCCAAATATTATCAAATTATCTAAAACAGCATGTGAATTATGACCTGCACAAGATTTTGGCTTCAAGCGAGATAACTATACATAACAAAGACAGTGAGAGTTGTCTCTGTTGCATATGACCTGCCTATTGGTCCTCTTCTTCATTCCTACAAAATATTATCAGAATATGTCTAAGGATATGAAAGTTATGGAGTGCACAAGGATGTGTCTATAGATTTCTGCTTTAGGGGAGATAACTACATAACAAAGAAAACGAGAGTTGTCTCTCTTTCATGTGACATGCCTACTGGCCCTCCTCCTCATCCCTACTGTACATTATCAAATTATCTCAAACAGTATGGGAGTTATGGCCTGTACAAGATTTCAGCTTCAGGGGAGATAACTACATAACAAAGACAGCAAGAGTTGTTTCTCTTGCACACTACATGCCTATTGGTCCTCCTCTTTATTCCTATCAAATACTACCAAAATACGAGTATGTCAAAGGGTATCAAAGGTATGGAGTGCACAAGGATGCATCTATAAATGGACGGAGGTCCTCACAGATGGACACCTTTTAGGTACCGGTACTCAATGTTAAATTTCCATAGACAAAAAATGTTAAAGTGCCCAACAGTAGGAAAAATACTAAACAAGACCCCCTCATTTTTATCATTGTTATGAACTGAGTAAAGAAAACTCTAAAGTAACCAATATATGCCTGCCAAATATATGCACACTTGTGGACCAGGACAGCCAGTCGGACGGATGCCACACTGATCGCTATATCCCCCAAACCTATCAGTCAGGGGAACAAGGATGTGTTTACAGACTTCTGCTTCAGGGGAGCTAACTATGTAATAGAATAAGTGGGAATTGTCTCTCTTGCATACCACATGCCTACTGGTCCTCCTTATCGTCCCTACCAAATATTATCAAATTATCTCAAACAGTATGGGAGTTATGGCCTGCACAAGATTTCCCCTTCAGGGGGGATAACTACATAACAAAGACTGTGAGAGTTGTCTCTCTTGTACATCACATGCTTACTGGTCCTCCTCTTCATTCCTACCAATTATTATCAAAATATGTCTAAGGGTATCAAAGTTATGGAGTGCACAATGTTATGTCTACGGATGGGTGGACAGACAGACAGATGAATGGATGCCATGTTGATTGATATATTATTTCAAATTGTTGAAACTATTTCAAATAGTTGCATGTTATCAAAGTAGTTCCTGCTACTTATACAAAAGCTAACCACCTTTTCTGGGATTTATAGGAAATGCAGCCTAAGTTTAAAAGATGGGGAAGTTCCGGTATTAAAATGGTAAGAGGACAATGAACGGACTGGTCATGACCTTTGCTGTCTGCATTGCCCTGAAATCACATTGTCTCATGGTGGGCCTCATATGTTTACAGGAATAAGTAAACAATGTCAACACCCTTAAAATAGCTAGGTATATGGAGCCCTGACAATACTGGGAACTAATTGGTTAACAAGACTGGAGAAAAAACAAGTTAATTGTTTATCTTATTTAACTGAAAATAGCTTAATCAAATCAACATCAAGTCTGTGTTGTTTAAAAGAGACTAATCAAGATATCATGCACAGCTGGAATCATTTTACACATTGATCTACACCAAATGAAAAGAAGTCTTAAAAGCATAATTATTTAAACAGTGTAGACCCAATCCAGCCTTCAAGTCCATAAGCCTAGATAATAGGGGTATTTGAATATATATTTTTCTTATTTTTCCATCAAAACCTACGTTGTTGGTACTCATTAGGAGTGTATTGGCAAGGCACTTCTAACCCATTGTAGTCTGGAGACCCCTAAAAGGGTAAACAATGCAGACCCAGATCAGATGCTGCAGAATGCAACTTCTGATCAGGGTCTCCACTTTTTGCAAATAGTTGAACCATTTTTCTCTAGGAACATCTAAATCACTTAGCCTGACATACCTAAAATGGAAACTAAAATCTTCAAATATAAGGTGGGGGAGTTCATTCTATAATGGTTCTAATGAGTATGCACAATACAGTTGAAATTCAGTGGCTAGAACATCTTTGGGCCATGAAAATTTGTTCTAGACATACTGTATTCAACCAATTTACCGCACATGCTCCTACAGTCAAGCAATTCCATAGTCTTCAGATTACAGCCTGTGTATTTTTTGTCTACTTCTTTATAAAGACATATGTTATGGGTTCCAATTTGAATTGCATCAACTTGTCAATGCAATTCAAATGAGTGCCCACAACATATGCTTATAAAGAAATTCAGAATAAAAAATAAACACACAAAAACATCGCATAAAAATCATTAGATAAGTCCTTCGCTGATCTTTTTTTAAGTGTACCAATAGTATAGGTGGATACATATGTTACCACAAGTTTTCCCTAAATATGGGTATTTGTTTTCTTGAGAATTTCCTAGGGATTCAAAAAACAAGTTTGAATCAGCCAATAGTAAACAGGCCATCATTGTTCCAGTCATTGAATTTTTACTGTACATGTATATGTTTTCTCAGAGAAATGAGAAAATATGAACACTATATACCGTATTCGACCTAATTATCACATTGTGCGCTTAGGTTTTTCAAAATTACTGGGAAACTTGTGGTGAAATATGTATCCACCTATACTAATTTAGGGTACACTTAAAAAAGATCAGTGAAGAATTTAGCAAATGATGCTTGTCATGTTATTGTGCTTTCTTTTTTTTTCTGATTTTCTTTATAAAAGCATATGTTGTGAGTACTCATTTGAAATGCATCAACAAGTCGATGCAATTCAAATGGGTACCCATAACATATGCCTTTATAAAGAAGTAGACAAAAACTACACGGGCTGTAATCTGAAGACTATGCAATTACTTGACTGTGCGCTTATAGGAGTATGTGCAGTAATTAGGTGGAATATGGTAGTTAAAAAAGTATCTTATGAGAAGCTAAAAAATCCAAGCAGTTTGATCAGGACTTATGCAGTTCACTTTCCCTATTTACCCCAAATTCTTGGACACCTTAACTCTTTAGCATACTTGTCCTAAAATTTGATCAACTACATTTTACAATCTGTTGATGTGTCAAAAAACTGCTGGATGAGTGGCAATCAGTGTAGATCCTGTTCAGATGCCACAGTCTGTGGCATCTGATCTGGGCCTACACTGTTTGCCTGTCTGTACCAACACATTAGGTAAATATGGTATTTTTTTCATACCTGTGCAGTGAAGATCCAAATCAGCTTGTTATACTTGTTATTGATCATGTATATTCTTCAAGATTCCAACGATGTGTACTAGTAGATAATCCTCAAAAATCTCTTCAAGGCCAGACAGCAGAGAATCTGCATACAGGTTTGCATACTGCAATTAGCCTATATATTTGAACACCTTAACTTCTTACCATAGTTATCCAAACAACTGAACAAGTCTATTTTACTACCAGATCATGTGTCTGAAACATTATGGCTGAATGGCAAACAGTATAGACCCAGGTCAAACTGCTCCTTAAGGAGCAGTTTAACCTGGGTCTACACTTTGGCTCAGGCATATGATGTCTGCATATTTTGCATCTATTTCACTGCCTACTCATGTGTCTAAAACATGCTACAGTAGCTAAATGGCAAACAGTGTAGACCTAGATCAAACTGCTTTTAGGAGCAGTTTGATCAGGGTCTGCACCGTTTGCACAGGCATACAGTATCTGAATAGTTTGGGTAAATATCATAGGTCTTTGGTGTTTCTATCAGAGATACAGGTTTTCCTGCAGTAGTTTACAGTATGTATGTGTGTGGGTGTATGCAGGTGTTTTGGAATTTTTACAGTCCTTTCAACAATTTTACTGTTACCATATTTACTCTGATTAACAACCTGTGTGTGCATTATGACTTGGCCAATGATGTAAGGAAAAAAGAGCATTCTTAACGCTTAGCACTCTGGGTAAAATTTTCAGCAGACGACATTTTGAAATAAGGAGACAATTTGCATGAAATGTCAAATCCTGTTTTCTGGGAAAAATAAGAAAAATAACATCATTTTGTCGTCTGCTGAAAATGCCCAGAGAGTGGTAAAGGTTAAAATTTCTGTACTGCTGTTATCAAGGGCACATGAATAAGGGATACACTTTAAACTGTAAATACTGAAGCAATATTTGGACAATATGAACAAGTCCACAAGTCCATTGACTGTCTAGGATAAGGTTAAATACAGACAGTGAGACTTTTTCAGCACATAAGGGCAAGTAACTCTCAGGTGAATAGCCCAATCTAAGTAGAATTCTAACTCATTGTTGTCTGCAAGTTTCATAGAGATTTAATATAATAATTATAAACAGCTATGCCTGGAATAAAGTCGTCGGAGATTTCATGCCTGCAATGGTCGTCTGTAATAAAACACACCATCTGAATCATTCACTTTAGGGTGAATATGGTCACCGTATTATAGGATCTTTGGTAAGGAGGTATGATTTCAAATATATAGGGTACGGTAAATGTTCTAAAATTTTGTACACCAAACGTTCTGAGAAAATGGCATGAGCAAACAGTGTAAACCCAGATCAGACTGCTCTTAGGAGCAGTCTGATCAGGGTCTACACTATTTGCCATTCCATTAAGAATTTCAAGAAACTAGTACATAAAAAGCAAAATTTTGGCAAAAAATGTATGGAATACAGTGTTCAAAATTTTAGGACATTTTTAGGGTAAAGGAGAATATCCAATAGAGCAATCTCACCTATAACTGCCTAACAAGCCATCTAGCTTCAGTCCTAAGCCATCTATTCAGCTTCAGTCCTTTGGCTAGCTCAGACAACGCTCTGGTTACATAGAAAAACAACATTTTCTGCAACAAGTTTGTGGAACAGCTACTTCAGTAATCAAGGACATGATGTGTGTTCTTCTGTAACAAAAATGAAGACATACTCCTAAGAAGTGATTTTATTAGAAAAGAATACAACAAAATACATCTGCTTGCAAAGCTCAAGAAAAGGTAATAATTGCAGTGTATCTGATCTGGGTCCACTCTGTCTGTTCAAATGTACCGTAAAATCTCTAACAGACGCCCAGGCCTTTATTAGAATCATTATCTTTCATGAAGAGGGGGATGGGCGTTTATTAGAGGCTATAGAAACCTGCAAATCACATATGAAGGTCCAAAACGATCAGTTTCTTTCTAATGGCCGCCATCTTGTTTTCTCAGAAAATGACTGGTGATACAATAGTCGTGCCTTAGAATAGAATAGTAGTAGTACCACATCTCTCTTTACTTTGCGAGTATCATTAACACTTTTCTCGTTTCGCGTAAAATGGCAAAATACATAAAACCTTTATTTTGTTTGACTTGTTTAATTTCCGATCCTTCGAATCCAATGTCACAAAAAAGTTCCTATGAATCAACATCGGAGGCAAGGCTCTCCTGTCTGTCTGTCATTTAGCTTCATTAACAAGTATAGTTTGGCCACTGAGGCTTCATTAGGGAGTATAAGCTAACATGATGAATTTATAATACACGATCTCCCGCATCGGGCCTCTTTGCAGTTCTGCAAATATGCTGCCAGCTGCGATTACGTATTATGAATTTGCGAGGGGCAGTCAAACGTGTGTACTCTCTCATATATTTCTTCCTATGTTCTATACATAACTGACATTAAATCAGCTGAATTTATTGAAGATTTAACCCTTTATATGACAATGGACTCTTCCGCCCAAAGATGTATAAAATTGTATTATTTACGTCCTTGTTCCGCCTAATAAGTTTTGAGCACTCCTTTTGCAGTAATAGGTTTGTTTTGTTTATGGTAAAATTAACAGAAATGTGTGAACTTTAAGCAAACAGTGTAGACCATGATCAGATGCCGCGGTGGTCGATGCGGCGTCTGATCTGGGTCTACACTGTTTGCCAATGTCTCGCTAGGCATACGCTATATTGGCTGAATACTTCCAATGGTTGACTAATATTTTTTCAACTTATTATGCAGTGTAGTGTAATCAAATTTAATTTTCTGTGTAGTTGTAGCTCATTGTTTACTGATCAACCCTAATTGACCACGTGTTTATGGATGCTGGCTCTAAAACTTTCCGCGGGAAAATGCTGCGGTGCCGCCTTTGATGTTAGGAAGACACGCGTCAAACACACGATGGCGGTCAGCAAGATCGTGTCGGTCAAATGTGTTATTAAAGGTCACCATGTTTACCGGATTACTTATTCTTGTGGGACAAACTTGGATTGTTTCTTTGAGCCTGATAATCAGCATAGTGACAGTGCGATCATTGTAAAGAAAGGCAATAATACTGTCGGACATATTCCGGAAGGTTTATGTCAGTCTTTGACACAGTTGCACAAGGAGGGCAGTATTGTTCATATCACTTCCGAAATTACTCCGCTGCAGAAGGGACTTTTGTTCAAGGCGGAGGACTGGAAATTCCCTGTATTTACGATTTAATTTGGACCACAAGAGAAAAAGATTTTTGCGTTCGGCGATCAAGCAACAAATTTGGAAACTTTCAGCATAAGGTAAGGTCTTTTTTTTTCCAGTGGGCGTTTAATAGAGGCTGTTATTTTTCGAGAATTGTCCAAAAAAATCGCCATTTTTAACATCCAAATCGGGGTGTGGGCGTTTATTAGAGCCTGGGCGTCTAATAGAGATTTTACGGTACTTACTTATATTTGTCACTGTTAAATTTTGCAAAAATCAGTTGCTCAGCAGTTTTAAACACAATAACAACAATTAAAGAAAACTAGTGTCGTGTGAATATATTATTTGTCCATTAATAAGTCTGCCATGGCTTATTCAGTACCACTGTTGATTGGATGTTAAAAACTTAAAATAATAAAAACCAACCAAAAAGCAAAACAAAACTGGGATCTTATAGGAAACAATGAGAATAGGAATTCAGATCATCTATGGAATCTCAGCTTTACTGATAGTGTCAGTCTGTAATAGATGAAATAAAAGCACCACAAGCATAATACCCTGCCATAGGAATTATTTATTTGTTTGTTTACTCAAGTTATCATCCAGAAATGAAAATATGGAAGTGTCTCGGGCAGATAACTCTGTAAAAATTTGATGAAATTTGTTCATTAGCAATTCCAAACCTGATCTCCTTACTGTCAATACATATAGCAAGTTTGGTTAAAATCCCTTGTTATTTACTAAAGTTATCTTTCTGGAAACGAAAATATGGGCGTGTCTCGAACAGATAACTCCGTAAAAATTTGACGAAATTTGCCCATTAGCAATCTCAGACCAGATCTCCTTAATGTCAATGCATATAGCAAGTTTGGTGAAAATCCCTTATTATTTACTCAAGTTATAATCCGGAAACCAAAATATGGGCGTGTCTCGGGCAGATAACTCCGTCAAAAATTAATGAAATTTGCCCATTAGCAATCCCAAACCAGATCTCCTTAATGTCAATGCATACAGGAAGTTTAGTGAAAATCCCTTGTTATTTACTCAAGTTATAGTCTGGAAACGAAAATACGGGCGTGTCTTGGGCAGATAACCGTCAAAAATTGACGAAATTTGCCCATTAGCAATCCCAAACTAGATCTCCACAATATAAATGCACATACCAAGTTTGGTGAAAATCCATTGATGTTTACTCAAGTTATCATCCGTAAATGAAAAATGGACGGACAGATGGACGGACAGACGGACGACCAACGTGAAACCATTATACCCCGCCACTATTGTGTGGTGGGGTATAAACCATAATACCCTGCCACTATTGTGTGGCAGGGTATAAAAACACATTTACCCTAAATATTTGACAGACATGGCTGAGCAAACATTTCAGACACAAATAAAACTGCTGGTTTAATATGGGTCTGTACTGTCCAAATATTTATGTTTTGTTTGTGTTGAGGTTTTACAGCCCAGTCAACCCAATGGGGTCCTGTTGAGCAGAGTCAGTTTACCTAATCACACTTTTACTGGGCAGGCTTAGTCCTTTAAAGGGTTTACCGGTATTGTGCAAATTCTTTTACCAGAAACTGACAACCACCCTTCTTGAATCAGCTTAAGGGAAAGAATGACCAAAGAAAATATTTCATGATCAAATCTCCATAAAAGAATGTTGCCGACCTGGTGGGTGTCTAACCTGCAACCTCCTAATCACCAGTCGGACATGCATCCATTTGAGCCATGGCGGCCAGCAGATAACGGTATTTAGGTAAGTATGTACCTCAACATATGTTTGCATGGAGAAATAAAAGAAATATTTATGTCGATACTTCACTTACCTAAAGCTATGCTTACAATGCTTACCCTGGACTAGCTCCAGTCTCAAGAGACTAAATATTGTTTTCTTATAACCCTTTTTATTAATCCACTAAAATAAAACCAAAGTAATATCATGACTATAAAGGCTGGTCACTAGAGTCTCTAGTGATCAGCCTTTATAGACATGGTATTTTTTGTTTTTATTTTAGTGGATTATCAAACAGGATTAAGAGAAAAATATTTAGTCACTGGATACTAGAGCCAGTCTATGCTTACCCTAAATTTGCAAAAGTGCATTTGATTCTCTGATGTTGTGACTAAAAGTGCTGGCTGAATATAAAACCCTAAAAGAGTTAACCACAATTGCAGCAGACAGCATTCTGATTTTTTTTATTATTATTTTTCAGAGAAAATAAGGCTTGACATTTCATGTGAATTGTCTGCTAAGCAAACAATTCACACAAAATGCCAAATATTACTTTCTCTGAAAAATAATTATAATAAAAAAATAATTTCATCTACCACAATTTTGCTAAGCCCTTTAAGGGTTAATTAGTGCAGCCCAATCAAACTGCTCTCTTAGGAGGAGTTGAATCAGGACTGGCACTGTTTACAAGCTAGGCATAACTGTCCTGATATTTACAGCATATAACACCTTTTTTCTCAGCCAAGTTTCTGTCTACTGCAATTTTCTTTATGCACAATAATAAAACCATGTTATTATGTTTAATTACAATATTTCTATGTATTTCTGATGTTTATTTCCTGACATAATACGTGCCATGCGAAAACATATCTTTGGGTATATGCGGAGGGCGAATGACCAGATCAGCATATATATCCATGCAGTCTCATCAGGGCATTCACTGTCCACTAAGAGATTCATTGCATACTACAAAATGTATGAATGGAGAGCAAAGGCTGGGATGATATTTTGTGCAAGAGCAGGATGATCTGACTGCGCATGTCTGAAGACACTTTTTGCTTGAAACAGTCCATATATGTTGTGAAGATTGTTATGATAATCTTGACAAACTAGCACAGAAAATTCTGAGAAAATGCGTAATGGCTGAAGCTTTTCAACATCCTCTTATCCCTTAGTATAATCCAGTCAAATTCAGCAGACAGCAAATGGGTGACATTTTTTTTTTATTTTTCCAAGAAAGCAGAGTTGACATTTGATGAAAATTATTATCTTTAGGAGACAATTTGCATGAAATGTCTAATCTTATTTTGCAGAAAAATAAGAAAATTATTTGAAAATAATGTCTGCTGAAATTTTTATCCAGCATGCTAAACATCAGTAACAATCTGTGTAGCTTGATCAAACTGCTGTCTTAGGAGGATTGCTACTATTTACACAAGCATAACTGTCCTAATAGTTAGGATATACCTTAATAACTCAAAGTATTGGGACACCTTATCTACTTACCATACATGTCTTAACATTTGAAATAGTCCATTATACTATCTCTTGATGTGTCTGAAATATTGCTGTATATATGGCAAACAGTGCAGACCCTGATCAGATGCTGCATTCTGCAGCATCTGATCTGGTTCTACACTGTTTGCAAAGGCTTATCTGTCCCAATACTTAGGGCTATTATGGTATAACAATTTTCGGAGCCAAGTTCCTGTCTAATGCAGTTTTCTTTATGCAAAACAATAAAACCATATCATTATGTTTAATTACCATATTTCTGTGTATTTCTGATGTTTATTTCCTGACCAGAAGTTATGGTATAATATTATATTGTGATAATCTTATCAAACTAAAACAGGAAATGCTGAGAAAGTATTGGCAGAAGCTTTTTCTATATTCTCTAACCCTTGAATTCTCCTGGCAAATTCAGAAGACAAAATAAATTTGATATTTCATGAAACTTGTCACCTTAACCCTTATTTATGTCATGCTGAATAAATTAAGATACCACATCCACTTCTAATTGTCAGCCAATCACATTACTAGGTTAGATTTTTCATACAAATTCACATACTTTATGACAAACAGTGCAGATCCAGATCAGTTGGCTTCTTCTTCAGAAGCCAACTGATCTGGATCTACACTGTTTGCAAAGATAGGGCACATCCGGGTTCAGCAGGACAAGGGTTAAGAGACAATCTGTATGTAATGTCAAATCCTATTTTCAGGGAAATATTTCAAAATGTTTTCTACCATAATTACTCTAAGTATTGGGACAGATAGACCTTTGCAAACAGTGTAGACCTAGATCAGATGCTGCAGAATGTGGTGTCTGATCTGGGTCTACACTGTCTGCCATATATACAGCAATATTTTAGATACATCAAGAGGTAGTAAAATGGACTATTTCAAATTTTAGGACAAGTATGGTACGAGGATGTCCCAAGACTTAGGGTTATTATGGTACTTAAAGTATATTTTACCTATTCCAACATGTGTGGTTGGATACACATTAGATTTTTGGCCATTTTATACAAGGGAGGCAACTTATGTGACTTCCTATTTACTTTTCTGCACACCAAATCCCTAAAAAGAGGATAAAAAGGAAACCATTTTCATGGAGCAAATTCTTTTCTTTTATATCAGACATGTTTTTTAGGCAGAAGACCGAACAATTTGGGAAGAGTTACCACCACTGCAAGTGTATCAATTCCATTTAATCTTATAGACACACATGTCATTGCCAACAGGATATATCCAGACAAGTCAGTCCATAATGATTCACCTGGTCAGGTAATCAGAGTCTTCTCTGTTTTAGTGGCTTTTCTTTGTATTGATATTTGCCACTAACATCAGAGTACCATATTTACCCTAAGTATTCGGACACCTCAACTCCTTACCATTTATGTTCTAAAATTTGAACCAGTACAATTCATTACCCGATGTTGTGTCTAAAAATTGCTGGATGAGTGGCAAACAGTGTAGACCCAGATGAGACGCTGCTTTCTGTGGCGTCTCATCTGGGTCTATACTGTTTGCTCAGGCCTGTCTATCCGAATACATATGAAAATCAGGAATTTTCCTGTCCTGTCTAAAATGAGGGTTTTCATGAAAATAGAGATATGGAAGTTAATGTGTAATGTAGCTAGCCACTAAGGAGTATTAAATTAATATTTTATGACTGAAAAAATGATAATACTTGAATTTCGTAATGAATAATTGACTATTTGGGGAAACAATTTGGCTTTTACCTTGTACGTCTTGGCAATGAAGGTAGACTTTGACAGGTATAGTGAAAATGCTGGTTATGCAAGTTTCCAATGAATCCAATTATTTGATTTATTGGAAAATAGTTTCTTTTGTTTATTGTAAAAATTAATGTTGCTATCTGCTGGATGATATTCAGAATTTTCCTTTGAAAGTGCCCAGCCAAGTCTGGCTGGGGAAATTCTGCATTTTCCATAGCTAAGTTGCTCTGACGGTAAGTGGTAAATATCAAAATAAAGAAAAGCCACTTAAACTTCAGAGAAGAGAGAAGACTTGGATTACTGGTCAGGCAGACCCCTTTTCTTGACTTGGAAAGAAGCATTGGAGTAGAAGGGGCTGACAGTAAAATACAATGTATATTAATGCAGGAAAGACAAAGATCATGATCTGTGGTACAGGTCTGGACCTCCTGCAGAGTTCAGGTGTTTCCATGTGCTGTCTGCCGCACTGGAATGGGCAGCAACAGCATCTTCTGCAATGGCTGCAAGCACTGGGTGCACAAGAAATGCAGTGGGTTCAAGCCCTTGACAGAGGACCCTGATTACAGGTGTACACGGTGCCACTAGGAACTGCATGTCCCTTTGACCACAGATGCACGTCCAAGTCGGAACTGACAAGCTGGAGGTAATAGTTTTCTTTTGCTACCTAAGAAGCATGCTTTCAATGCAACACAGGGAAACTGCCTGGAAGAAGTTCAAAGAGCTACTACCATCCTGAAAGATAGAAGGCTCCACTGGTATGGACACACAGAACACTCCAATGGTGCAATACTGTGACATACAGTTGATGGAAAGCATGAGTCTGGGAGGCCAAAGATGACAACATGGAAGCAGCTGACAGAGAGGGATCCCACAGAGTGGAAGCTCTTGGCTGTCAACCCTCATGATAGATACACCTGGAGACTTGGTGTGAGATCTGCCATGCATGTAGCAAGCCATCTTACCTGGAAGGGAGCCCACTGATGTGGATGTTGCCCTAGTACCTGCATGTTAATAAAAAATATGGTGATGATGATGATGATAGTTGAATTTATGATTTATGTCTATTTCAAGAACATCTAAGTCATATCAAGATGAATGGGGGATAATGAAAGACTGTGACCAGTGAAGCATAGAACAATTATAGGCTGAATTCTGCCTCTAGAGGGATTTGAATCAGACCCATGTGATCCAAAGTCAAGAGAACTAACCACTCGGCCACATGGATGCTTAACTCTTTCCCCGCTAATGGTGACTTTTGTCATCTGCTGATAACCTATGCAAACAGTTTGGACCCAGATCTGCCTCGACAAAATGTCGGGCCTGATCTGGATCCAAACTGTTTGACACTCTGATGGTATTACTGAAAGATTTTTTGAAAAAAAGTTAATTCAAAAAAATCCACAGACAACCAAAAAGCATGCAAAATTACCCATCATGCAAAGAGTTTAAAAATTGCTGGATGGGTGGCAAAGTGCATAGACTGTACAAGAGGGCTAATCACTGCCTTTGCTATACAAGTATCCCCTAAAGAAACCACGTCAAGTCTGTGTCCATTAGGTTTGCCATAATCAAGTGTCAAGTTTGGGATTCTATTAATTCTCACTCAAATTAGTATCAGACGCCTTTAAATTGTTTTAGTGATCATGAATCAATTGCAGAGACAAACAAAATTAATTTTCTTTAGATCTCATCTCCTCTTTGCCTTTGCCCCACTATAAACAAAAATTAGCAAATGATAAAACATTTTCTTTCTGTTTTCTCTGAAAAAAAGCTATACACTGAACGTCGGTGTCAATTTCAAATCTCACTTTATTGTAATCTGCTAAGTGTCCTGGGAACAGAGTAAAGGTTAATCTAAGCTCTCTTTGATCTTAGCCTGCTGAATTTAACTAAATAGCAGCAGACAACAAATCAAAAGAACAATAATTTCTTATTTTTCACAGAACATATGGTTTCACAGTCCTGTCTCAAATTGCTTCCAAAGGCAACAATTAGAATGAAATGTCAAGACTTATTTGCTGCAAAAAGACAACTTAAAAAAAAAAACAAAAAATCACAGATATGTTGTCTGCTGATTTAACCTAAAGAACTCTAAAGGCATTCTGCGGCATCTTATCTGGGACTACACTGTTTGTCAACGTCCTTTTTATGGGACACTAAGCATAAATGGGTTAACCTTTGTCCGTCTGAACCTGTAAATACCCTGCCTTTGCAAACAGTGTAGCTCCAGATCAGTTGGCTTCTGAAGAAGCCAACTGATCTGGATCTGCACTGTTTGTCATTAAGTATGTGAATTTGTATCAACAATCTTGATCAAGTCATCTGATTGGCTGAAAAGTGGAAGTGGGTGTGGCATCTTAATTTATTCAGCATGACAAGGGTTAAGCAAGACTTAATGCATGATTTTTAGTTTAACTCTTTCCCTGCTTTTGTCATCTGCTGATAACCTTTACAAACATCTTGGACCCAAATCAGGCCCAACAAAATGTTGGGCCTGATCTGGGTCCAAACTGTTTGACACACTGATGGTATTCCTGAAAGAATTTTTTGAAAAAGTTAATTTTAAAAAAAGATCCACAGACGACAAAAAGCATGTAAAATTACCCAGCATGCAAAAAGTTAATATATTAATCCAGACTTTCAGAATGATAGTCTTCAATTAACCCTTTAAGCATGACCAGACTGCTTGAGGATATCATGCTAAGGCCTTGGTTATACTGCATGTTGCCATCAAGATCAACAGTTTTTTACTAGTCCTCAATTAAAAGAGACCAACTAGTTAGTCCTCATTGGGAACACACAAGCCAAGTTTTGTGAAAACCTCTTCTCTCTGGCAGCAATATTAAAAGGGAACATACAAGCCAAGATGTCCCTGGCAGCAATATTATGTTCACTTCAGGATGGCAATACATCTGAAAGATTCTATCACCATTTTGCAAACAGAGACAACTTTTGCAGACAGGCAATTGCCTCCCTATTGTTTGAAATATTTCAAACAGGCGGGCTACTCTTGAAAGAAAGAATCTGCTCACAGAGAAAGCAAGCCCCAATTAGACAAGAGGCATGTATTTCTATTCCAGAATTACTTCTCTTAGAGCTATATCTGATCCCCAGAAAGTAAATTCTGAGCTCTTTTCCACATTTGATTCTCTGTTATTATGACTAAAATATTGTTGAAAATGACATGGACTTAACCTCTTTACAAATTCTGGGCAAATTCAGCAGAAAAACACTTTGATATATGTTTTGTTTAGTTGCAAGCTTTAATATTTTATGCAAATGGTCTTCTAAGGAGATAATTTGCAGGAAATGTCAAAGCCTATTTTCTGGAAAAAAAAAATGAAACATATCTGCTGAAAATTTCACCCAGCATGCTAGGCATTATTAAAGACACACACACATTTATGTGGCTGGACAGTAATGGAGTCTGCTGGACTGCGCTCAGTAGTGCAAAGTAATAGCAAAACATTTTACCCTGGATCCCTGTACCTAATGACCAGTACCAACAGGAGCAGGGATCCAGGACAAAACACTTGCGAGTAACTTGCCCTTCTGAACACAGCCATGGACTCATTAAAGTAAATGTTTGTGACTCATATCACCATCAGTATCCTTCAAGACAGGTATGTTATCATCACCTTGAACAGCACTTTATATGCTTATCACAGAACAGTATTATTCATAAGTGAGATATAATTCGGGGGAAAAACCAACCCTTTCATGTGCAAAAAAGAGCAAGACACAAAAATAGGGAGATGCAAAAATAGCAAGACATAAAACAGCATGACATCTACTGTATTTACCCTAAATATTAGGACATGTTATCTCTTTACCATGTTTGTCCTCAAATTTGAAAAACTGAATGTATGGCATTCCTGGACTAGCCTGCACATTTGCTGAAACAGGTCAGTGTCTGTTTATGTATGCAATACATGGAACACACATAATTTATTAGGATCTATAGGTACATCAGGAAAACATGCCTATATAATATTGACTCCCTTAAACCCCACTTTTATATAGTACAAGAAATCCGCGGAAGGCGTCATCGCACCTGCTGGCGCAAAAGTCACAGGAGCCACAATCAGAATGTGGTTATTAAATAAGTTTATTTCATTCTTAGCAGTACTTAGTTGGAAAACTGGGTTGAAAAAAAATGAAGACAAAGTGCCTAGTGGGGCACATATATTCCAGGCCAGTGCCATTCCCTCTAATGGGTATATCTTCAGCACTGACTTTTCGTATTATACAGCCCAATGATAATGGAATGTCCACGTAAAATGTGTAAAAGTCACTGGAGCATGAAATATTGAAATATAGGTCAAGGTCACTGGGTCAAGGTACCTGCCAAGCCAGTGCAATGAGGTGAAGCACTATGCAAGGTTTAGTGGTTGTGGGTCTTATATTTGAGGAGATACCGAACATCAACATAAAATGTGTCAGTCACTGGAGTGCAAAATATAGGTCAAGGCCACCAGGTCAAGGTACCTGCCTAGTCAGTACATCCAGAAGAAGCACTATATAAGATTTGGTGGTTGAAGGCCTTACAGTTGAGGACATATGGAAGGGCGACGTAAAAGGTGTAAAAGTCAATGGAGCGCGAAATATAGGTCAGGGTCACCAGTCAAGGTACCTGTGGAGTCCGTACATTGAGGAGAAGCACTATGCGAGGTTTGATGGTTGTAGGCCTTATAGTTGAGGAGATATTGAACGTCGACATAAAATGTGTAAAAGGCACTGGAGCACAAAATATAGGTCAAGGTCACCGGGTCAAGATACCTGCCAAGTCAGTACATCTAGGAGAAGCACTATGCAAGGTTTGGTGGCTAGAGGTCTTACACTTGAGGAGATCTGGAACGTTGACGTAAGTTACATCAAAGTCACTGCAGCCAAAATATAGGTCAAGGTCACCAGGTCAAGGTATCTGCTGAGTCAGTACATTGAGAAGAAGCACTTTGCAAGGTTTGATGGTTGTAGACCTTATAGTTGAGGAGATATCGAACGTCGACGCAAAATGTTCAAAGTCACTGGAGTGCAAAATATAGGTCAAGGTCACCGGGTCAAGATACCTGCCGAGTCAGTACATCTAGGAGAAGCACTATGCAAGATTTGGTAGCTGTACGCCTTCTAGTTGAGAAGATCTGGAACGTCAACGTAAATTATGTCGAAGTCAATGGAGCGCAAAATATAGGTCAAGGTCACTGGGTCAATGTACCTGCCAAGTCTGGAGGTCAGGGAGATGTGTCATGCAAGGTATGATGGTTGTCGTAGAATTGTAGTTGATTAGAATACTAACTTTGACGTAAATGTCGAACTTCGACATAACAGAACTGTTAACAGACAGACAGACGGATGAACGGACAGACGAATGGAAAAGCGGGCACCTATGTCGCAAAGTCAGGAGGGCAGGGAGATGTTTCATATAAGGTTTGATGGTTGTTTAGTCTTGTAGTTGATTAGAATACTAACTTTGACATAAATGTCGAACTTTGACATAACAGAACTGTTAACAGACGGACAGACAGACGGACAAACGGACAGACAAATGGAAAAGCGGGCACCTATGTCACAAAGTCTGGAGGTCAGGGGGATGTTTCATGCAAGGTTTGATGGTTGTTTAGTCTTGTAGTTGATTAGTATACTAACTTTGACATAAATGTCGAACTTCGACATAAATGTTGACAGACAGACGGACGAACGGACAGACGAAGTGAAATCAGGATACCTATGTTGCAAAGTCAGGAGGTCAGGGAGATGTTTCCCGCAAGGTTTGATGGTTGTTTAGTCTTGTAGTTGATTAGAATACTAACTTTGACATAAATGTCGAACTTCGACATAAATGTTGACAGACGGACGGACGGACGGACGGACGGACGGACTGACGGACGGACGGAAAATCGGACGCCTATATCGCACCCTGCTACAAGCAGGTGCGATAAAAACTGGGGTTCACAGGGGTACACATTATTTTTTTTTATTTCTGCTCAAAAACATAGGTACTCATTGAAGTGCCTTGCCGAGGCAATTCTAACAAGCACCCACAATGTATATTTTTGGTTCTAACGAATACCCAAAACCTATGTTTTGAGCAGAAATACGAAGAATATCAGAATTTTTATCTGAAAACTTTCATTTTTTGGTGGTAAAATTTTCAGTATATTTGAATAGGCTTGTTTTCATAATGAGATTATTACTAACCTGTTCCATGTACTGGTCATCGGAAAATTCATTGTTCATAAAGCATTATAGGGCCTGATAAATGGAATATTCAGGAGATGGTTTCATTAATTTTCCACAAAATATATCTTGTGGTTACTCATTGGAATTGCCTCAGTGAGGCAATTTCAATGAGTACCAGAAGATATGTAGCTGCACCTGACTTTAAAGGCTACCAGCATTTAGAGACATGTTCTATTAAAAGACCACTTGAAAACATACCTAGAAGATTAAAAGGTGTCCATTCTGACCTGTTTCTTAACCCTTGTCCTGCTGAATAAATTAAGATGCCACTCCCATTTCTAATTTTCAGCCAATCAGATTACTTGATCCAGCTTGTTGATATAAATTCACATACTTAATGGCAAACAGTGCAGAAGCCAACTGATCTGGATCAACACTGTTTGCAAAGGCAGATCATATCTGGGTTCAGCAGGACAAGGGTTAAGGGGACTTGTTATATGGGACATTTTCAGTGACTTCCTGTTTGCTTTACTGCACACCAAGTCCCTTCTGAAAAATGGTCTACTCATCATCATCATATCATAATCGGATTTTTGATTAACATGCAGTTACAGGGGAAACATCCACATCAGTGGGCCCCCTTCCAGATAGCTGGCTTGCTGCACGCATGGCAGATCTCACACCAGATCTCCAGGTACGTCTATCATGAGGGTTGATAGCCGAGAGCTTCCACTTTCTGCAATCCCTCTCTGTCAGCTGCTTCCATGTCAATTTGGGCCTCTCCTCTAAAAGGAAAGATTTTGCTCCCAAGGGATATAAATCATTTCCTTTTAGAGCAGACCTATGAGAGGAGGACAAAAACAATTTTTCAGGGTTGCCACCATGAAAAGGTATCCATTCCCCTTAAGAGAACACTTGCCATAAAGGACCACATTTCTGGACTTTGTTATGATTGTGGTCTCTTACTACAGGTTTATCAATTTTCAAGCTGGGTAAAAATTTCAGCAGATAACATTTCAAAATATTTTTTTCTATTTTTTCCCAGAGAAATAGGATTTGACATTCCATGCAAATTATCTTATAATTCCTATGTTTTCCAGAAAATAGGATGACATTTCATGTCTCCTTGAAATGTCAAATCCTATTTTCTAAGAAAATAAGAAAAATACCATCAGTTTGTCATCAAATGAATCTGCTCAAAATGTGCCAAGTGTTAGGTGCATTTTGGTACAAAAATTACCACATATCATCCCTATAATGATTAACCCTTGTCATGCTGAATAAATTAAGATGCCACACCCATTTCTAACTGTCAGCCAATCAGATTACTTAATCAAGACTGTTGATATAAAGTCACATACTGAATGACAAACAGTGCAGATCCAGATTGGTTGGCTTCTTCAGAAGCCAACTGATCTGAATCTACACTTTTTGCAAAAGCAAGGTATATCCATGTTCAGCAGGACAAGTGTTAATATCACCTTAGTGAAAATGTTGGCTTTCTTCTGCAGTGAGCCTCTCAGTTTTGTTTCTCTATCAGTCAAAGAGTGAAGCACCTCCCTACTTTGTTTACCTGTAATGAATGTCGAAATGTCAAGCTAATGGAGGCTAATGATAATACTATGTCTGAACAACTTTAGCCGGCTAATTCAAAAGACGACAAATTGATAATATTTTTCTATTTTCCCAGAAAATAGGCTCTGATATTTTATGCAAATTGTCTCCAAGGAGACAATTTGCATAAAATGTCAAAGCCTATTTCTGAAAGTTTTTTTTCTTCTTTTTATAAATATCAAAATGTTGTCTACTGGAATGTTTAGCCAGCTATAGCCAGCATGCTAACATTAGATAAAAACACACTTGTTTTCCTTTTCTCATAATTCAAGGTGTATCATGAGAAAATGGGCCTTTGGGGGATATATGCCACAACCTGAGAAAATGTACCTTATGACATGTGCTCCCAGTGAAGACTCAGATCTGTCAGTGTATCCTTGTTTGATTCAATCTTCACTGGGTGTTCTGTGGATAGCAAAGGACCGAAGGTATAGTTCTATCGGGGACAGCAAAGAGGCTGATCTGGCCCCGAGGTTATAAAACTTTTCAACTCAGCTGAGCATGAAATTTTCTCTGCTAATAATACTAGTTGGCATTTTCATATTTATTAGCAGAGAAATTTTCATGCTCAGCTATATTTAGCAAGAAAAAAATTGAAACTGTTTAAATAGTACTTTGAGATTTATTAGCAGGACAAATTTCATGCTCAGCTGAGTTGAGCACGAAAAAAGTTTTATAACCTTGGGGCCTGAGTCTTTGCTAGGACCATATATTATGTTTTCTTATATATGGACAACAAAGGTCCAGATCAGTAAATGTATCTGTCTTGATGATGATGATTTTCTGTTTTACAGCTCTTTCAACACTGTTTAAGTCATACTGAGATGATGAAGGGGTGGTGATGAAAGGTTCTGTGCAATGAAGTGCTATACAACCGTGAGCTGAATTTTGCCTCTAGCAGGATTTGAGCTGTGTGATCCGAAGTCAGGAGTAATAATTGCTTAGCCATGCTTCTGTATCTGCCTTGGCTGACCATCTCCTAAAGTCACCCAAATACTTCCTATCAAGTTTCGAATCAATTGGCCTTTTTAGTTCAGGAGAAGAAGTTAAAAATAGATTTTCAAAATGGCGGCTGTGGTGGCCATCTTGGATTTTCAGTTGAAACAACCGTAGTTATTTTTGATTTACAAATTGCTCCTATACTTCCTACCAAGTTTTGAGTCATTCGGCCTTTTTTTATGGAGAAAAGAGAAAAAAAAAAGCATCACACCCACTGCATGATATCCCACAAATGTAAAGCAAGGGCAGTAACTCTGTCAAAAGTTTATGGATTTGGCCTATTAACAATCTGAAAATCCTCACCTCTAATATAAATGTGCATGCAAAATTTGAATAAAATCCATCAAAAACTATTTGCTAGAGAGTGGAAACCAAAAGCTGACAGATGGATGGACAGACAGACAGACACTCAAATGTGAAAACATAATACCCCAGCACTAATGTGTGGCAAGTTATAACAAACTTTTTATGAACTATTATCCTGCTGCAGATATTTATGCTTTCAATGGCTCGTCCTTTAGTTCTAGGATGTCTCAGACGGAAGTTTACATAAAACTAGAAAAGGTTTTTAAGAAAAAAAAACAATTGTCCCCAAAATCCTGTCAGAGTTGTTATTCTTGTACCCAACACGTCATCTCATCCTGTTCTACATTTGTACCAAGCATCATCAAAATATTCCCATATTCGTGTTACAGACCAGAGACAAGAAATCAAATTCAAACACAAGAACTCCAAAAGTAAAAAGCAGAAGTTGTCATTCTTGTATGTGACATGTCATCTGGTCCTGTTCTTCATTACTACCAATTATCATCAAAATATTCCAAAGAGTGTTTGACTTACATAGCGGACACTAAATCAATACATAATCAGTGTCAAAGGGAGACAACAGCAAAAGGAAGGAAGGCAGAGTTGTCATTCTTGTATGGTACACATCATCTTGTCCTATTCTACAGTTCTAGCAGGTACCATCAAAATATTCTGAAGGGTATTCCAGTTACAGAGCAGACAAGAAATCTATTTCAAACAAAACAAAGGGAGATAAATCCAGAAGTAAGGATGCCAGAGTTGTCATTCTTGTACACGACACATCATCTGGTCCTGTTCTACATTTCTACCAAGGATCATAAAAATATTCCAAAGGGTCTTTGACTTACAGAAAGGACACAAAATCAATGGATAGTGAATGTTAGACATAACAAAGGGAGATAATGCCAAGAGTAAGAAAGGCAGAGTTGTCATTCTTGTACCCGACACATCGTCTGGTCCTGTTCTACATTTCAACCAAGCATCATAAAAATATTCCAAAGTGTCTTTGACTTACAGAGTGGACATGAAATCAATGGATAATCACTGTCAGACATAACAAAGGGAGATAAATCCAAAAGTAAGAAAGGCAGAGTTGTCATACCTGTATGCGACATGTCATCTGGTCCTGTTCTACATTTCTACCAAATATCATAAAAATATTCCAAAGGGTCTTTGACTTACAGAGCGGACACAAAATCAATGGATTATCACAAAGGGTGATAACGCCAAAAGTAAGAAAGGCAGAGTTGTCATTCTTGTATGTGACACATCATCTGATCCTGTTCTACATTTCTGCCAAGTACCTTCAAAATATTCCAAAGGGTATTCCAGTTACAGACCAGACGAGAAATCTATTTCAAACAAAAAAAGGGAGATAACTCCAAAAATAAGAAAGCCAGAGTTGTAATTCTTGTACACAACACATTGTCTGGTTCTGTTCTACATTTCTACCAAGTATCATAAAAATATTCCAAATGGTCTTTGACTTACAGAGCAGACACAATATCAATGGATAATCACTGTCAAATATAACAAAGGGAGATAACGCTAAGAAAGGCAGAGTTGCCATTCTTGTACACGACATGTCGTCTAGTCCTGTACTACATTTCTACCAAGTATCATAAAAATATTCCAAAGGGTCTTTAACTTACAGAGCAGACATGAAATCAATGTCAAAGGGAGATAATGCCAAAAGTAAGAAAGCCAGAGTTGTCATTCTTGTTTGCAACATGTCATCTGGTCCTATTCTATATTTCTACTAAGTATCATAAAAATATTCCAAAGGGTCTTTGACTTACAGAGCGGACACAAAATCAATGGATTATCACTGTCAAATATAACATAATGCCAAAAGTAAGAAAGGCAGAGTTGTCATTCTTGTATGTGACAAGTTGTCTGGTCCTATTCTACATTTCTGCCAAGTACCATCAAAATATTCCAAAGGGTATTCGAGTTACACAGCGGACACAAAATCTTTTTCAAATAGAACAAAGGATGATAACTCCAAAAGTAAGAAAGCCTGAGTTGTCAATCTTGTATGTGACACGTCATCTCGTATTGATCTACATTTCTACTAAGTATCACCAACATATTCCAAAGGGTATTCAAGTTACAGAGCGGACAAGAAATTTACGCCGACGCTGATGCGGACACCAACGGGATCCGTCCCAAAAACAATATGTCTCCCCTTTCTTTGGTAGGTGGGGGGACATAATAACAAAATTTTTGTTTAATCTGCTTTCAAGGCCAGTCAATGATATAATTATCTAAAATCACAGTCATATTTCACTACTTTCTGTTTTTCCATTTTTTCGGTCTCATCCTTATCTGATCAAATAGGCTTCTGTGCCGACCAGATAGGCTCTACTTAAAGTTTAACTTCTGGTGATATGGTAGATGTATCTCAGAGATGTATCAATGCAAACTACCAATTCATCCTGTAATAGCCCTATTAGCTCTAATCTCTTGCATTTTTTTTTTTTTTTTTTTTATCATTATGTGGAACAAGCATTAATTGGTTCATCAGGTGACTACCACATGATAGTCACATGATCATGACAGACCTGCCAGTAGTAAGACTATTCATTGGTATATCACATGTATTAGTCTGAATAAAATGGGCAAAAATGATGAAAATCATGGGTGCTCAGGTAAGGGTACCCTTTCTGTAAACTCATATTAGAGGAAAATCAGCAGGCCAAGGGCTGCAAAAATGTGTTCATTATCGCTTTTTGTTCATTGTGGATCAGTTACAGCTTCTATTTTACCCTGAACAACAACAATAGGTAGCTTAACATTTCTAACTGATTAACACATGGAATGTTAGAAAAACAATAACCCTCTCCTGATGGTTATGCTGATAATAATGACAACATCAAATGCTGAGCCGGCATCATCTCAAGCAAAAAAGGAATGTAAAATATGTAAACCCAAATAAGCCTGTGCAACCAGGGCCTGATCAGGGTCTGCTAGTTTTTTAATATAATTGTGCACCTTGCAGAATCTACACACAGCAAATCTTGGCAAGGATCCAGACCAGACTATTCAGATGTGCCAGATGATCTGGCTCTATAGGTTATAAGGTACCTTTCTTATATTGGTACACAAATTCTAACAAGAATAGCTGTTCTGTTAGCAAGACCTTTAGAAAGTACCGTATTCACCTTAAGTATTTGGACGCCTTACCACACCCTGGGCCTGCTGGTCCCAGATATGCCCTGCCTTTACAAAAGTGTAGAGTCAGATAAGTTGGCTTCTGAAGAAGCCAACTGATCTGGATTTGCACTGTTTATCATTAAGTATATGTCAATAACCTGGATCAAGTGATCTGATTGGCTGAAAATTAGAAGTGGCAGTGGCATCTTAATTAATTCAGCATGACAAGGGTTAAAATTTAAGCAGACCATATTAGTACTGTTGATGTCTCAAAAACTGCTAAATGAATGGCAAACAGTATAGACCTGATTAACCATCACATTATGCGGCATCTGAGCTAGGTCTACACCATTTGTCCAGGCCTGTCTGTCTGAACACTTAGGATAAATAGAATAATGGTACTGGTATTTACCCAGAACATGCTGTAGTTGAATATCAGCATTCAACTTTTGAAATATTTTATCATTTTTATCATCATAAAGGACATGAAATATCAAGTCCTAGTTTTGTGTGAAAACAAGGAAATATACCACTAAATTAAAAGTATATACTTATAATCTTAATCTTATTTTATAAATGCTAATTTTGACATCAGCTTGCTCAGCTCCAAGGTAAGATAAGAATTACAGTGCCAAGAAACCATTGCAATAGACATCATATTTGCTATTCTTTTTTTTTATTTTTCATATAAAAAATGTTGAAATTACATGTGCATTGTCTGTTTGGCAGATGATTCACATGAAATGTCAAGACTTTCTATGAACATGAAGTTTCAAGACTTATTTTCTATGAAGACTTAAAAAAAAAAAGAATTTATCTAAAAGTGTCGTCTGCTGCAGTTTGATTGACGCTTTATGGGTAAATTAAGATATAACTGCAATCAAGGTACCAAATTTACCTAAATATATGGAAGACATACCTAAATATCTGAGCAATCAGTGCAGACCAAAACTCCTATAAGAGCAGTTTTGTTCAGACAAATTTGAAACCGTATCTGTAAATGTTATAAACTTTCAAAAACTTAATTCCATACTTTTTTCCTATTTTTATGCATTTGCTTCACAAAATACTTTAAGGAATGGCCATAGACCCTGATCAGGAGCAGTCTTATCTGGGTCTTCACTGTTTGCATATGCCATTTTGTCAGAAAAGTTGGCATATGAAATTTTAGGACAGTTATTGTGTTGCATTATTTCAAACTGAAGACTACAGGAAATGATCAAGCTGGCAATGGATCTTATGGATCTTTAACCATGGAAGGAATCACATGCAACATACATACCAGATTCAACCTAATTATTGAAGTACACATACCCCTATAAGTGCATGGTCAAGCAATCTGTAATCTTCAGATTATATCCAATGTACTTGTTGTCTTCTTTATAAAGACATATGTTGTGGGTACCCATTTGAATTGTGCATAGGACTTATCTAATGATGCTTTAGCTGATGTTTTTTTTTATTGTACCCCCAGTATAGGTAGCTACACATTTTACCACATCCCAATAATTTTGAAAAACCTAAGCACACTGTGTGTTAATTAGGTTGAATACGGTAAGTATTTATCCATACTACTACTGATATTAAAAACAGAAATGTCATCACTTGTAGCTTAGAATTTCAGGTGTATTTTTCATAAATGGAAGAAAGCAATAAAAGTATGCTTTATCAATTAATCTTGTATTGCTTTCTTCCATGAGCCAAAATACATGTATAGCAAAAATTCCAAGCTACTAATAAGGTGTTTGATTTATGCAACTATTAGATTGAACAGTTTTCCTCCAAAAACACCATGAAAATGACTGAAACTGCATCACTTTAAAGACCTATTGAGCCCCTTCTTCTTAACTGTACATGTACTTGCTCTCTGGAGTTTTATCAAGGTAACTCACTGTGAAGTTTTACCTATAACTGTAACTGTGTTTAAGATGCTGTTAATGCAAACATGTGACAAATACAACCCTTTTATATTTGTCATCTGAATATAATAGGTTCTGAGGCTGAATTAATCATTTAAATCTAGCATTTGTTTTTTCTGCTGTTTATAGAATGTTGTGCAAGTTGTAATTCGACGTAGTCGTTTAAGCTCATCATCTTAAGCAGCTGTATGAAATCATGAAAATGCCATACAATCGAAAAGAATCTGCACAACGACCTTTTCTGTTATTACCGTAAAAGGGCATGCCATTTTAGTCATTGTACATTATGTTTTGTAAAGTGTTTTCAAGATCACGGTAAAACTGCGAGGTTAAGACAAACCTAAACAGGAAAATACTCAAAAATAAAAACAGGATACTTATAATTCTTTTCGAACGATACTGTACTCTTTGTCCTTCCATATGTACATTATTGAGTTATGTTTATTTTTAGCTGTAGAAAAATGTAGCTGCTTAGCAATATATAATTAGTTTTCGGGCCGCATCGAAACAGCCCCCATAGCTCAGTTGGGAGAGGGTTCGCCTATCACGCGGAAGGTTGCGGGTTCAAAACCCAGGATTTTTTTTTTTTTTATGAATCTGTCCCATTCCCTTTTTTCATTGTTATAAGTATGTAAATGTATTTTCGTTCCTACGTCCTGTATCTGTTTTTTACAGATATTACTTGATTTAACTAACTTTTTGCAGTAAAAATCGCAGGTACTTACTAGCCAATTAACATTTGTAAAATATTAGGTTTTTAGGTTGTGTGTGTATTTGCATAAAAGAGTCAGAAGTTACATGATAAAGTTTGATAAACTGACATCATTCTGAATGTTAAAGATTTCACTTGCTTTGCTGCATATTTAAAATCACATTTTACATGTATTATAAGTTAGGTGAAGAAAACTGTTATTTCAACAAGCCCATTTCTGATGAGTGGCAATAAGCATACTATTTTATAAGCATGCCATTATGACATTCTGATAATTTTTTGTAAAAATGTCTGTAAATGCTATGCGATAACATTTTAAGATTATTCTACGTGATGGAATGTAGTGGCATCCATATAATGTTCACTAAATCTTATCCTGCGGATCTCATATATGTTCACTTTCAGAGGGTAGGCCTGTTTGAGGGCATCTCTCAAAACAAGTTTCATTCTTTAGTTTTAGGTTGTTGGACAGGGGAGGGAATGTACATTATCACAAACTTTCATTTGTCTGTATTCAAGGTCAATTAGTGCAATAATTCTCCAAAAATCACAGTCAAATTTTATCACACTCGTGTTTTCCATTTTTTTTTGCAGGGGTCTCACCCCTATCCGATCAAATAGGCTCCTGTGCCAACCACACAAACTCTTCTTAAACAACTTCCAGTAATAAATACAAACAAATGGTAGATGTATCATTGCAAGTTGACAAATCTTTACTACAAACATTGTGCTAATCTCTTGGAGTTTTTTTTTTATATATATATAAGTATGTGAAGTAAACAGTGGAGTGTAACATGACTCGCTATCATGTGACAGTCACATGATCATGACTATAGGGCTAATAGTTAGCCAGTCCATGGATACATGATATGTGGGAGTGTGATGAAAATCGAAGGAAAACAAGGTACATAACATGTGCTCAGGTAAGAGTACGCCTTCTGAGGACCCATATCAGAAACTTTCATAGCAGGATAAGGAAAAATGGTAATGTTATACAGTGTAAAGTCAAAAATCACTGGTGAAGATTAAAAATAATAATGGACCTAAAATAATCCCTGAGGAACACATTAGAATACTATTTGCCTCAGATATTGTATTGTAAACAAAACTTTATCTTTTACCTGAAATTTTACAGTTAAATTTCCTGAGCAGAAATTCATGGTCAACAGGATAAAAGCTTTTTCTGAAATCAACATATGGCCATTCAGTCAGTTGACCATTATTTATTGCTTCAAAGGATTCAACTGTTTTAGCATGGTTTAACCACTAATATTCTCTAAGCCCAAGAGGAACATTTTTTTTTTTACTTGACACTCAGAAAAAGGAAACCAGAACTGGGTGTATTATCATTTTAAATGTCTGAGATGTGCTATTTCATTAGACAGCACAATATAACAGAAAGCACCAAACTTCACATCTGAATACTGTCATATATGACTTAACCCTTTCACCTCTGAGTTTCTGAAGTGCAGGGCTCTCTTTGAATTTAGACACATCTATTCTTGTAGATATTGGTGACAGTCATAAATCAGAATTGAAAAACAGTGTAGATCCTGACGAGACGGTTCATTATGAGCCATCCATGAACTAGATCTACTCTATTTGCTGAAGTATCTGAGTTGAAACAACCAAGCAGACAGTCTGACAGAGCCTAAGAGAAAATGAACAGATCAAAAATATGCAATATGTTTTGTTATTTTTCATAAATTTAGCATATTAAACATTAAGTAATTTTTGCAGACCAAGCATCAACTTCAATATTTTCTGTTTGATCACAGAGTCTTCTGATTTGCCATGCAGGGGGTCTCCTGGGATTGAATAGCCTAGCTCTGTGCTAGATATAAACTGTTTCATCTCCCTGTGTAATCTGCTGACAATCATATTAACCATTAATCAGCTGAATTTAAATGCTAACATGCAATATTTTAAATATTTTTGTCACTTTGAAAATAAGAATTGACATTTCATACTATTTCCTCCAGAAACAATTTGCCTGAATTTCAATATCTATTTTCTGGCAAAAATAAAATTTGTTTATTTTTTTTTATTTGGGTTTTACATTATGGTACTTTCCACCACAATCTTTCAGTAATAGTGTGATGGAATCTGGATGTGAATGGGAGCTCAATGCTCACTTTTAGAAAGCCACCTCACTGAAATATCACTGAAATATCACATGACATGATATTCCACCCAGTCACATTATACTGACACCAGGCTGACCAGTTCTGATTCCTAGCTCTACTTTCTTAGTGAAAGAGTGTCTACGGTAAATGTCCTAAAATTTCGAACACTTTATTCTCTACTATTCTGGCCTAAATTATGCTTCTTATGCACTTGTTTCTTAAAATACTTAGTGGAATGGCAAACAGTGTAGACCCTGATCAGACTGCTCCTTCAGGAGCAGTCTGATCTGGGTCTGCACTGTTTGTATATGTCATTTTATCAGAAACTTTGGTGTTCAAATTTTTAGGACATTTACTGTAATACCAATTTTTAAGTCTTTGGTATGACTTGGCTGGGGATTGTACCCACAACCGCCCCATTACAAAGCCTATGCTCTACCAATGGAGCCACTGTGCTGATATAGACAAAAATAAAAAAATATATTCAACTGGTGTGAGATCTGCCATGCATGCAGCAAGCCAGCTACCTGGAAGGAGGTCCATTGATGAGGATGTTGCCCCTGTACCAGCACGTTAACCCTTATCCTGCTGAATAATTTAATTAGCCACACCCATTTCTGACTGTCAGCCAATCAGATTACATCATCTAATGTTTCTGTTCAAATTCACAAACTGAATGACAAACAGTGTAGATCCTGATCAGATGGCTTCTTCAGAAGCCATCTGATCTGGATCTACACCGTTTGCAAAGGTAGAGTTGTCGTGAACAGCAGGATAAGGGTTAATAAAAAATCCAGTGATGATGATGATGATAATGTCTGATAATTTCTTCATTAGAATACTAAGGATTAAGCAGAATGACATCCTGAGAAGAACCTCAACAGCCCAAATCAACACTGGTTCAGACTTTATAGACACAAAAACAAAAATTAATGGTACAGTCAAACCTCAATAGCTCGAAGGCCAATGGCTTGTTTACCATGCTAATTCGAACTCGTTTTTCATCCCTAAAAATTTATCTGATAGTCCAAGAAATCATTTATGGATATTTTAGGAAAATTTTCTTATTTTATCATGAAACTTATGTTGTGGGTACTCATTAGAATTGCCTCATCAAGGCAGTTCTAATGCATACATTCAATATACCATTATTTACTAGAAGATCAAAAAAAAACTATATTCGCCATTTGCCTCCTGACCTGGTGCTATGATTAAACCTCAGTGGCTTGAACTACCCATACCTCCAACAAATTTCCATGGTCCAAAAGAGGTTCAAGTTATTGAGGTTCGACTGTAAATACCTGGATTCGTTGTGTGTATGAAGTGTCAGACAGGGTTTTGAAGTGCATCAGTTTAGCTCTTAGCAGGCTGGGTAGAATTTAAAGCAGAAATGTTTTTCTTATTTTTCACAGAAAATAGGCTTTGACATTTCATGCAAATTGTCTCACCTGAAATGTCAAAACCTATTTTTTAGGACAAACGAGAAAAAATATCACCAATATGTCGTCTGCTGAATGAGCCCAGTGAGAAGTAAAGGTTAAACATATTAAGATATTTTCCATTTGATCAATCAAAATTTCAGACTTAATTTCCATTTGACATCAAATAACTGTTAACTGGGCAATAAATGCTCAATCTTTAGCATGCTAACTTAAACTTAGCATTATGATGTTTTAAAGAAGTTTCTTATTTTTTCCCTTCACAAATAAAAAAGCTTAATATGTCATTACAAACTGGACTGAAAGAACAAACCCTATTCTGTAGAAATCAATAAGGAAAACTATGATCACTTTTTTTTTTCTTTTTTTTTTTATAATTTTGTCCATTGAGTGCCACAGACGAAACTGCTGTAACAGATGGCAATCCTATTCTGGGATTAATGCTTAGCTTGCTGGGTAAAATTTACAGCAGATGACATTTTGAAATGGATTCTTATTTGTCCCAGCAAACAGGCTTTGGCATTTCATGAAAATTGTCTCTTGCATGAAATGCCAAAATCTGTTTCCTTGGAAAAAGAATAAAAATATTATAAATTTGTCATCTGCTGACTCTATCCATAGAGTAGTACAGGTTAAACATTTAATACCATGCTATCATATTGGCTTTCAAGAGAATTAATTGATCAACTAGTATGTAAAAGCCAGAGGATTGGTGACATGCTCCTGTATCTATAAAATTGAAATTCTTCATTGATCAGTCCAGACACTGCTGTAAAATGAGCCACAAGTTCAATCATCATGAAAACATGCCTATATAATTTTGACCCTCTTAAGCCCCACTTATATATAGTAAAACTGGGGTTTACAAGGGTATAATTTTTCTTATTTCTGCTCAAATAAGGCGAGGCCATTCTAATGAGTACCCACAATCTATGTTTTGAGCAGAAATATGAATAATATCAGAGTTTTTTATCTGCAAATTTTCAGATTTTGGAGGTAAAATTTTCTATATATTTGGATAGGCGTGTTTTCGTAATGAAACCCACCTTTTGACATGTGCACCAAGCCACATTCACACAGTCTGATCAGAATCTTCACAGGGGACATTTTGTTTCTTCATGTGGGCAACAAAGACTCTGATTAGACTGTGCAGATGCACAAGCTAATTTGTGTCTTCTTTGGCGCACGTCAAAATGTACATTTTCTCACATCTTCTTCTTTTTCTTCCACACTGTGGCTCAAATGGGCTATTTTTGTGAAGACTTCATTTTGTGAATTGATCAAGCAGCTTCCATATATTATCAGGTTCTTTGCTACAGTCTTTACCATAAACAGTTGCACAACTGTTAACTGGGCAATGAACAAGGGCTGGGGAAATACCATGCTCAACTTGTTCAACTTGTCCCATTTCCCTGAGGACAAGTAAGGCATTTCAATTTGTCCTGGGACAAATAATATTCATAGCTCAGGCTAAGAAGAGTATCCAGAATATAAGATATATATTTTTGTCTTATTTGTGAAAGAAAACATAATTCGAGGGTTGAGCGCAAGACTAGCGTAAGTCAGATGGTTGTTTTTCCCCAAACCTAATCTCCTCACCATGAAGGCGTTATAAAGATTACAACATTTCTTTTTGTAAACAATGAAAATTTAGGTGCCATTGCTCGTATGAGCAATGGCACCTAAATTTGCATTGTTTACAAAGGGGTCCAAGTTGCCCCTAAACAAGGGTTTCAAAAATATGTTTGAGTTACCATAGTCTTGCGCTCAACCCTCGATATGTTATGGGAACTCATTAGAAGTGCCTCAGTGAAGCTTTCTAATGAGTACCCACAACATATGTTTTCTTTGAGAAATAAGAAAAAATGTCAATTTTCCAGCAAGTCAATCTTGGCTGGATGTCGATTTGACCATTTACTTTAATGTCCGTGGACAAGTAATAAAACTTGATAATTACAAACCCCTGCCTTAATCCTAAAAGCAATAACCAAAACTGTAGCAGACACATTCTATTTTTTTTTTTTATTTATTCAAAAAAATAAGAATTGGCATTTTTAATGTGAATTGTCTGCTAAGCAAATGATTGTTATAAAATGTCAAGCCTTATTTTCTCAGAAAAAATACAAATAAATCAGAATGTAGTATGTTACAGTTATGATAAGCACTTAAAGGGTTAATGCCTTGCCACAGGAAAATTAATTTCATTCATATTGGTTGGCAAACGTTTTGACTTTAACAAAGCATACCAAAACTTTGAATCCATATTGCTGCTTTTCTTTTATTCTAATGTATGTGAGGGAAACCATTAGCCAAAATACAGAGCACAATATTGGGATTGACAGAAAATTGAAAATTAAATTATTCAGCTTAAATGAAGTTAAGTGCTCACTATTTACATGCAAGCACTTATTTGGTTATAAAATCGGTCAGTTCTGATTGTTGTTTAAGGGGAATTGATACACTCTCAAGGGACACAACTCTGTAAAAATAGCTTTCCCTTCTTTCTGAAAAGGGGTTTACTATAAACGGAAAGAATTTGCTCCCCATGGGAGCAAATTCTTTCCTTTTAGAGTAGACCTCTTTTCAGAAGGTGAATGGTGTATAGAAAAGCTAACAGGAAGTTGCAAAAATTGTCTCCCTTGTCAAAAAATGATGAAAAATCTACCAAGTGTACCCTTTCACCTTAAGAAAAAATAAGCATAAGCATTGTCAACATGAAAGGGAAATCATTACTTTCACAGAACTGAAGTTTGAGGGAAAAAAAGTCAAAGTATTAAGAATAAACAGGGAATTGAACTAAACTTTCATCAAATTTTCTGTAACATGTGCAAGTACACTGAGAAAGATATAAGTGTTTTAGATAAAAAGAGTCATCTGTATTAATTCTGACATGATAACATCAGTATTAAAATAATTATAAATGCCAAACAATTTAAGGAGATTGGATATACCATACTTGGTAGTTTTTTTTTCCCCGATTGTTTACAGTTTGATTTTCTCCACACCAAAGTCCAGCTTCTGAAATTGTGTCTACTCTAAAAAGAAACAATTTGCCAATAAATTTCTTGGCAAATTCTTTCTTTTTAAAATAGACCTTTTCAGAAGTGCACAAAAACATTTTTGACAGAGTTGTCCCCCTTGCTAGCATATCATTTTTTTTGTTTATAAAATATCATAGGTTCAACTGCAGAGTAAGAATACTTCTCATGATTGAACAGTGGTCCCCTCTTGTACAAAGCCATTATCATGTCAACCTCTTTAATTCATCATCCTCCTAACTGAAACACTGCTGATGGAATGTCAAAGCACTATTACATCAAAAACCAGTCAAATTGTGATATCACCCAACAGGAATAAATCTATGAAAGAGGAGCTTCTGCATAATTACCTTGGTCTCATGAGGCACTTGTTCAATAAAATCTAGACAGAAATCAGAAACTTCATCAATAGTATCAATGAAAACATTTGTAAATGTGTTTAGTGAAAAAAGGCTTAACCCTTAAAGCGACAAGCAAAATTTGCAGCAGATATAATTCCTTTTTTTTTTTTTTGGAGAAAATAAGACTTGACATTTCATGTGAATCATCTGCTTAGAAGATGATTCACATGAAATGTCATATCTTAATTACTTTGAAAAATACACAAAAAAATAAAAATCAGAATGTCATCTTCTGCAGTTGCAACTGGTGCTTTAAGGTTTAATGCATGTGCGAACAGCATAGATACATATTTATCTGTGCATCCACACATCTGATCAGTGTCTTCACCATTTGCTGATAGAATTGTTGGTGACTGTAGTCAATTGGCAAAATACATAGGACCTAGTCAAACAGTATGAATGGAGAGGCCGGTTGGGGCTTTAGTGTTCATAGATAAAGTGATCGCCCTTTTCTGTCAGATGCACCTCAAAATATGATTGATTTGCAGTATGCTGGTATAGAAGATAATTTGTTGCATTTTTAACTTATACTAATCTTATCACAAAATTTACAGACAGAACAGTTGCAATATTTTTGTGATTTTTTGAAGAAAATATCTTAGACATTTCATGTGACTCATCTCCTGTGGAGAAAATAAGGCTTGACATTTCATGTGAATCATCTCCTCTTATAACTGGATCCCAGAACATATGTCTTTAGTGCCAAACAGAAAAGAAGACAATATTCATCTGAAAAGAACACTTTTCTGGAATAACTATTAATTCTATGCTTGCTTTCTTGAAATAAAAAGCTAAATGAACTATGATTTCATTTAACATTTGGCCCAGATTCTTTGAAACTTATAATTGTGATGTATCAATGACAATGATTAAATATTGATGGATTATACACTTAAAACTCTTGACACACTTGAACATTATTGAATATTATACACAGGGTGCCACGAGAAAATCCCTTGTACTAACCAAAGGTCCATGGGCTGGCTAAGCCTCCAGTATTTTATTGTATGAAATATGGTTGTTTTTTTCCCAGACAGACTAAATGCTAAGCAAATTCAATAACCACTGGAAAGGTAAATGTTCTACCAGATTTAACCTAAATATTTGGACATATTAATTCCTTCCCAGTCAGCATTCTACGTAAATCTATATCGGGCCGTCATCGGCCCGTCAGGGTAGCTGACGGGCCGATGACGGCCCGATATAGATTTACGTAGAATGCTAGCTGGGTTACCATATATTTCCTAAAATTTGACTGTCCATTTTACAACCTGTTAATGTGTGAAATCTGCTGGATAAGTTGTAAACTGTGTAGACCTGATCAGACAAATAATTCTCTGGTATCTGATTTGAGTCTACTCTGTTCAGACTTATCTGTTTGAGTACTTAGGGTAAATTAAGTACTGTATTTATCCTAAGTATTGGGACACTTTATATGCTTACCATACTTGTCCTAAAATTTGAAATAGTTCATTCTACTAGCTACCCATTGATGTGTCTAAAATATTGCTGTATGTATGGCAAACAGTGTAGACTCTGATCAGATGCCACAGTCTACAGCATCTCATCTAAGTCTACACTATTTGCAAAGGACTATTTCTAATACTTAGGGTTATTATGGTAATTTCTATACTATGACAAATGTTATCAAAAATTGAATAGGAAAAAATAATTATTTTCTCAGTATTTGAAGTACAGAAAGTTTATAAATAATGACATTGTTCAAAATAGGAGTAATAGAAGCAAATAACAGGGCCAAAGAAGAGAAAAAAAAATCATTTGCAGAGAGAAAAAAAGAGAGTGCAATATTTTCAACATAATCCATTTGAGAGAAAGAAAGTGAGATCAATGCATTAATTAGCAGAGATATGAAGAAAAAAAACTGCAAGGAATGAAGAAAAAGCAAAATGTGTTTATTTGCAGAGAAATGAAGAGAGGAGATGCATTTATTTGCAAAGATATTGAGACATTGGCAAATGCATTCATTTGCAGAAAAAACAGAAAAGAGGGAAATGAATTTGTCTGAAAAGAAATGAAGAAAGTTGGAAATGCATTCATCTGCAATGAAGGAAACTACATTAATTAGCAGATACATGAAGACAGAGGAAAATGCATTCATTAGCAAAGAAATGAAATAAGCAGTAAATGCATTCATTTGCAGAAAAAATAAGACAAGAGGGTAATATATTTATCTGCAAAGAGATGAAGAAATGTGGAAGTGAATTATTCTGCTAAGAAATGAGGAGAAGGAAATACATTTATTAGCAGAGAAATGAAGACAGAGGGAAATGCATTAATAATTAGCAAAGAAATGAAGGAAGCAGTAAATGTATTTGGTTACAGGGAAAAAATAAGAAAAGAGTGAAATGCATTCATCTGCAAAGAAATGAAGAAATATGGAAGTGAATTAATCTGAAAAGAAATGAAGAGAATGAGAAATAAGAGAAATGAAGACAGTGGGAAATGCATAAATTAGCAAAGAAATGAAGCAAGAGGTAATGCATTCATCTGCAAAGAAATGAAGGAAGTTGGAAATGCATTCATCTGCAGAGAAATGAAGAGTATGAAAAATAAATTTATTAGCAGACAAAGGAAAAAGAAGGAAATAGATCTATTAGCAGATAAAGGAAGACTGAAGAAAATGCATTAATCTGCAGAGAAATGAAGAGGAGAAATACATTCAATAGCAAAGAAATGCAGAAAGAGGGAAATATATTAACCTGCAAAGAAATGAAGAAAGAGTAAAATACATTCATTAGCAGAGAAATGGAGAAGAGGTAAATGCATTAATCAGCAAAGAAATGAAAAAAAAAGAGGCAAATGCTCTCAACTACAGAGAAACGAAGAGAAGGAGAAATACATTCATCAAAAGAGGTGAAGAACAAAGGAAATACATTTATTAGCAGAGAAATGAAGAGAAGAAGACATACATTTATAAACAGAGAAAGGAAGAAAGAAATGCATTCATTTGCAGAGAAATGAAGAACTGAGGTGATTCAAATAAATACCCAAAGCATATGATCTATGGGGAAATAAGAATAAAACAATGCCTTTCTTATGTATTTTTCTGCAAGGATTATTTACAATAGCAAGTTAATTTTAATGGCAACATCTTTGAGAACAAATGCTGTCATTGTAATGAGGGGGTTGGTTTCTATAAAACTGAAACATCTGATAACCATATTTACCCTAAATATTGAGACACCTTAATTCTTTATCATCCTTGTCTTAAAATGTGAACAAATCCATGCTATAAATATTGGGACACATTAACTCCTTATCATCCTTGTCTTAACCCTTGTCCTGCTGAACCCGGATATATCCTGCCTTTGCAAACAGTGTATAGATTAGTGAAGAAGCCAACTGATCTGGATCTGCACTGTTTGCCATAAAGTACATGTATGTGATTTATAGCAAGAATCTGGATCAAGCAATCTGATTGGCTGAAAATTAGAAGTGGGCATGGCATCTTAATTTATTCAGCAGGACAAGGGTTAAAATCCATGTTGCAACCCGATCATGTGTCTAAAATGTTGCTGAATGTTCAAACACTGTTTGCTCAGGCATGTCTGTCTGAATACTAAGAGTAAATACAGTAGCAAAATATCAATAGGATACCGCTGATCTAGGAGTTATCTCCATCATCCTATACAACAAGAATTCTGTCAGACACCGAGAAGGATATTTGATATACAATGCACTGACAGGATATTTTTTCATTACCCAGGAGAGCCGAAATTCTATGGCACTATATGTCATGCCTGCCTGAAAACCAGATCAGACAAGACTGCCTAAAACCATATTTTCAAAGCAATTTAAACCTTTCAGCCAAAGGGCTTTCCAAAGAGTATACATCCAGATGAGATGGATTATAATGCGATTTCTCATCAGGATATATACTGTTTCATGTTTGACCTATTGGTTTTTGTTAAACACTCCATTTGGGGTAAATGGACTGGTCCAAATTCAAGGATGGAAGGGTTCATTTGAGTTTTTCAGCATTGAAAGGGTGACTATTCATAAGGATGGAAGAGTTCATCTGAGTTATTCAGGGTTGAAAGGGCTAAGACTAGTACGAGGGATGTTCGAAATGAATTGCTTAATTATTTCTATCTGGAGACTTCAAATTTCAAGTTAGCCCATAAGTACTCATTTCATGCCCTCGAAGTACTCCCCGTTGCTAGAAATGCAAAGTTTCAGCCGATGTATCCACTTCTTGAAGGCATCACGGTATGCTGATTTGGGCACAGTAATAAGGTACTGATGAATGGCAGATCCAAGTGCCTGTCGGGACCGGTATTTCCGCCCAGCAAGGAATGCTTTCAATTTCGGAAGCAAAAAGAAATCACATGGGGCAAGGTCTGGGGAATACGGGGGGTGAGGCAAAACAGTTACTTTTTCTTTCTTCAAAAACGCCGTAACTATTGTGGAGGTATGAGCTGGGGCATTGTCATGTAGAAAACGGACATGTTTAAAACCAGTGGCAGGGCGTCATTTCTGATAATACTTTTTCAGTTTCTTCAGTACTATGTCTTTGTAGTACTTTCCGGTGATGCTTTTGCCCCTTTTCACTGGCACTTTTGTTGCGACTCCTTCACCAAAGAAGAAGATTGCATACAAAACCTTCTTTGTACTCAAAGAACGTTTGGCAATTATTGGGCGTTTGCTGTGTTTAGTGGCCCAGATCTTATTGCTAACCTTTCTGACGGGCTCAAAATAATGGACCCAGGTTTCATTACCTGTGATGACATTGGCAAACTGCTTTTTGTCATATTTTGGAAACATTTGAAGCAGCTTTTTGGCCACTTTAACCCGTTGCCTCTTTTGCTCGTCAGTCAACAGATGTGGCACCCATCTAGCAGAAATCTTTCTGACTTTCAAATGCTTCTTCAAAATAAGGTGAACCGTTGAAAATGATATGCCTACCTTTCGTGCAATATCACAAACTGTAAATCTGGCATCTCCTTCAATGATTTTCTTTATTTTGGAAATGATTTCTTTACGAGATGCAGATTTTGGCCTGCCTGATTTCGGTGCATTTTTGATGGACTCTACACCAGACTCAAATTTCTTTTTCCACCGCCGAACTGTGTCATAAGACACACAAGAAGGTCCAAAAGCAGTAGAAATTTCAGTCATCAGCTTCTTCAAAGAACAACCAAGTTTTGAGCGAGCTTTGATGTAAGACTGTATTTCATCTTTTTTGTCGACGCTTCTACCAACCATTTTTACTGCAGTGGTCAATGAATGCATGTATTCAAATGGCAAATTTTATGTCTTACACTTAGTCTAACATGTACATTTTTACACCATTGTGTAGATATTGAATAACCCTATACAGGTATGTATTGGTTTTTATTTTGCCCCACGTGGATATCGAGCTAGAGGACAATAAGCAATTCATTTCGAACATCTCTCGTATATTTATCATTTTAACTTATCTAGGCTAAGTGTTCCAATATTGACATGTGCAAGTAATACAGATGCAGATCATTTGCCACAAAATGTTACATCTGATCCTGGTCTGCACTGTTTGCTAACTTATATGATGTATTAATTAACCCTTGTCCTGCTGAACTCTGATTTTGCCTGCCTTTGCCAACAGTGTAGATCTGAAGAAGCCAACTGATCTGGATCTGAACTGTTTGTCATTCAGTATGTGAATTTATATCAACAACCTGGATCAAGTAATCGGATTGGCTGAAAATTGGACGTGGCCATGGCATCTTAATTTATTCAGCATGGCAAGGGCTAGATGGACAATATACACCTGGTATACTTTCCACCCCTTTTTACAAGGGATAAATGTTTTTAGACTTCTTATTTGTGTTCCTGCATACCAATCCCTTTCTGAAAAGGGTTCTACTTTTAAAGGAAAGATTTTTGCTGGCGCAAATTCTTTCCTTTAAGAGAAGATCCCTTTTCAAAAGGAAGGCAAAAACATTTTGATCAGGGTTACCACCTCTGAAAGTATATTAAGTATCCTTGTCCACTGTAGATGCCTGGGTACTAGACTGGCCACTAGCTTCCTTTTCTTCATCATATATCTACCTATGGTCAGCTGCCAACCAGGGTGTTGTCAAAAGTAGATACCTCCATGGATCTGTAGCTACCTGGGTACCATACTAACTTTTCACCCTTAAGTTTCAGAAGTCAAATCTTCCATCTTGGCATCTGCAGAGATAAGAATAATAAAAAATTAAAAATGGATTAAACGGGTTAATCCTCTCTTCAACTATTGGTTCAGCTGAAAAATACCTACCTAATAACTACCTAAAATCACCCCCAAAATAGTTAGGATATGTCCATTGTACCAAATAGGAGTTTGAGTAAACAAAATCAAAATGAGAATGGCAAACAGTGTAGATCCTGATGAAATGGCTCATTATGAGCCATCACACCATCACCTTTACATTTGCAAAGATTATTTTTGTCTGTAAGTCTTAAAAGGGGGAAAAAACAACATTTTTGACAGTGAACAGTAGTTGTTAGTTGTTTTATTTAATCTCAACCCAGTAAAGTCAGAACTCTGGTGCATTGTTTTTTCTGCACTACATTTATCTAATGCATGGAATTCCAGTCTACAAAATGCTGAACCTTCATCACCCTCTTGGCAAATTCAGCAGACATATTGAAATACTTTTCTTATTTTTCCTAGAAAACACAATTTGGAACAAAAGTTAAATCCTGTTTTCTGGGAAATATGAGAAAAATATCTTCACTTTGTTGTCTGCTGAAAATTTTACCTAGAGTGCTAAGTGTTAATTAAAAAATTCCACCTGTGCCATATAATACCAGCCTGTTTATAATTATTTAGAACAAGAAACAAAAGTATCACATAAATCTAATTTTGCTCTGCATAATAGCAACTGCTAAATTAACCTTTAAAATGTCAAGCAAAAATTGTAGCAGATTACATTTAAAATTTTCTTTTATTTTTCAGAGAGAATAAGTCTAGACATTTCATGTGAATCATCTGCTTGGCAGATGATTCACATGAATGTCAAGACTTATGCTCTCTGAAAAATAATAAAATAAAAGTAAATAAGAATGTTGTCTGCTACAATTTTTGCTTGGCGCTTTGAAAGTTACATACCTAACAGGTTGCAGTTCCACCCAGCACCAGGTGGAGTATGTTATTTATAAGAACAATACATCAAAAATGATTCCTAAAGCTTTGAGTGATGCCTGGCATTTCCTTAACTACAGACTGGAACTTAGGTATTCCCTTGCATAAAACATCATAGCATCAGACAAGCCACTTTTTTTTCAGCCCAAAAGTACCGATATTTATCCTATTTCTCCATGAAAACAGATGTTGTGATATTCATTAGAAGCACTGCACTGAGGCAATGCTAATGAATACTCACAATATATGTTTTGTGGAGAAATAAGAAAAATATATCCCCGCATGACACAATAAGCAATACTTTTTGAACACCTCTCATAGCTCTTGATAAGGTAATATTTTCTTACTTCTCCACAAAAACATTGTGGATACTCATACTACTCATACAAAAAATACACATATGTTTTAAGTGCAATCTCAAACTGGGGATACAATTTTATTAGACCAGACGATCTGAATGAAAAATATTAACAAATTATGAAGTTATGAGAAAAGTGTACAAACTTCTGGGATACCCCTAATATAGAGCTTCGAGGATAATTTGACAGTAAAGTCACGGCAGCTACCACTCTACCTGGGTAAAGCAGGTTTTGCATGTATTATCATGAACACATTACTAATAATTTAATGTAGCATTGCTATATGTGTGATTTTGGTTAGTGTGTTGCAATAGCACAGTTGGTAGAGCAGATCGCTCTGGAGGAACAATAAGATGATTGTTTAGTACAAGAGATCCTATCAGCACCTCATTTCTTTTTAATTACTTTTACTTTGCTTATGGTCCTTGTATGATCCATATTATATTATTTTAAATAAATATTATTAGGCATTATTATAGCGTTGTTGACATTTTTACACAAATGACATGCTTCCAGCCTCCTTGTCTTCATATGTATTTGCACGGATTGTCAGCACGTGGTAATCATTCAAACTAAACATTTAACTAGACTTACTGGTTTTCTATTTGTCTTTTTTTAATTTTAAAAGATATGCAAAAATAAAAATTTAAAATGTCGCTACATTGAAAATTTATTTCATAACTGATAATTGCAAAACTGATTTTCTTTCTTAAAGTATTTTTTTTCTTTTATATTTAAATAATAATTAAAACACTAAGATTCAAACCCACAATGTCCAGATTTGTAATCTAGGAAAATTACCACTGAGCTACCGCAGACTTACGGTAACCACAATATTTATTGAAGGTAGCTATTCAGGTGGCATTTACCTGTATGGATTTGGTCTAACAATACAAATAATCAGTCATGTCACTGTCAATTTATCCTTTGAGAATAGTACACACAAAATATTAACCTACTTCATATTTTTTTTATTTTATTTTTTTTTTCCCCCGCAAACATCCTGAATGCACCATAACAATGTGGTAGAAAAATGAAACGGTAAACCATACTGAAACACAAAGGACTTCTTTTTGCATAGCTTATTTGATATTGTTTACATAACCATAATAGGTAAACTTTTTGAAATTGTTTGCTTGTAAATAAATACCTGCACATGCAGAGTGGCAGGTTTTTCATTCATAAAACATCTGTATATGAAAACATAATATGCAAACATTCAGTTATTTGATGTTATTCATAGTTCTAATCACCATGTATACATACACAATAATATATATTACCATATTTAACTTTTAAAGCATCAAGCAAAATTCGTAGCAGATGACATCCTTTTTTTTCAGAGAAAATAAGTCTTTACACTTCATGTAAATCTTCTGCTTGGCAGATAATTCACATGAAATGTTATAACTTGTTCTCTCTGAAAAATCAAAAACAAATCAAAACTGTTGTCTGCTTCAACTGTGACAGGCACTTTAAAGATTAAGTATCATGAGCAAACTCATCTGAAAGACCAAAAATGTTATATTTTTCTTTCATTTTATGATTATGTTATGTTATTTATGCAACAACCATATTTACACTAATATTTAGAAAAGACATATGATGATATATGATGAAGAAAAGACAGTGTAGAGCCCAACAAACAGCTCCAAATGACACTTTTAGACACACGTACCACCATGTAGTCAAATGGACTTGTTCAAATTTCATTACGAAAATACGCCTATTCAAATATATTGAAAATTTCACTACCAAAAACTGAAAGTTTTCAGATAAAAATTCTGATATTTTTAATATTTCTGCTCAAAACATAGATTGTGGGTACTCAATCCCGAGGCAGTTCTAATGAGTACCCACAATCTATGTTTTCAGCAGAATTTCGGTGAGGCAGTTCTAACGAGTACCCACAATCTATGTTTTGAGCAGAATTTCAATCTTTGTGTTTGAGTAGAAATAAGAAAAATAATGTATACCCCTGTAAACCCCAGTTTTACTTTATAAAAGTGGAGTTTAAGGGGGTCAAAATTATATAGGCATGTTTTCGTGGTGTAAGATAAATAAACTTAAGAGTTACAGTAAAAAAAAACAAGACCTTGTTTCATCTGTCTGATCTAGATTCTCACTAAATATTGTAAGCTGATATAATTACTATACAAACTTAAATGAAATAACTTTTTTCTGTTTATAAGCCACTCCTAGGAGTTGTTTATAAACAGAAAAAAGGTATTTTATTAAGTTTGTATATTAATTATATTAGCTTACAATTTCTTATCCAAAACTTTTATAAATATTGCTATAATATTGCTCAAGTGGCATATAAGAAGCCACTTGTATTGCTATAATGCTGTTTTATCACAAAAAGATGATCAAAATGTCCACAATTTTCATTGAAGTAGTTTATTCAACTTTTGAGGCTAAGGGATTGCTCGCCACTAACCCCAGGTGCAATAAACTAATCACATCTTTCTTCCACAAATGAAAACAGGAGTTAGGAACATAGTCAGGAAGCCATGAAGCCATGAAGCCTTGGCTTCAACAAAAATTTGGCAATTTAACCTTATTGTCACCTAAAACATTCAGATGACATCAAATTTCAGAACTTTTATTGGCAGGCTTCATTGCAAACTTCATTACTGCTTATGGGGGGTCTCAATAAAACCAAGACTCCCATTTTCTTATCTGAGGTGTGTTCTTTGCTTCCAAAGGCAATCATTTTAACATTATTCATCAAATAGTTCCTGGCTATGCCCCTGGGAGTTCACAGGAGCTCGCCAGTGATATACCACAAACATGTTTCCAATGACAAATTCAGACATTTTCTGGACTGCCTAACTAAGTACAAATGTGACTAAAGCCGTGCATATACATAGTTTTAGTAGCAGAATCCAAACTCTGTAAACTACATTTATGCATCTATAGCTTAAGGTATATATCGGTAAGCAGAGCCCAACCCCCACCTCCCAAAAACCCGTCCACCACAAGTGAAAATCTGCTCAACACAAGCCTGAGCAAACAGTTCAAGTCAAGTCTTTGTTTTACAACATTCTGTCTTAAAACAAATAGGGTATCAGGTGCCCCAAGTTACAAGTAACAAGAAATGCTCCTGCAATTTTTCAAGAACACAAGCATTCTATACATCAGAACTGTACAAAGAAAAAAACACTAACGTCTTTTCCTAAAATGGCAATGCCAAGGGGATGATTAAATGAACTCTAGGCTAAGTTATTCAGAATGTAAAAAGTACTACATTACAAAATTTACCCTATTAAAATATTGGAACAGCTTAACTCCTTACCACACTTTTTTAACCCTTAAGCTGCCAATCACAACAATTGTCGTCTGCTTTGTCATCTGCTTGTGATTATTAAAATCATTTTTGCAAACAGTGTGGACCCAGATCAGACTGCTCCTCTAGGAGCAGTCTGATCAGGGTCCACACTGTTTGCTTGTATGCAAAAATAGGTTTGAAAAGTTTGCAAAAATATTCAGCAGACGACATAAACAGACATTTTCAGATACAGGTTTTCTTGGCATTTTAAGGGTTAAAATTTGAAAAACGTCATTTGACAACCTGTTGATTCATACATATCATATCATAATCGGATTTTTGATTAACGTGCAGGTATAGGGGCAACATCCACATCAGTGGGCCCCCTTCCAGGTAGCTGGTTTGCTGCACGCATGGCAGATCTCACACCAGATCTCCAGGTACATCTATCGTGAGGGTTGATAGCCGAGAGCTTCCACTCTCTGCAATCCCTCTCTGTCAGCTGCTTCCATGTCATTTTGGGCCTCCCAGGCCCACGCTTTCCATCAACCTGTATGTCAAAGGCTGTCTTGACTGCACCATTGGAGCGTTCCACATGTCCATACCATCGGAGTCTTCTCTCCTTCAGAATGAGGTCCAGATTGTTGAAAGAAAGATTTGATAAGTGTCAAACAGTGTAGACCCTGATCAGATATTGAATTCTGCCATATCTGATATGTGTCTAAACTGTGTCCAGGATTGTCTGTCCTGATACTTAGGATTAACCCTTAAGCGCCAATCACAGCTATTGTCGTCTGCTTTCTCATCTGCTTGTGATTTTAAAAGTCATTTCTGCAAACAGTGTGGACCCAGATCAGACTGCTCCTTTAGGAGCACTGATCTGGGTCCACACTGTTTGCCTGTATGCAAAAGTAGGTAGGATAAAGTTTGCAAGAATATTCAGCAGACGACATAAACAGACAACATTTTCAGATGCAGTTTTTCTTGGCGCTTTAAGTGTTAATATTGTAAAATGGTTATTTTCACTATATTCAGTCTTCATTCAAGCAATCAGTAAAGACCAACATCATACTCTGATAAGGATCTGGCCTTTTCTTTTTCTGATTCTATCATATTCTGTCTTCCTTCAAGCGAACAGCAAAACCCCTGATTAGACTATGCTCCACCACAGTCTGATTCTACCACATTCAGTCTTCTTTCAAGAACACAGTAAATCCCTGATCCTCTGTTTTACCATCACAGTCTGATTTGGGTTGTCCACTTTTACCTGCAGATTCTACCATTTTCAGTGTTCAAGCAAGCAAACTCCTGGTCAGATACTGTACCATCAAAGCCTGCTTTGGATCTTCCACTTTCACCAGCAGATGATAGGTTAGTCAGTCTTCCTTTAAGCACACAGTGAAACCCCTGGTCAGATATTGTACATCACAGTCTGATTTGGGTCTTCATCAGCAGTTTCTAATATTTTCAGTCTTTCTGCAAGCAAACACTGAAACTTCTGGTCAGATACTGTACCACAACAACCTGATTTGGATTTTCTACTTTCATCAGCAGATTCAACCTTATTCAGTCTTAAGCACACAGCAAAACTCCTGGTCAGATATAGTATACAACAGTCTGATTAGGGTCTTCCACTTACATTAGCAGTTTCTACAGTAGTCAGTTTTCCTTCAAGTACACTCTGTCCCCCTGGTCAGATATTGTATTACCGCAGTTTTACTAGGGCCTTCCTCTTTCACCAGAGATTCTACCATGTTCAGTCTTTCTTCAAGCAAGCAGTGAAACCCCTGATCAGATTATACTTCATCACAGTCTGACCTGGGTCTTCCACTTTCACCAGAGAAATTCTACCATGTCCACAACTAGAACAGTTAGACAGAGACCAACATTGCTATTTCCTTTTTCAAATGGTTAAGTGAAACATTTTCCAGGTTGATTTTACTTGAATTTCACTGAATTCTGCTTTGCATATTTCAGCCACAGCAAGAAAAATGAACCATTATGTCATATATGACCAATCACATGAACATCCTCATAAAGTCTGATCCCTCTCTCACCTCACCCCACCCCACATACAGGCAGATCTGGGCCTTCATTGATGCCATGTTCAGTAAGGTCTTTTTTCTGATGCCATGGCTCTTTGTGCTGTTTAAATACAAAAACAAGCTATGCTGTGTGTATGTGGCAGAGGTAGAAGCAAGGATCCCTGGAACCTGCACTTTAAAAGATCTGGTGGTGCATAGTCTGATTAGAGGCTTTTTTCACTTCAACATAGATTAAACATGGTAGAATCTGCACATGAAAAAAAGAAGACCCTGTTTAGACTGCTGTTTACTTAACCCTTGTCGTGCTGGCTAAATTCAGATGCCATACCCATTGCTCATTTTCAGCCAATCAGATTAATTGATCCAGGCTTTTGATACAAGTTCACATATAGAATGACATACAGTGAAAATCCAGATCAGTTGGCTTCTCAGAAGCCAACTGATCTGGATCTACACTGTTTGCAAAAGCAGGATATATACCAATTCAGCAGAACAAGCTTAAGATAGATAGAATATGACAGAATCTTATCATGAAAAGGGAAGACCCTTATCAGACTGTGGTAGAGAATAGTCTGACCAGCATTCTTTGCTGTTTGTATTGTACCATCATTGCTTTTATTAATGACAGAAAATAGGACAAAAATAAAAAAGCAAGACTATCATGAGCACAAATAGTAACATAAGTATTATAAGCATGAAAACAAACTTCTGAAATATTGGCACTTATCTTTCTTTGTGATTACAGGAAAAGAAATATCTAAACAGCTCAGGAACAAAATATATCAACAAAAAACATACTTCTGGGAATTAATTCTTAGAGAGCATCTAGCCATAAGCAGTATCAGGAATCTCATTCAAACCAATTGAATAACTGTTAAAACCAATTAAAGCATACTTTTCTGATTAAGTCTCTCCCAAGACAACTTAAGTCGTGAAATAGTTCTATTCTATTGCTTATGTGTGTGTTGCTAATTGGTAAAAGTATAGAAGTCAATTGAAATTGTAGCAGACATTACAGACTAAATGTTCTTTTGAGGATTAGTTTACAGGATTCTTGGAAATTACCATAAACATTCTAAAATTTTAAACAGTGAAATAATACTTCATTACTTACCTAACTTTATCCATGAAGGGAAGGGAAGCAACTAATTTTGCAAAAGGAGGCAAACATTAATTGCCTCAAATTTGCAAAATAAGTTATTTCCCTTTCCTATTCTCAAAAAGCTCATAGTTCTTACTGTCCCAATATTTAGTGTATTTATTGTGAACAAAACTGCAAAACACATAGCCATTTGTACTGTAGTTGATAAAAACATACTTTATTTACCTTGAATGTTGGGACACCTCATCTCCTTACTATACGTTTCCTAAAGTTTGAAAATGTCCATTTTAATACCTATGTCTGCTGGATGAGTGACAAACAGTGTAGATCCTGATCAGCTGCTGCATTCTGCAGCATCTGATCTGGGTCTACACTGTTTTCTCAAGCCTGTGTGTCCCAATAGTTAGGGTTATTATGGTCTCAGAGATTATGGTAGACTGGTTTTGTGACATTTAGTAAAACAGCAATTCAACTATTTTTAAATGGATTTTATATGTAAAGTGAAACCTATGAAATCCCTAATTGTCTCCTACAAATCCTTGTCCATTGCAGGCAGTGATTTCAGTCAATTTCTTTAACATTTCTATTTAATTCAAACACCTGACTGTCATATTTACCTGAAATATTGGAAAGGCTCTAAGGTGTCTGAATACTTAGGGTAAATATAGTAAGCTCCTACACCAATCAAAAAGGAAGCAAAAATCAATTACTGACATAACAAGCCAAAGCAAGATATGGCGGTAACACTGGCAATACTTGATTTTGGAGAGGGAAATTGTTCATTTAGTACCAACATAAGATCATGCCAAAAGCCATATACAATAGCTTATGTCTGGTGGATACAATTACTGGTAATATCAGACACTGTCTATACACTGACTAGATATTATTAGCTACGGTAAATGTCCTAAAAATTTGAACACTTTATTCCATACTTTTTTAGACTAAATTTTGTTTTTATGTTTATTTCTTAGAATACTCAGTGGAATGGCAAACAGTATTGACCCTGATCAGTCTGCTCCTGATCTGGATCTGCACTGTTTGCATTTTCCAATTTATTGGATACTTTGGTGTACAAAACTTTAGGACATTTACCATAGTCTTTTATTGGTTCAAGAAAATCAAAGCCACTTCATCAAAAACATAAAAGCTCTGCATAAAAGTAACGTCATAGAGATAAAACTGGGTTTCATAGCATGTTATTTACTGTTATACTGCTTTTATTTGCTTTGATGAACAGTTAGCAGACATTATACTGTATTTACCCTAAATATAGAGACATCTTGACTCTTTGCTATAATTTATTTAAAATTTTAAAGAGTTCAATTTGACTAGATGTGTGGCAAACTGTGTAGACTGATGAGACACTGCATTCTGGGCCTAGTTGTTCAAAGCTAACGACGTCGTTAGTTAACGATTCGTTAAAATTTACATCGAGTGATACGCAAATATGCTGAAATTTTTTGCTGAAAAAATGTGAGTAGCTTTTGCAGTGCAAAAGCTACTCACATTTTTTCAGCAAAAAATATCAGAATAATGTACATTGAATCTGCTAAAACAGTTAACGAAATGACCCTTAACGAGCTCGTTAAGCTAACGACGCTTTGAACAACTGGGCCCTGTTTGTTAAGTCCTGTCTGTCCCATGCCAGTCTTGGTGGCTCAGTCAGATGCTCATCTGATTGGTGATCAGGAGGTTGTAGATTCGATCCCCGCCGGTTCCAGCAACATGCTATCATGGAGATTGATCATGAAATATTTTCTACAGTCATTCTCTCCCTTCTGCTAATCCAAGAAGGGCAGTTGCCAGTTTCTAAGCCTGCCCAGGAAGTGTGTGGTTAGGTAAATAGACCAGCTTGACATGACCTGAATAGTTTAGTTATTACAGTATATCCTACAAACAGCAAACAACATTTGAAAATAGTTTTCTTGTTTCTACAAAACCAAATTTGATATTTTATTGATCTTTAGTACTCCCTGGGCAAAACCACCACATGACAAATTGATACTTTTTCTTATTTTTCCCTGAAACTTAGGTTTGACATTCTATGCAAACTGTTTCCTTGAAGGGTTTGACATTTCAGACATATTGTTCTTTAGGATTCAGACAGACATTGCTGACCAAATAGTGTAGACCCAGATCATAGGCCACAGAACACAGTGTCTGATCAAGGTGTACACTGTCTGTCACTATTCAAGCAGGTTTTTAGACACATCAAAAGGTAGTAAAATGGATGATATGGACAAGTATGCTAACCTTTAAAGCATCAATCACAACAACAGCAGATAACTTTTGATTTTTTTCTACTTTTCAGAGAAAATAAATTGACATTTCATGTGAATCATCTGCCAAGCAGATGATTCACATGAGATGTCAATACTTATTTTCTCTGAAAATTAAAAACAAGAGGCCCACGGGCCACGATTCGCTCACCTGAATGACATAGCCACTGCAGACATGCAGATGTTATGCAACATTTTTCCAATCCTATCATCGCAACTAATGAAAATATCATCATTTGAGCAGTTCTTAGTTGTGAAGAAGAATATATGGGCCTGACAGTCAATGGAGCATGATCATTTGAATAAACTATCAATCACATTTCAACAGAAGGATCAATGTGAAATTTGGTGGAAATTGGCTAAGTGGTTTCTGAAGAATCGTGATTTTATACATGTAAACAGCACAGTGGCAGGGAAATATTATAAATATAAACCAGATGATGGCCATCTTAGATTTCCAATCAGAACAATTTTAACTACTGTTGATCTACAAGTCACTTCGATACTTTCAATATAAATGTATATGGCCTACACAAATAGGGAAGCAAATTTGACCTTGGAGGCAAAAAGGTCAAATGTCAACATAGAACCATCATTTGAGCAATTTTGGTAGATCTCCTGTCCCCCGTAATTTGTGCAAAGATTAGGACCCAGGGCTTATTTGGTTATGGAGAAGAAGATTTTTAAAGGCTTTTACCATATATGGGCATGGCAGCCATTTTGATCAATGGACCATACCCATTTTAGCAATCTTTCATTCTCCTGCCCACGGAGGCTCCGCATGAAATTTGAGCAACACTGGCCCGGAGGCTTCAGAGGAAAAGCCATTTGAAATTATCAACATTTTTTCCATACTAATGTATGGGGCCCATACAAATGCATACAGAAGCAAACTTGACCTCGCCGTAAAAAGGTTAAATGTCAATGTATGACAATTATTTTAGCAACTTTGGTAGACCGCCCGTTCCAGATGATATATGCAAAGATTCAGCCACAAGCCATCCTCGGTTTTGGAGAATAAGATTTTTAAATGTTTTTTCCCATGCAAATGCATAAGGAAGCAACTTGACCTTGCCGTAAAAAAGTCAAATGTCAATGTATGACCATTATTTTAGCAACTTTGGTAGACCCCCTGTCTCCGATGATTTATGCAAACATTCAGCCCCAAAGTATCCTCGGTTCTAGAGAAGAAGATCTATAAAGGTTTTTACCATATATGGGCATGGCGCCCACCTTGGTCAACGAACTGTGACCATTTTAGCAATCTTTTGTTCCCCCTACCTAAGGAGGCTCCATATGAAATTTGAGCAAAATTGGCCCAGAGGCTCCAGAGGAGAAGTTGTTTGAAATTCTGAACATTTTTCCCATACAAATGCATAAGGAAGCAAAATTGACCTTAACGTAAAAAAGTAAAATGTCAATGTACGACCATTATTTTAGCAATTTTGGTAGCCCTCCTGTTCCCGAAGATATATGCAAAGATTCAGCCATAAGGCATGCTCGGTTTTGGAGAAGAAGATTTTTAAAGGTTTTTCCCATACAAATGAACAGGGAAGCAAACTTGACCTTGCCGTAAAAAGGTCAAACGTCAACGTACGACAATTCTTTTAGCAATTTTGGTAGACCTCCCGTCCCCAATGATTCCTGCAAAGGTTCAGCCCAAAGGCATTCTCGGTTCTGAAGAAGAAGATTTTTAAAGGTTTTTACCATATATGGGCAGGGTGGCCATCTTGGTCAACGGACCGCGACCATTTTAGCAAGTTTTCCTTCCCCCACCCTAAGGAGGCTCCATATGAAATTTGAGCAAAATTGGCCCAGAGGATCCAGAGGAGAAGTTGTTTGAAATTCTGAACATTTTTCCCATACAAATGCATCAGGAAGCAAAACTGACCTTACCGTAAAAAGGTCAAATGTCAATGTACGACCATTATTTGAGCAATTTTGGTAGCTCTCCTGTTCCCAAAGATATCTGCAAAGATTCAGCCATAAGGCATGCTCGGTTTTGGAGAAGAAGATTTTTAAAGGTTTTTCCCATACAAATGCATAGGGAAGCAAACTTGACCTTGCTGTAAAAAGGTCAAACGTCAATGTACGACAATTCTTTTAGCAATTTTGGTAGACCTTTCGTCCCCGATGATTCCTGCAAAGGTTCAGCCCCAAGGCATTCTCGGTTCTGGAGAAGAAGATTTTTAAAGGTTTTTACCATATATGGGCGTGGCGGCCATCTTGGTCAACGGACCACAACCATTTTAGCAATTTTTTGTTCCCCCACCCTAAGGAGGCTCTATATGAAATTTGAGCAAAATTGGCTCAGCAGTTTCAGAGGAGAAGTCATTTGAAAATGTTAACGGACGGACGGACGGACGACGGACGAAAAGTGATCACAATACCTCATCCTGAGCAGAGCTCAGGTGAGCTAAAAAAGTAAATTAAACTTTTAGATTGTTGCTTGCTACAAATTTTTTTTTTGGCATTATAAGGGTTAAGGAGGTAAGGTATCTAAATAGCTAGTAGTATGGACTCTAGTACTCAATTTTTGCTAACTCTAGCATTGGAAAGATATACAATATCTTTTGACATAGGAAGAAAGCCAGGACATGCCTGTATATAAAACAACCGTATAGCAGATATGCATACATTGCATTTTGCAAGAACTTGTACGTTTCTATGGAGACCCAACTGATACTTAACAATTTCTAAGTATTCAAAAACATTGTGTATTCAGGTTAAATCATAAAAAAAAAGTAAAAAAATGCTCAAAACAGAAAACAGAATGTTTATTTTCTCATGCAATCATGCAAACATGACATCATTAGTGACATCCCGTTTGTTTTCTGCATTTAAGGGAGAGTACCCCCATTTTCCTGTCTGACATGAATTTTTAAATTTCACATGCAGACTGCATTTCAAATGAACCTTTTACCATTTCCTATAGCCTATATTAGATTGTATACAGAAATGGATTAACACCCAAAAAATGTTCGATTTTTCATCCAAAATGGCCATTACAATAAACATGTAAGAAAATGTTTGATTGCAAATCGTATGATACCATTTTGAATGACATTTTAAATTTTACCAGACATGTTTCGGGTGTTCATGCTTATGGTTTTTCAATAATGTATAGAGCCCTGTATTGTACTTACGTCAGTCTTAAACATGCAAGTTGAGGGGAATCGTCACATTTCTTCATGTCTATAATTTCAAAACCTTTGTTGGTGAACTATACTTTGTAAGAATATATGAAGGCCAAACATAATATTTGACGTAATTTCCGCAAAATAAAATGTTTATCAAAATTTCATAAAATATACACCATTTTGCAAATATACACAAAATGCGACAAGAACTTTAAACAATCAATGCTAATTTATATTCAGACATCAACTGTACAGATTAATTTATCACAAGTTGGGTGTATACTGGGTGTATTTTACACCTGTTAATATATACATGTGTACAATACACTTAATAGAACTTACAGTTGCTTGGAAAAACTCTAAACCAGTATCATGTAAAATGCATGCATTTCTCCAAAATGCCAGGGTTACATTTTTTTGCAAGGTACAAGAATTGAGAAATCTGACTATAGGGTAAATACTGTACCAAATCATGTCTGAAAAAGTGCCAGCTGAATGGTGTTCTGACTTCTTTGTCAACACTTCTATTTGGGGACTTCCTCAGAACATTCTGGCAGAGACTCCTATGAAAATACACCATAGTTACCCTAAGTATTCCACAGACATACATGAGCAAAGGTAACAGTGTTAAACCCAGGTTAAACTGCTCTGTGCCTACACTGCACATAATTACCATGAATATTTGGACACCTTTATTATACAATAGAACTTCAAAGGCTCAAACATGTTTGGGACCATGGAAATTATGTTCTAGACATGGGTAGTTTGAGCCAGTGAGGGTTAATCATAGAGCCAGGTCAGAAGGCAATGCAGAAAATTAAGGGGTGTTTTTTCAATCTAATATAAAATGATGGTATGATGAGTGTACTTATTAGAGTTTCCTCAAAAAAAGTCATTCTAATGAATACCATACATTCTCATGATAGAATAAGAAAATTTCCCTAAAATATCTCTATATACAGTCAAACCTCAATAGCTCAAACAATGATGGCTTGTTTACCATGGCTAATTCAAACTCACTTTTTTAGTCCCTACAAAATTCTTCCGCTAACTCAAGAAAACAAACATTTAGGGAAATTTTCTTATTTTATCATGAAATTGTACGTTGTGTGTACTCATTAGAATTGCCTCATTGAGGCAATTCTAATGAGTACACACAACATACAATTATTGTGAATGAAATAAAAAAAAACAACCCTAAATTATCGTTATTTGCTTCCTGACCTGGCACCATGATTTACCCTCAGTGGCTCCAACTACCCATGTCTCGAACAATTTTCTATGGTCCCAAAGATGTTCGAGCCATTGAAGTTCGACTGTAGTTGTTTTCTTGAGCAATCAGAAGAAAATCCTAGGGACTCAAAAACGAGTTTGAATCAGCCATAGTAAACAAGCCATTGGTAGTAGAGTCACTGAAAATTAATTGTTGTACACAACATCCATTTGACAAATAATGAACCTAAAACATACTTTTTTTCTCTTGTGGGACATCTCATAATGCTTTTTGTGCAGGGTATTTTAAACTGCATGTCTAAAAGCATTTTAATTTGTGTTGCTAACAAATTTCATGTAAGATCAATAGCCATAAATCTTTACATTAATGAAATATCTTTGGGTATGTACTGAAATGTTAATTAATGGGTACCAAAATAAAACTAAATGCATTCTTTTTATGACATGTTCCATTATAGAATTTTATATTCTAAACACTTGCTGATTGTGAAAACACCAGATAACTAATGGTTTGTTGTTTTTTTTCCGGTTTTCCCAGAAATTAGAGCAGGGCATTTCACGCAAAATCGTCTCCTGCCATATTTGCCCTAAATATTTGAAAACTACAAATTATTACCATCAATACTTACCATTAAGGCTGAAAAAAGACCACTTGAATACTTGTTGATTTATCCAAAAAAAAAAAAAAAAAGGCTCTGATTGAATGGCAAACAGTGCAGACCCTGATCAGATATCACATTCTTTGGCATCTGATCTGGGTCTACACTGTTTCCTCAGGCCTAACAGTCCTGATATTTAGGGTAAATAAGATACAATTTGAATGAGATATCAAGACTATTTTCAGGAAAAGAAAAATTTTAACTTTTTCTAATAAATCATTGCTTATATTTGAATTTAACAGGTTATGGTTAAAAATCAATTCAATGATGAGCTTCAATGAATTTATTATCAGTACGTATATAACAATACCAATGTCCATTATTCATTTCCAATTTCATTTCTAAAATTACCATATTTATCCTAAATATTTGAACAGACAAATCTGTGCAAACAGTGCAGACCCAGATCAGATGCTGCAGAATGCAGCATCTGATCTGGGTCTACACTGTTTGACAGTCATCCAGCAATTTTTGGACACATCAACAAGTAATAAAATGGATGTATTTGAGACTTAGGACAAGTATCGTAAGGTTAAAGGTATCAGAATACTTAGGGTAAATAAAGCAAACTGAAACAGTGAAAACAAATAGTGATACATGCATACTAACAGTATGAATGAAGTTACCTAGGAAAAGCAATAATCATGACACTCAGCCATCCTAAGGCATTGAAAGAGGAAAAGATGTGGAACAAACAAAGACATAACATAAGAGCACAGTTGTGTTACCAAAATGATTATTTAAGATATTAGTTTTAATAATTAATAACTTATTAAAATTCATATCTTAACCCTTTCCCCACAAGTGGTGACTTTTGATCTGGATCCAAACTGTTTGACACTCTGATGGTGTTCCTTAAAGAATTTTTTGAAAAAGCTAATTTAAAAAAAAAATCCAGCCAACAAAAAAGCATGCAAAATTACCCAGCATGCAAAGAGCTAAATAATCATTTTGGTTAAATAATCATTTGGGTTACATTTGCAATTACCAACATACAAACAAAGAAAAACTGCAACAGGGGAAATGAATGGTCAGCAGAAACTAGAACTGGAGAGAAAAAGCTTGTGTGTTACACACAAGACTTCGTTCAAGGTCACACTAGAACTTTGTGAAGGTGAAGGTCACACTAGAACTTTGTACAAACTGCCAGTAAAACTCTTATGGCAGCAGTTCATGTCTGATATCATAACTAGATGATGCATGAAGGGATTTTGAAATAATTTGACACAAGTGTACCACAGAACTAGATCACATGTTGCATGCCACAAAAGTCAAGATCACACATGAATTTTGTACAAATTAACTGTATAATTCTATAGTAGTAGTTTGAGTCTGGCTTATAAATTTGTAAGGCATGAGGGATTTTAAATAATCAGGCAGGAATATGTCCTGCAACAAAATCATATGTTGTATGCAAACCAGCCTCTGCTTTGAAGGTCAATGCCACATTGTGATGCACTCATATCTGGTTCATTACATCGTCATATATTAAGGGATTTTGAAATGAAATTGACACAAATGTACAACATAACAAGATCATGATTATTATTACCCAACTCCCTATCCTGGAGGTCAAGGTCTTAGTCTTATACAAATTGCCTATATAACTCTATGACAGTGCATGTAGTTAGTGTCCAGCTTATAACATTGTGTATGATGTATGAAGAGATTATGGAAAAAAAAAAAAAAAATGGACAGAAATGTACCCCAAAAATAAGATAATTTGTTGTTGAGAAATACCCCATTCGCTACTTTGAGAGGTACTCATGTCTAGCTCGTAAATTCATCATATATAAATGAAACAATATATTTGAAACAATATGGCTCAAAACATTTTTTGTTCCTGTTTAATGCTTAGCATCCTCAATAAAAAAGAGACAATGTTTTGAAATGTTTGTCTTATTTTTCCCAGAAAACAGGCTTTGGCTTTTCATGCAAATTGTCAAAACTTATTTTCTGGGAAAATAAGAAAAATATTATCAATTACATGTAGTCATCAGCTCCATTTAACCATTGAGTGGAAAAGTTAAAGTGGACCATTTTCTAAGATGATCATTTACATTAAATGTCAAGCCTTGTTTTCTACATAAAAATATCATTCTCATGTTATCTGCTGAATTCATCTTAAGCACCAAGTGACATAAAAAGATTTAATTTCCTTTAAAAGTATTCAAGGAGTATGCAGATTCAACTGAGAATGGTAACTGTTCAATAATTCATTAACCCTTTCCAGTCTCTAGGCAAATTCAGCAGATGAAAAATTGGTGATATTTTTCTTATTTTTTCCTGAAAATATGATCTGACATTTCATGCAAATTGGAGATAATTTGCATGAAATGTCAATCTTATTTTCTGGGAAATATAAAAAAAATATTTCAGAATGTCATCTGCTGAAATTTTTACCGAGAGTTCTAAGCGTAAATATAATCAGTCTACACCTACGCCATAACCTGGTCTTTCAGGAATGCCAAGTACCGTAAATGTCTTAACATTTTGTACACCAAAGTTTCTAACAAAACCGCATATGCAAACAATGTAGACCCAGATCAGACTGCTCCTGAAGTCTCATTTGGGTGTACATTGTTTGCCATTCCTCTAAGTCTTTTAGGAAACAAAACTACATAAAAAGCAAACTTTTTGGCAAAAAAAGTATGTAATAAGTGTTTGGAATTTTAGGACATTTACCATAGTCATGCAATAACCTATCCCTTAGACATGCAAGATTATTTCCAACAAACACACATCTGATCCAGACATGAAAAAGAGAACAAGTGTTCAGCAGGAGAACAAAATGTCCAGTGGTCATATAGATTGGAATATCCCTGGCAGGTTTTGAGAAAATCCCCCAAGTGGTCTCAGAGGAGATGAGCTCAAATGTGCAAGTAACTCATGGGTGTTTTGCCCTGGATCCCTGCTCCTATTGTCACTCATCATTTGGTACAGGGATACAGAGCAAAATGTTCCCTATCACTTTGCACTTCTGAACACAGCTCAGGTCAACAAGGTACATCTTTCACATTTCATTTCTGTAGGTCAACCAGAACAAATTTCATTAACCCTTGTCATGCTGAATAAATTAAGATGTCACGCCCTTTTCTAATTGTCAGCCAATCAGATTACTTCATCCAGACTATTGATATAAATACACATACTGAATGACAAACAGTGCAGGGGCTGGGTGGCCTAGTGGTTAGCGCACTCGACTTTCAAGCGGGATATCGTGGGTTCGAATCCCGCTCGGGTCGAGACAATTTTCAGATCATTATTACACCTAGCTCATACTCGACGTGCCCTGGGTTGAGTATAAAGTGGACAGGGCGGCGCTTGGTGACAGACAGCGGCACCAAGTGTGCATGGGTGATCCATGAAAGCAAGGCTGTACAAATACATGTACATCATAGCAATCGCCGCTGCCTCTGTGTTCCTCGGGTGCCTGGTAGCGTTAAAAATCCGCACAACAACAACAACAGTGCAGCTCCAGATCAGTTGGCTTCTTCAGAAGCCAACTTATCTGGTTCTACACTGTTTGCAAAGACGGGGCATATCCGGGTTCAGCAGGACTAGGATTAAGATGCAACTAGACCATAAGAGGATTGCGTGTGCAAGGTTTTGACAAATGTTCTCAGGTAGTTCCAGAGATGTGATACCAAGTAAAAATCAAAGATATATACTCACTGGCAGTTGCTACACTGGTCACAGTCAATGGACAAGGACCATTTTCTTTCAGAGATAACTAGATCCCAAGGGGAACATCTCTAGCAAGTTTCAAACAAATTTGCTTGGCTGTCTTGAAGAGATGTGATTACTACATACAATAGCAATGGAATATTTCCTGTTTACAATATGGCCTCTGTACCATCATTTCATCTGGCCAAAGGAACTAAATTTCATTCAGATGGTATGCAGGCAGATATGGGGCTTTCTGCTCACATATGACATAATAGCTTCTTTGCTTAACATTCTACATGATGGGTAAAAATTTCAGCTGAAATATTTTTCTTATTATTCCCTGAAAATAGGCTTGGACAGCTCATGCAAATTGTCTCCTAAGCAGACAATTTGCATGAGATGTCATAGCCTGTTTGGTGGAAAATACATGTAGAAGCAAAATATAATCAATTTGTCGTCTGCTGAATAAGTCAATAAAGGTTAAAGTGCAGCTCATATACAGAATGTAGCTATGCCACTTTTTACAAAATTGTCAAAATCAAATCTGTTAAATTTCGCAGAAATATTATTCAAGTAAGAAATTAGTCTGAGAAATTGACAGAGGTCAGTCTTCAAGTTGCTGTACACTGATAGCAAATTTAGCAAGCAACAGATGAGTGATGTTTTTGCTTTTTTTTTTTCCAGGGATAAGGGCTTGGCATTTTATATGAATTGTTTCCAAAGAGACAATTTGCATGAACTGCCAAGCCCTCTTTTTCTGATAAACAATAGGAGAAGTGCTGTAATTACTGTAAGTATTGGGACAAATTGGCCTGAGCAGAGTAGACCCAGATCAGATGCTGCAGATTCTGACCAGAACTACACTTTGCCATTCATTCAGCATTATTTTACAGATAGGCAGGTAATGAATTGTACATTTTAGGACAAATAGGTTAAGGAGTTAATGTGTCACAATATTTATAGAGGAAATATGGTGTTTTTAAAATGCTGAATGCTAAATGTAATAATTCAGCTTGCGAAGAGTTACTTCTTGTGAATGGGGTTTTCCAGGTAAGTCTAAAGAAATGTTTTTCTTCTTGAGCTATGAGTTGTACAGCCCAGTCAATACTGATAAGGTCATGTTAAACTGGTCAATTAACCTACCCACATTTTTTCTAGGCAGTCTTAGTCTTCTTAGCAGTAACCAGTACGTATATAAATACTTTTGCCAGTAACTGACAACTGATCTTCTTGAATCCTCCAAAAGGGGAGAATGATCATGGAAATGATTTCTCCACAAAAGTTATGTGGCCTAGCTGGGATCAAACTTGTGATCCCTGGGTCTGCAGTCAGATGCTCTACTGGGCCCAGTTGTTCAAAACTAATGATGTCGTTAGTTAACGTATCGTTAAAACTTTGATCATTAAATATGGCATATATGCTAATATTTTTGCTGAAAAAATGTGAGTAGCTTTTGCATTTGCAAAAGCTACTCACATTTTTTTAGCAAAAATACCTGTGAATTAGATATTGTACTTACTAGACCAGTTAACATTTTGACCACTAACAAGCTTGTTAAGCTAAAAAGGCTTTGAATAACCAGGCCCTGATTGGCTATATCGCCCAGCTCAAAACTTCAAAAGCAGTCATGACTTATTTTCAAGCAAAAATATGAGAAAAAAAAATGGACATATTGCTCATCTGTTTGCTGGTTTTGCCTTCAGCTACATCTTAGCAGGCTAAAATTGACAGGAAGAACACTAACACCAAAATAAACACACAAGTTTATATTCTTGGAATGGCAAATTAATAATAAAAGAACCATAGATGAACTATTCCATCTCCAAAGGGGAATGGCCTTAGTGGCATTCACCTTTAATCTTTACCACTCTCTAGGCAAATTCAGCAGATGACAAACTGGTGATATTTAAAAAAAAAAAAAAAATCCAAAAAATAGGTTATGACATTTCTTGGAAACTTGTCTCCTATTGCCAAACCCTCTATTCTGAGAAAAGTAAGAAAAATATTTCAAAAAGCTGAAAATTTTATCGAGCAAGCTAAGCATTAACCATCTAATTATATACCATTTTTATATGTTATACATGTATATATATCGGCTGAGAGTATTTTTAAGATGTTTTTTTCTTATTTTGTTTCTCCAAAAAATACCTTAACAAAAACTTAAATTGAAGATAATTTAAAACTGTCAATCCATGTTTCAAAAAAAAAAAAAAAAAAAAAAAAAATGAAAAAATACACTCATTTGTCATCTGCTGAAGTTGCCAACAGCAGGTAAATAGTTAAACAGAACTTCCATGTTACAAATACATAGCAGATGACCAAATTTGACTTTTCTTTGTGAAACATTAAGTCATATTTTCCATTGAAGAGGGTCGCAGATGACCAAATTTGACTTTTCTTTGTGAAACATTAAGTCATTTTCCATTGAAGAGGATAAATGAAATGTCAATCCCTTCTTTCAGGATAAAGCAAAGAATAAATAAATTTTTAAAGTTCTGTTGGCATATACTTAAATTCAGCAAGGAAAAGGTGAAATTCAATTATCAGTCAGGAAATTTCCTAAGTTTCCAATTATTGCTTTACCTTGTCTGGTTTCTAACATTGATACATATTTTACAACATCACACCACACAGTGAGACCATCCTGATCAACAGAGCGGGCTGGAAAGCACTTTAGTGATATTGACTCCAACGTTGAAACAATGCAACACTACACGGGGGAGGAGCATTGATCTTCAACTGCAAGAAAGACCGCTTCCGCAGAGGAATGATTTTAATGCTTAGCGTGCTGGGTGAAAATTGCAGCAGACAACATTTTTGAAAACTTTTTTTTTTTGTAGACAAAAAGACTTTGACATTACATGCAAATTGTCTCCCTAGGAGACAATTTGCATGTAATGTCAAAGCCCATTTTCTGCAGAAAATATGAAAAATATCTGCAATTTGTCACCTGCTGAATATGACTTCAGAGTGTTGAAAGTTAAAGTATTCCTGGAATAAAATTACAGAGATGGTAATTGACAGAAATTATACAAATAGCATTACCATATTTAATCTAAGTACATGTATTTGGACTGACAGGGCTCAACAAACATCAGATCAGCTGCCAGAGGCCACATTAGAATGGCAAAGAATGTGGTATCTGATCAGGCTCTAAACTGTCCACCACTCATCCAAAAGTTTTAGACACACTAACAGGCAGTGAAATGGCATTAAATAATTCATAGCTGTTTTTTTTTAATAAAAAATATTTGATATTTTTCTTATTTCTCCATGAAAACATGTTTTGGGTACTCATTAGAAGCACCTTTAGGTGCAAGGTTCTTCTAATGAGTACCCACAACATGTCTTTTTGTAGAGAAATAAGAAAACTACTTTCTTTATACACCTTCTCAGCTAGAGCTATGTACTTTAACCCTTGTCCTGCTGAACCCGGATATACCCTATATTTGCAAACAGTGTAGATCCAGATCAGTTGGCTTCTGAAGAAGCCAACTGATCTGGATCTGCACTGTTTGCCATTAAGTATGTGAATTTATAGCAACAATCTGGATCTAGTAATCTGATTGGCTAAAAATTAGAAGTGGGCATGGCTTCTAAATTTATTCAGCAGGACAATGGTTAAGAACAAGTACGGTAAGGAGATAAGGTGTCTGAATATTTAGCATAAGTAAGGTACTTGCTGACAAGCAAATTTACAAGCTTTAATGAGAATTCTGTGGCTTAGAATTAATTTCAAAAGTACAGGTATTGCCTGTAAAAAGCAAATAAAATAATGTAAAGCGCATGAAAAGGGCCGTCATGCCATATGCAGTGCCCACTTAACCCTAGCGTGCAAATCACACTTGCAGCAGGCAACATTCTATTTTTTCTATTTTCATTTTTCAGAGAAAAGTAAAGCTTGACATTTCATGTGAATGTCACTTTTTTTTCTTTGAAAAAAAAAAAAAAAAATAGAATGTTGTCTGCTGCAAATTTGTTTAGCACTTTACGAGTTAATACTGTAGCATGTATTGATAAACAGGGAATGTCCTTACCAGACTGCTGATGTACAGGCTGATTGGGACCTTCTCTGTTTGTCAATAACATAAGGACTTTTTCTTGTGTTGAGCATAAAATGTAGCATGGGACAGGTCAAGTGCACTTAGATCAGTGAATTTCAAAGTGCAAGCTCCGTTTATTAGAACATTGTTTTGTACTTTTGCTCAGACTGTATGGATGTGCCATAAAGGCATGACTTCATAGAGTGTGGCTAGCTTGCAACCAGGGCCCAGTTGTTCAAAGCGTCGTTAGCTTAACGAGCTCATTAAGGGTCATTTCGTTAACTGTTTTAGCAGATTCAATACACAATATTCTGATATTTTTTGCTGAAAAAATGTGAGTAGCTTTTGCACTGCAAAAGCTACTCACATTTTTTCAGCAAAAAATTTCAGCATATTTATGTATCACTTGATGTAAATTTTAACGAATCATTAACTGACAACATTGTTAGCTTTGAACAACTAGGCCCGGTTTGTCCTTGAATGTTTTTATTTGGTGCAAACCATATCCTTTATGAAGATTATTAATAATATACTAACTACTATTACCACAACTACTACTGCTCTTACAAGTATAAGCTTTCATAAAAAGCTTGGTCTGCCCTTAGCACACAATAAAGTTGATTTGAATACAGGATACTCTGGGGTTTTTTACATGCAAAGTTTGGTAAAATTTGAATTAAAATAATGTTTTCAAATGCATCTAAAATATTTTAACATGGTATTCAAGTGACACCTCTATTGAACAAATTTCCAAAATTTTGTGACTAACAACTTGCCAGTAATTAAAGGGCTTTGGAAGGTACCCACTATAACTGAATATGAGAATCGACCAAATTAATCAGTATCTGGTGTGCCCTCTTTGGCCGCTATCACAGCCCATATTCTCCTCCACATGGAGTTCATTAATGCATCGATCTGCCTCACTGCAATTTTAATAAATTTGTCTGACAATGCATTTCTCAAATGGGCCAAAGAGGTGGAGATTGGGGATATCCTGGCACCTCCATACCCTCCTGTGGCATGCATCACGCAGATGCTCAATAGGGACAAACCTGGACTGTACGGTGGCAGGTTGAGTGGAGTATTGTTTATGGTTAGCCAGAAAGTTACTACAAACTCTGTCTATGTGAGGCTGGCTTATATCATGCTGTAAAATCAGTTGACGTTGCTGCAAAGAGGGATTACATTGGGGCAGAGGACTTCATCATTGTACCTTACTGTTGTTAAATTGCCTGCTATCACAATCAACTGTGATTTTACACCATGAGAAATGCCTCCCTAGACTCCACTAGAGCTGCCCCAAAATCTGCCCCTCTCAACAACACACATGTTGGCAAAGTTTTCCCCATGACATTGGTTAATGCGACGCCGACCATCTGGGTGAAAAAAAGTGAAACAAGATTCGTCAGTAAAAGGACCTGTCCCCACTGCCTCAATGAAAATCTTCTTTAGGCATGTGCTGTCAACCATGCTATACCATGCAAGTGATGTGCCTGAGTCATGGATGGACTAACATACGGTGGGCATACCCCAATACAAGCCCAGCTAGCATTCTTTATAAATCTACAGCGTACCGTTATCGGCCCGTCAGCTACCCTGATGGGCCGATAACGGCCCGCTGTGGATTTATAAAGAATGCTGACTGGGAGCCTCACGCAACTGATTTTTCAGAATTCCGGGGTGAACAGGGTGAAAATGAGTGCCAATGGTAGTTAGGACAGTTTCAGTGTCATTTAGGTGTGAGAAATGAATAGCCCTGACTTTGTGCTGTCATGCACGTACATTCAGACTGGGGTCAATCTGCAGCATGTTCTGTCTTACTTGTTAGGTTCAGTAGTGGACACATTCATCCCAAAATGATTGGCAATTTGTTGCTACCTCTGACCTTGCATCTGAACAAAACTTTACCCTGCGTTTCCTTTTCACTTCAGTAGATTATTTGTATTTTGTACAATGCCTATAACCCTATCACCTAACCCTATAACCCTATTAGGGTGTATATGAGCAATAACCTATATTCTGTTCTATTGTTACCAGATGGACAATTACTATATCAATAGTCTTAGTAGTTACGTCCCCTTAAGCTGGGATAGGTATAACTCCAGTACTTGATGTGTGATAAGCTCAACTCTTTAATTTGTGGCTAGATAGGGTGACCCGCAATATCTAATTCACTTTTGTGTCTCGTCTCAGGTTTACATAGTCTTTGCCCATGGGTGTAGACAATTAACCTTTATCACACTCTTGGCAAAGTCAACTTAGCTTAGCATGAAACTTGTCTTGCAAATAAATCTCAAAATACAAACAAATGCAAATTCTTTCTTGCTAAACAAAGCTGAGCATGAAAATTCCTCTGCTGATAAATATGAAAATGCCAACAACAGCTAGCATTTTCATATTTTATTGGCAGAGAAAACTTCATGCTCAGCTGCGTTGAGCTTGAAAAAAGTTTTATAATCTTGGGGCTTGAGAGGCAGCAGGCATGCACAGCTTGAGCCGAGTCTGTACCATATTTATCCAAAATATTCAGATGCTGTAACTCCCTATAAATCTTCTAAATTAATTATTCTAAACTTTAAATAAGTCCATAGGTGAAAAAAGTGTCAACTGAATGGCAAACAGTGCAGACCTTGATCAAACTGGCAGTCTGATCTGGGTCTACACTGTTTACTCAGGCTTGTCCCACAGACTACTTATGGTAAATGTGGTACATTGTCATGTTTAAAGATCCTTTTTGTTTAACCCTTGCCATGCTGAATAAATTAAGATGCCACGTCCACTTCTAATTTTCAGCCAATCAGATTACGTGATCCAAATTGTTGATACAAATTCACATACTCAATGACAAACAGTGCACATCCAGATCAGTTGGTTCTGAAGAAGCCAACTGATCTGGATCTACACTGTTTGCAAAGGCAGGGCATAGCTGGGTTCAGCAGGACTAGGGTTAATGCAGTCCTTTTGTCAATATTTTTGGGACCGTCTCATCAATCTGTGTATCGTAAAACAGTCAAGCTAAAGGCCAGATGATAAAGAAATATTAAGCCTAATTGCTAATAGTAGATCACAAATAACAGAGAATATTATGTCCATTTATGACCAATATATCTTTTTATGCTCTCTTATCCTCTTTTATCAATGTACAGTAAAACTTGGATGACTCGAATGCTGATGGCTCCTTTAACCCTTGTCCTGCTGAATAAATTAAGATGCCACTCCCGCTTCTAATTTTCAGCCAATCAGATTACTTGATCCGGATTGTTGCTATAAATTCACACTCTTAATGGCAAACATTGCAAATCCAGATCAGTTGGCTTCTGAAGAAGCCAACTGATCTGGATCTACACTGTTTGCAAAGGCAGGGTATATCCGGGTTCAGCAGGACTAGGGTTAACCTGGCTGATTCAACCTCGTTTTTGGGTCCCTAGGAAATTCTTCCATCAGTTCAAGAAAGCAAATGTTTAGGACTATTTTAGGGACATTTTCTTGTTTTATCATGATTAAGTATGTTGTCTTTACTCATTTAATCTCCTTTAATTATTTCATAGAAGATGGGAAAGACATCCCTAAATTATCCTCACTTGCCTCCTGACCTGAGGGTATGATTAACCCTCACTGACTGAACTACCTATGTCTAGAATAAATTTCCATGTTCCTTAATATGTTAGAGCCATTGAAGTTTGACTTTATTCCCTTTTATAACCATAAAGTGGGCCACACTGAGAGAAAACCACTATTCCTTATTAATCTACCATATCCTGGGCTAATTAAACGGATGACAAACTGATGATATTTTTCTTATTTTTTTCCACAAATCAGGATTTGACATTTCAATGGAGACAATTTGCATGAAATGCCAAATCTTGTTTTCTGGGAAAAATAAGAAAAATATTTCAATATCTCGCCTGCTGAAAATTTTACCCAGAGTACTAAGCAACATTTCAGCACTTCCTGGATCAATTCTGGACAAACTGATTCATTTTTTTTTTTATTTTTCCTGAGAAAAAGACAACTTGGAATGTCAAATCATATTTTGTGGGAAAAATAGAAATATAATTCAAAATTTAATCTGCTGAAATTTTACCCAGCATGCTAAACATTTAAACAAGAGGGCCTAAATGACAATGTATCACTCACCTGATTACCATACAAGTTTAGAGTCAGTTGCTTTTTGGTTCAGGACAAGTTCAATATAGATTTTCAAGATGGCGGCCATGGAGCCATCTTGGATTTCTGATCGGAACTTTTAGCCATTTTTGATCTGCAAGTCACCCTGATACTTCCTACCAAGTTTCATGTCAATTTGCTTTTAGGTTCAGGAGAAGAAGCGCAAAATAGATTTCCCATCGGAACGATTTTAGCTATTTTTTTTCTATCAGTTGCTCCGATACTTTCTACCAAGGTTTGAGTCAAATGGCATTTGGGTTCAGGAGTAGAAATGCAAATAGATTTTCAAGATGGCAGCCATGGTGGCCATCTAGGATTTCTGATTAGAATGAATTTAGCTATTTTTAATCTACAAGTTGCCCCGATGGTAGAAGTTTCCACTGTCCTTTTGGGTCAGGAGTAGAAGCCCAAAATAGATTTTCAAGATGGCAGCCATTCTTGGATTTCTGATTGAAACAATTTTAGCTATTTTTGATATACAAGTCACCCTGATACTTCCTAGCAAGTTTTGAGTCAACTGACCCAGGGGTGTAGGAGGAGTAGTCTAAGACATTGACCGATCACATTAGCTCACCTTGAGCATTTCATGCTCAGGTGAGTAAAAAACATACATGTAAGAGGTGTTGCAGAACAGCGTAGCTTGCCTGAATAGCACTTCCCCTCTGAAAAACTTCAATCAAAAACTTTAAAATAATTGTTTTTCAAAGTCTGTGACCATGACCTCAAGGTCACTCATGTGAGTCAGAATAATAAAGCATAAAGACCAGTTTCTAACATCAGGGAAAGTATGAACTACTTCCATCCAGAGGTTCAGGAGATATAGCTTTTTAAAACCTTTAAACAGGAACTTTAACCAACACTGACACCAATGCTGAGGCCATGGTGACTGCTATAGCTCTCAACCTGTACTTTAGTACAGGCAGGCTAAAAACCCAAGACAATTCTTCAAAAGAGTCACAGTCCAGTTTTTGTCTTTCTTGTTTTCCAAAAATATGTAAGCAAATGACACAGACCTGAGCAGTATATGCTGATTGCTGCTGCCTGGTCTAGGTCTCTGCTATCTGAATATACTGTTTACATGAATCCTACTATACTTATCGAATTTCCAGACAACAAATTTGTGCCATTCTTCTATGAAAATAGGGCTGACATTTCATGTGAATTATCTTCTAAGGAGACAATTCACACAAAATGTTTAGCACTACTTTCTATGGAAAACAAAAGAAAAATATATTTTAAAATATCATCTGCTAATATTCAATTTTGGCACTTTAACCTTTACCACTCTCTGGGCTAATTCAGCAGACGTCAAATTGATGAATTTTTCCTATTTATTCCCAGAAAACAGGCTTTGACCTTTCATGCAAACTGTCTCCTTTGCTGTCTGCTAATAACACTTTAAGCACTTTACCACTCTCTGAGCAATTCAGCAGACCACAAACTGACGATATTTTTCTTATTTTTCCAGAAAATAATTTGCATGAAAGGTCAGCCTATTTTCTGGGATAAATAAGAAAATATATTAATACATCACCTGCTGAAATTGTTAACCAGCATGCTAAAAATTAACAGATATGGCTGGTTTTCACCTAGCATGTCTCTGTTACTACTAAAGTATATTTTTGTCTTGGAATCATTTATCATGTAAGGATTCTTCTTCTAATGCAGTCTCTCATCATTAATTACAGCCAAGTTGGGAGTTTCTACTCTACTAACATGCAAGATTATCAATTTTATCAAAAATAAGTAACTGGTAAAGGTAAGCCTGGTAAATTGCCAAACACAAAGTGATAGGTTCAGTAAAATAACAAGAGCTTTTGAAGGAAAGTGTTGATGCCCAAAGGACAGCATGTCTGTCAATGGTGTAACCATTTTTTGCCAAAAATTTTAACATAAAACTACTCTAAGTGTGACATTGACCTTGTTTACCTAACCACACTTTATCTGAGCAAGTTTAGTCCTCTCAGCGTTAAACCCATACTTGTGCATATCAGCAAAAGGGAGCAAAAGGGAGAGAATGACTGTAGAAAATATTTCATGATCAATCTCCAGGAAAGGATGTTGCTTGACCCAGCAGGGATTGAGCCCATGACTTGATCACCAATCAGACACACATCTGACTGAGCCACCAAGGCCAGCCTTGAATAAGGTAGGGTCTGTCAAGGCTAAAACTGAATCAGAATCTAACATCAGTTCAAGGGGGAAATTAATACATCCAGGCATTAGAGAGACATAGTTCTTAGGAGAACTTTAACCTAAAAAAAAAAGTATTTTCTAAGTGTATGACCTTGACGTAGTGCCATTCAGGTGGAGGGGCTTGTACTGGATAAAATTTTGAACCACCATTTAACCATTTAATGAAAACTTTTTAATTCCATTTCTTGGATTGCAAGATCACTGAGTGGGGTGGGACATTATTTCAAAAAGACTCTGGACTAGTCTTGCTCATCTGAAATAAGCTAAATCCATATTGCTCTGTAAAAAAAAATAAAAGCACCGCAAGCATAATACCCCACCATAGCAATTATTTGTTTATGTATTAAAGGTATCGTTGTGAAAAAGTCTGGAAATAAAATGACGGAGGGACAGATAACAATCCTAAATCAGATCTTGATAATATCAATGCATATAGCAAGTTTGGTTAAAAGGCCTTGTTATTTACTCAAATTATCATCCAGAAATGAAAATATGGGCGTGTCTCGGGTAGATAACTCTGTAAAAATCTGATGGAATTTGCCCATTAGCAATTCCAAAGCAGATCTCCTTAATGTCAATACATATAGCAAATTTGGTTAAAATCCCTTGTTATTTACTAAAGTTATCTTCTAGAAACGAAAATATGGGCGTGTCTCGGGCAGATAACTCCGTAAAAATTTGACGAAATTTGCCCATTAGCAATCCCAAACCAGATCTCCTTAATGTCAATGCATATAGCAAATTTGGTGAAAATCCCTTGTTATTTACTCAAGTTATCGTCCGTAAACAAAAATATGGGCATGTCTCGGGCAGATAACTCTGTAAAAATTTGACGAAATTTGCCCATTAGCAATCCCAAACCAGATCTTCTTAATGTCAATGCATATAGCAAGTTTGGTGAAAATCCCTTGTTATTTACACAAGTTATAGTCCGGAAACGAAAATATGGGTGTGTCTCGGGCAGATAACTCCATAAAAATTTTAGGAAATTTGCCCATTAGCAATCCCAAACCAGATCTCCTTAATGTCAATGCATATAGCAAATTTGGTGAAAATCCCTTGTTATTTACCCAAGTTATCGTCCGGAAACGAAAATATGGGCATGTCTCGGGCAGATAACTCTGTAAAAATTAGACGAAATTTGCCCATTAGCAATCCCAAACCAGATCTCCACAATATCAATGCACATACCAAGTTTGGTGGAAATCCATTGATGTTTACTCAAGTTATCACCCTGAAATGAAAAATGGATGGACGGACGAAGGACGGACGGACACACGGACGACCAACGTGAAACCATAATACCCCGCCACAATAACAACAACAAAAACTCCCATGTAAAACTTTAACAGAGGGTATGATGTAAAACTCTAACAGAAGGTATGATGTTGCAAACATGGATGGCAGTCCCAACATGTACCACAATAACGGAGTGTCACCAACAATCGCTCTGTGTGTTTTCTTGCAGACACCCGAAAAATGTAAGAGTGGTTAACTTTGATGAATGATGAGCAAATCTACAAAATTCCAATAAGTGTGCGAGTATTCAATGAAAGCTGAGAACTTGCAGACAAAGAAGTTTTTTTATTTGTGGGCTAGTCTGAGACATCATCATTTGCAGCTGCCATTTTTTTAGTTTTTACCATATTTATCCTAAATATTTTGACACTTTAACTCCCAACCATAACTGTCCTGAAATTGAACTGGCTGATTTTACTACCTGTTGATGTATCTAAAAGGCTGCTGAATGAGTGACAAACAGTGTAGACACAGATCAGATACCACATTCTGTGGCATCTGATCAGCGCCTACACTGTTTGCCTATCTGTTCCAATATTTTAGGTAAACAGAGTAGTCTGTTTTACAAAAAGTTCAGTGATAGAATACTTCAGTTCAGACAGAACATGACAGCAAGAAAAACAGTGGTATTTACAAAACTGTCTGATATTAACATGTATATTTCGTGAATCAATATCATATTTCAGATGAGCTGAAAGACAGAAAACAATAATTTCTGCCATAAAAAATTGATCACCAAAAGCTCAGAACAGCATTTTTAAGCTAGAATCCTGTCAGCACAACTGATATTTGGACCTTTAACTTTTACCATGTTTGGGCTTATTCAGCCTAATTATGACAAATTGACAATATTTCTTATTTTTCCCAGAAAATAGAATTGTCTCCTTAAGAGACAATTTGCATGGAAAGTCAAAGCTGATTTTCTGGGAAAAATAAGAAAAATATTTCAGAATGTCATCTGCTGGAAGTTTTTATCCAGCATGCTTAGCATTGAAACAATCTTTACAAAGAGCATTGACATTCTAAACAAGTAAAACGAAAGTTTGGGGTGAAAGTTTTGAGTTTTCTTATTTCTAGACTAGAAATAAAATATTAACCCTTGTCCTGCTGAATAAATTAAGAAGCCATACCCATTTCTAATTATCAGCCAATCAGATTACTTAATCAATGTTGTTGATATAAAATCACATACTTAATGGTAAACAGTGTAGAGCCAGATCAGTTGGCTTCTTCAGAAGCCAACTGATCTGGCTCTACACTATTTGCAAAGGCAGGGTATATCCGGGTTCAGCAGAACAAGGGTTAAACAACTGTCCTAGAACCCAAACCAAGGAGTCCAAAATTAAATGTGGTCTTTTAATGCCAGTGTGCTGAGTAAAAATTTCAACAGATTACATTCTGAAATATTTTTCTTAATTTTTCTGAAAAATTGGCTTGGACAATTCATGCAAATTGTCTCCTATGAAGACAATTTGCATGGAACGTCAAAGCCTATTTTTCTGGATAAGATAAGGAAAATATCAATTTGAATTAGGTCATAAAGTAGTAAAGGTTAACAGAGGTGTTCTTTTAATGCAGCTGAAAGATGCATACTATCTTCATATTGTTATATTTTCAAATGATCTCTTAACAGAAGTGGTCTCTAAACCCTTAAAAAGCCAATCCCAACTGCAGCAGATGACATTTTGAAATATGTTCACATGAATTGGCAAGACTCATTTTCTCTGAAAAATACTAATAATAAAAATTTAGAATGTCATTTGCTACAATTTTGTTTGGCACTTAAAGGGTTAACATAGGGTGTCTTAAAGGCAAGATTGACTGTTTATCATATGATGGACACTCATTAGAATTGCCAGTATCCATTATGTTGGTGGAAAAATAAGAAAAAATAAAATTGACTCTTGTCTCAAACACTGCTAACTCAAACTAATGCACAAAAGAAACTCAAAGTAAATGGCAGCATTGGTTTAGTTTGCTACATTTCAACTTCTACCTCAAACTATTGATTCTCAAACCAAAAAATCTGGGTCCAAAAGAGTTTGAGATGATGACAGTCAGATGTGATTCAATTACTCATTTTACTTTTAGCATTGTTATCACCAAGCAAACAGTCTGTTTGTCCTTTCTCCAGCCATATACTTCATAAGAACCATTTTCCTAGTCCCAGGTTTATTAAATCCCTCATCTGCCAATAAGTGTCTATATTCTTGAAAGTAAATAATCTTTTTTCTACTTTTTCATTCTTGATGCACCAGACTAATGATTAATGTCATAAATCAATCAGACATCTTATCTTTCATCAACACAATTTTTCATTAAGCATTAATCCAAACAAGTGGGAGTGCTCAGAAGACAGTTTTTATTTTTGCACCAAAACGTATCTTGTGGGTACTTGTTGGAATTGCCTCAGTGGGGCAATTTCAATGAGCATCCACATGATATGTTTTGGCACAAAATTAACAAATCTTATCATAAAATTATTTAATTATTGCCATAAATATTGCCTTATCTGTAGCTACAATTACCAGGAAATCATACTTATTCTATTTGCAATCAGCACAAACCCATCCAATCTGTCCATCTGTGAAGTCTAGCCAGTCCTCTGCCACTGAAACATACAATACAGAAGCCCTCTGGAATAGATATGCAGTCTGATCTAGGTATTTCTTGTGTGATACTGATTGCTATAACACAGATGAATTTATTTTATCTAACAAAACTAAGAGAAATTGTAGCAAAGGACATCCATATTTATTTTTTTTTTTTTTATAATATTTCAGAGAAAATAAAACTTGGCTTTCATTGGATCGTCTACTTCTTTTAAGAATCTATTTATATTTTAATCTACAAAACAGTAAAGAACCACTTCAAATTCAATGCAAAATACTTATTTCACAACTTAACCCTTATCCTGCTGAATAATTTAATTAGCCACACCCATTTCTGACTATCAGCCAATGGGATTACATCATACAATGTTTTCCGTTCAAATTCACAAACTGAATGGCAAACAGTGTAGATCCTGATCAGAAGCCATCTGATCTGGATCTACACAGATTGCAAAGGTAGGGGTTGTCGTGAACAGCAAGAGGTTAAACTGAACCTCTAAAAATCATTCCAGAAATTATGACAAAAGAGAATAATTTGAATCTTATTAGGCACCATACAATAGATATTCAGATTGCAGTCTACTTTTGCTTGATGTAAAAGCAAGCAGATAACTGATTAGATATCCTTTATTAAAACTGAGAGGATTTTAGATTACCTGTAGCTTAAATTACATCTGACATATTTCAAAACAAAATTTAATTAGGCCAGATCAGATATTGCTTTATTGCTTTATCTTAGTTCTTTTGTGCATTGGAATGAATGAAGCTATTCTGAATGCTTTTAATTTAAAAAAAAATACAAGGGTGATAAAAAAAGTTCCAAGAAAAGTGATATAATGCCTTAACATTCAACTGAATTTGAAAAAAAAAAAATACACATGATAAAAGATGATACACAATGGAACTACAATAGCTCCATTTATCCTAGCTAACAAGAACTAATGTCTATGTCCCTACATGTCAATTTTTGCAGAAACCCTCTCGCTAGAACTAAGTTTAATGGTGCCAAGCCTGTTCATGCCATTGATGTTCAGCTATATACAGTTCATACCTGAACAAATGATACAAATTAAACTTAAAAAGCAAATTGAACAGAGTTTGCCATTCAGCTAGTTCTTTTACAAGGAATGGATACACTTTCAGGGGAGGCAACTGTCAAAATTGTTTTTGTCGCCCTTCTGAAAAGGAGGTCCACTCTGAAAGGAAATAATTTGCTCTCCTCAGCAGCAAATTCTTTCCTTTTCGAGAAGACCCCTTCTCAGAAGGGACTTGATGTGCAGGGAAGCAAAACAGGAAGTCATAAAAGTTACCTCCCTTGTGAAAAATGGCAGAAAATCTACCAAGTGTATCTACCAGGTGGTCAAACAGACCATTTCAAATTTCAGGATACTAGTAAAGAAAGGGGTTAAGGTGCCCAGATATTTAGGATCATTACATTACCTAATAAAGAGAAATGTGTTTTCTGCAACCAGCAAAACTTGTATGTGCACATGCATTTGTGCAACCTGATCAGGTTCTTCTGCAATGGATGCAAGCACTGGGTGGACAAGAAATGCAATGGGCTCAAGTGCTTGACCAAAGGACCCTGATTACAGATGTACACAGTGCCAGGGAACTGTATGCCCCTTGGATGGCAGACCACAGAGGGAAGTCCAAGTCAGACTTGACAAGCTGGAGGTGGTAGCTTTCTTTTGCTACCTAGGAGACATGCTCTCAGCAGCAGGTGGCTGTGAACTTTCAACCACAACATGTGTGAAAACCGCCTGGAAGAAGTTCAAGGAGCTGCTACTAGTTCTCTCTTCCTGCCACCTCTCTTTCAAGACACATGGCTGCATGTACAGCTCTTGTGTGCAGAGCGCAATGCTCCATGCCTGTGAGACTTGGCCATTGACAAAACCAAACCTCCAACATCTGCAGCAAAATGACAGGGCAATGATCCGACAGATCTGCAACGTCAAGCCGCAAGATACTGTCACCACCAGATCCAACGAGCTAATTGCACAGCTTGGCATTGAGGATCTGGACTCCATTCTGAAGGAGAGAAGGCTCCGCTGGTATGGACATGTGGAACACTCCAATGGTGCAGTCAAGATAACCTTTGATGATGGAAAGTGTGGGCCTGGGAAGCCCAAGATAACATGGAAGCAGCTGACAGAGAGGGACTGCAGAGAGTGGAAGCTCTTTGCTATCAACCCTCATGATAGACATACCTGGAGATCTGGTGTAAGATCTGCCATGTGTGCAGCAAGCTAGCTACCTGAAAGGGGGCCCACTGATGTGGATGTTGCCCCTGTACCTGCATGTTAATCAAAAATCCGATGATGATGATGATGATGATGATGAGAAGGAGGAGGAGGATCAGACCTTTTTTCTTTGCAGATGAAATTCATAGCTCTAGATACTATATTTTACCTAAGTATTGGGACACCATACCTTCTTATCATACTTGTCCTAAAATTTGAACAAATCCAATTTGCTATCGATGCATAAAAACTGCTGGATGATTGGCAAACAGTGTAGGCCCTGATCAGATGCCACATTCTGATCTCAGTCTACACTGTTTGCTTTGGCCTGTACTTAAGTAATTATGGTACAATGTATTATTTTCTTTTTGCTCCATAGCTCCAGATAAGAGGCAGTATCCACATAATATTTTTTTTGTTTTTCCAAGAAAACATATGTTGTGGGTACTCATTGGAAGCACCTCAGTGAGGTGCTTCCAATGAGTACCCACAACATATGTTTTTTAATGGAGAAATAAGAAAAATATCAGTACTTCTCAGTTGAAAAAAGTGCCTTATCTGGAGCTATGAAATTCTCCATGAAAACATGTTATGATACTCATTAGATATGTTTCAGTGAAGGGTTTCTAATGAGTATCCACAACCTGTTTTCACTGAGAAATAAGAAAACTGTTATCTTGAACTACAATGCATTTTACTATATATAATGAATGCGTAAGAAACAGGCAAAGACCCTGAGAAATGAGTTTTATGATGCTTCCCTCTAGTAGTTTGTTTGTGTTGAGGTTTTACGGCCCAGTCAACCCAATGGGGTCATGTCGAGCGCGATCAGTTTGCCTTACCACACGTTTACTGGGCAGGCTTAGTCCTCTACGCGGTTAACCAGTATTGTGCACATTCTTTCGCCAGAAACTGACAACTGCCCTTCTTGAATCAGCGGAAGGGAGAGAATGACCGTAGAAAATATTTCATGATCAATCTCCACGAAAGAATGTTGCCGACCTCGGCGGGGGTTGAACCCGCGACCTCCTGGTCTCCAGTCAGACCCCTCTAGTAGTACCTTATTCAATCATAGACAATTTGGATGTGCATTTACTGGTTCCCCGCCAGTGGCGACTTTTGTCATCACTGATAACCTTTGCAAACAGTTTGGATCCAGATCAGGCCTGACAAAATGTCAGGCCTGATCTGGATCTAAACTGTTTGTATCTCTGAAAGATTTTTTGAAAAAATTAATTTAAAAAAAAATCCACAGACACCAAAAAAGCATAAAAAAAATTACCCAGCATGCAAAGAGTTAATGCAGTTGGACTGGCACTAGTAAATGAGACAAGACATAATTATTCAAACACGGTCAATCCAAACAATAAAGTCTACCTGATATATATATTAACTTGATGAAACTCCAGTCTCTTGGACCATTCGGTCTGTGCCACAAAGAGGAAAGGTGAAATGAATCTCTTTGAAAGAAAAGATGATGTATCCAGGGAACCAGACTTACGAAATGGACTGAATCAGTCTAATGCAGTCTGATCAGGGTCTTTCTTCTGTGCAGAAATAATTCATAACTCCAGTTAAAACATACTGATATCTGTTCCCCCACCTATTGGGACATGACAAAGAACTTATTAGATTTTCAGTGACCTTGGCTAATTTTTATGGTCACAGCAGAAAAACTTAAAATTTATGGTAGGGGCACATTCTCTTTTCTCTGAAAACACTGTTTCTAGTTTCTTATTTCTCCAAGAAAACATAAATTTATAGTACTAATTAGCTTCTAATGAGTATCCACAACATATATTTTCATGGAGAAACAGGAAAAAATATTTACCTGTATCTAGAGCTATAATACGTTTTATTATATGTAATGATTCTGTAAGCTTTGATCAGAACTTGTGATAGTACAGGCTGGTCTGCATTGTTCACATATGACATTAGACTAATTTCCTAATGGCAGTGGTCTTGGTAAAAGAAAAAAAATCTTGTTTTTCCTTCAAAACACATAATTTGAAAAATATCAATTATTTTTTAGTTAAAAAGAGGTCTAGATCAAAGAGAAAAAAAAATCTTGTTTTTCCTTCTCTTTTCTTTGAAAATATATGTTGTGGAGAAATTTGAAAGACATTTATATTTTTTTGTTGAAAAAAAAAAAAGTCTTATTTTTTCAGCAGAAAACATTTTGAAACATTTTTTAATTTTTTTTTCCAGAAAGGAGACAATTTGCATGAAATGTCACAGCCTATTTTCTGAAAAAAAAAAAAAAAAAAAAAATAATAATAAATACAACAAATCATTATCTGTTGAAACTGATCAGAGGAGTGCTAAAAGGTAAGTATATGTAATTAGAACAAGATGCAAAGCTTATATACTTGTCATAATGCCATACAAAAAATAAGCATGTACTTCACTTAATTAACTTCACTTTATTTTATTTAGACTCGAACTCTGTTTATTTATCATTAATATAAACACTCTCCACTTCTCAGTCAGCATATTTTCTATTCAACAAGAATGAACCATTTTTTGAGAGGGATTTGTTTATGCAAGGTGCATGAATACCATGCAACAACAGTAGGCAATTATAAAATAAAATACGGGGTGGTTTTCTATGTAAAGTTTTGTTCTATGTAAAGTTTTGAACATAACTTCTTGATCTGACTAAAAACTGCTGAAAGATTTGCAAACATTCTCTGGCATCTGATCTGAGTCTATACTGTTTGCTCAGGCCTGTTTGTCCAAGCACTTAAGGTATTATATAACCCTAAGTATTGGGACAGATAGGCCTTTGCAAATAGTGTAGACCCAGATCAGATACAGCAGAATGTGGCATCTGATCAGGGTCTACACTGTTTGCCATTCATACAGCAATATTTTAGACACATTAACAGGTAATAGAATGGACTATTTCAATTTTTAGGACAAATATGGTTAAGTAGAAAAGGTATCCCAATCAGAGCTAGAGAAACTGAAATTTGCCAATCTGTCCAGTCATTTTTCGGCCACATTTACAGAGTTTGCTGAGTCATTTTCACTCGATTTACGAAGTTTGCCAAGTGGAGATTTCGGTAATTTCGATAACCATTGTTAAAGAATTTCTGTATTGCAATTTCCAAATGCAGATGCTGGTTTATTATTAATAAAATGAATGACATACCAACATTGTTTACACTGAAAATTGCCAATCTGTCCAGTTATTTTCAGCCGCTTTTACAGAGTTTGCCGAGTCATTTTCACTCGATTTACGGAGTTTGCCAAGTGGTGATTTCGGTATTTTCCATAACCATTGTTAAGAATTTCTGTATTGCAATTTCCATACGCAGATGCTGGTTTATTATTAACATAATGAATGACATACCAACATTGCTTACATTGAAAATTGCCAATCTGTCCAGTCATTTTTGGCCGCTTTTACAGAGTTCGCTGAGTCATTTTCAGCCAATTTATGGAGTTTGCCAAGTGGAGATTTCAGTATTTTCCATTACCATTGTTAAAGAGAATTTCTGTATTGCAATTTCCAAATGCAGATGCTGGTTTATTATTAACAAAACGAATGACATACCAACATTGCTTACACTTGCTGAAGTTACATACTTATGGTAAATACGGCAAACAGGGTAAATGCTATGCCATTTCATGTACCTCAACCATAGTCTTCTAGAGGGAACACCCTGTAGAATGTACTTGTGAAGAGCAAAGAACTTGATCAGACTGTGCTAATAAGCATCACTGCTTACTTAACCTTTACCACTGTGAGGTCAAATTCAGCAGACAACAAACTGATGCTTTTCTTATTTTTCCCAGAACACAGGATTTGACGTTTTCTGGGAAAATTGGAGACAATTTGCATGAAATGCATGAACACAGGATTTGACATTTCATGCAAACTGTCTCCATTGGAGACAATGTGCATGAAAAGTCAAAACCGGATTTCTGGAAAAAAAAAAGTATGTTGTCTGCTGAATATTTTATCCTGAGTGCAAAGCTCTTTCATGAGAAGGGAAACAAATCTTTATTCACATATAAAAGAAAACATAAGCAGTTAACTTAGGAAATGTGTGTGCATTGTGTGTGTGTGTGTGTGTGTGTGTGTGTGTGTGTGTGTGTTAGAACAGGAAAACATAAGTCATCCACTGCAGGACAGTTTTCCCCCTTTGAACCTTACATATGACTAGAAGACAATCATGGCATAACAGAGATGCCTTGCTTGGACTGAAAACAACTCATTTGAGAGCAAATGATGACTTGTGCTGTTAATCACTTTTTTCACTAGATATTCTTGGAATGTGCTGTGTAAACCAATATTTTTCTATGAGCGGTGAAAAAACAGCATTATACATCAGTACATATAGACTGATCAGGTTCACCATTCTATGATGACAAAAAGGATCCTACTGAATATATGATGTACAAAAAGAGACAGATCCCTTATGCCTTATGACATAACTCTATAGGCAATGAAGGCTTAGAACCTGTGCATTTGTTAATCTGATCAGACCATCACTGCCTGCCTACACAATCACTTGATTACTGTAGAATACATGGACAGAGAAGGCCCTTACACACTGTGAAGGTATGCAGGCTGATATAAGATTTCAAAGTTTGCATAGATTGTTTACCTGAATTGTGGTTTAACATAACTGTTAACAGTCTTTTAGTCATGTTATAGCAGTATCTGGATGTGAATGTGGGAACTTCTATAGAACCACCTCATTGCAGTATCATCCATCAGACACACTCTATCAAGAGTCACCTTATGCTGACAACAGAGAAGCCCAGGCCCAGTTCTTCTTCCTAGTGCTTAGTCACATACAAAACAACAGCTAGCCCTTAAAACGCCAAGAAAACCTGCATCTGAAAATGTCGTCTGTTTATGTCGTCTGCGGAATATTCTTGCAAACCTTTCAAACCTGTTTTTGCATACAGGCAAACAATGTGGACCCAGATCAGACTGCTCCTAAAGGAATCTGGTGACCATTTTTATACAGTGAGGAGCATTTACCGGAAACAACCTTGGTAAGTAGGTTTACCTTTCTTCCAACTTCAATGAATTTAGATACATCTTTGAACAGTTTCCCACTTCTGAATCCTAGAAGTGTATGTAAGCAAAACATTTTTGTGGAATATCTGTCTTAGGTAACTTGCTATTAAAATCATGTGTATACAGAAAGACATATAATCTTTAATCACTACATCTGTGTTTATGAAACATAAAAAATTTGCTGCCGCAGTTTCATATCAAGCATTTCAACAGCACTAGTGTTTTAAATGTCTGCTGCGTAAAGGGGTCTTCTTCTTATTTCACGATGAAAAGGGCTATTTTTTAAGAGAATACAGTGAAAAGGGTATCTTTTTTTATTATTTATACACTATTTAGGATATGTTTCATGATGCTTTGTTCAACCAGCAAACTCACCAGCAAGCGCCCAGCCCGAGATTTACACATCATACAGACAAACTGCACAAAATATGTAAAGTGTCAATATGCAGTGCTTATGAGATGATGTCCTCTTCCACCTCCCCATCCCCCTCCCCCCCTCACTCACACAAGGTAACTAAAACGTCACTGACATACAGATAGAGGGATGTGAAAGCAGTTTAACCCGCACCCACAAACACTGATAAATAAATATCGTCATCTGCTGAATTTGCTCATTCAGCACTAATGGTTAAAAAAAATAAACCTACAGACGGCAGCTGAATATAGCACCTTCAAAACTGGGTCTAAAATATAAGGTAACACAAAGCAACGCATTTCATATACACTTTAACATATCGATGAAAATAACATCTTTGTTTAAGACATCAAAATATGTAACAATTTTTTGACATCACCATTCATAAGGAAAAAATCAGCAACAGGAAAACAAGCCTTTTCAGGCAAAAAACAATCTTACAGCCTACAACAGTACTGTATTTACCGTATGCATTCAGACAGACAGGCCTGAGCAAAAATAGTGTAGACCCAGATGAGATGCCACAGAATGCGGCACCTCTTCAGGGTCTATACTGTTTGCCACTCATCCAGCAATTTTAGACACAACATCGGGTAGTAAATGGTACTTGTTCAAATTTTTGAACAAGTATGGTAAGGAGCTGAGGTGTCCGAATACGTAGGGTAAATATGGTAGATAACAAGGATTTGTTATTTACCCAATATATTTGAACACCTTAACCCTTAAAGCGCCAAGCAAAATTTGTAGCAGACGACATTCAAAATTTTTTTTTTATTTTTCAGAGAAAACAAGTCTTGACATTTCATGGGAATCATCTGCCAAGCACATGATTCACATGAAATGTCAAGACTTGTTTTCTCTGAAAAATAAAAAAAAAAAGCAAAAAAAAAAAACTGCCGTCTGCTGCAGTTGTGAATGGCGCTTTAAGGGTTAACTCCTTATCATATTCATCCTGAAACATAAACAACTCCGTTTTACTACCTGCTGATGTGGCTAAAAACTTATGGATGTGTGGCATACAGAGTATATGCTGATCAGACATTGTGTTCTATTCCGTCTGATCTTTGTGTACGCTGTATGCTCAGTCTTGTCAGTCCAAAAACTTAGTGTAAATACTGTAAATGTTTAAACTGGGTAAGCTCAACAAAGACGAATTGATATTTTTTCTTTATCTGACCAGAAATTAGGGTTCTACAATTCAGAAAAAAATGTCTCCTTCAGAGACAATTTACATGAAATATCAAAACCTAATAGGGTTCAACTATTCAGAAAAATTGTCTCCTTCAGAGACAAATTTGCATGAAATGTCAGAATCTATTTTCTGGATTTTTTTTTCTCTTCAAAATGTCATCTGCTGAAATTTTTACCTAGCATGATACATGTAAGTGATAAAATTCTGTAAGTCTTGTAAGTCTTTCAACTATTAGTACCTCTACATACTGTTGTTTAGATAGAAAATAATTTATATTTATCTCACAAGACATGATAAGTAATAATCTATTTGAACAATAACAGATATTATTGCATGAATCACATATATCTACATCCATCGATCATTATCTGCCTTCAGGCTAAAGCCTTTGGGCGGATAATGGGGTATCTGGTTGATACATAAGGAGATAACCAATACCAGGTCATAATTTGTTGAACACATATTCCAATCCAAGAGGGTGATTACCAAAACACCATGTCATGATCTGTTTCACACATATTCTAATCCTATTCTTACTTTTTTGAGGTCCAAAAGTAGGTGATGATTCAAGCCAAAATATGCATGATATTACATCCATTATGTCATATTGTTGACAACTTCACCATGTCCGAAGCATGCTTATAACTTATGTCCAATCAGAATACAGTGTCTGATTATGAGACCAGGTAATCTGATAACCACTTTGTTTCTGTTTACAAGAATTACAGCATACAACAGGCAGCTTTGGAGATAGATGACTAACAAACGACAGATGTAAACATTATTGATTAAAAAAGGGAGAAATTGTGCCAATAAAAATCCAAAAAGAAAGTATTTGACTTTTATGCATTATGGGGATATCGTTCAATGTTTCAAGACCCCACAATAGTAATCTGATTGAATTTCACTTCCACATAAGCCTATAAAAAATGTTTCCTAAAATCTGCACCAAAATCGGTTTCCTGCTGTTAGTACTTCCCAGGAACAAAATCTGGTATTTTCTCTTGCACAAAAAGAATCTGAAATCATTCAACAGCACTTCTGCAAAATTTGGCGTTACAGCTCGGTTTAATAACCAAGTTATACATTTCCAAGTGCAGCAAGTGTCTGAAAAACCACTGCCTTTGCCTACAGATCAATTTTTGTTCGGCTAACATGCATGGAAGAGGGGATCATTTGAGGGTTAATGTGTACGGCAGATTAGAATGTCAATTGTTTCTTGACAATGCGAAAAATTTATTGCTCCATATAAATATGGCAATAATATAATTTAGGATAATTTTCACTCAAACTAACTCCTTTCTAGATGATAAAAATAAAATGTCATACATTGTTTTCTAGGTAAAAACAAGAAATAGGACAAATATCATTCAATAGCTGGCTGCCAATTTTTTCCACAGAATGTGAAATGCCAAAAGACAAACATCACATGGACAATAACATATGTGAAATCTTAAGGGGAATGAATACATGTTCCGGGAGGTAGGGTGTGTGTGGGTGGGGGTCTACTCTATAAGGAAAGAATTTGCTCCCCCTGGTGAGCAAATTCTTTCCTTTTAGAAAAGACCTCTTATCAGAATGGTGTGCTGGAAAGCAAACAGGAAGTCACAAAAGTTGTCTCCCTTGCAAAAGATGGCAGAAAATCTACCAAGTGTATCCACTCCCCTTAAAGCAAAATGAGCAGATGTCAAGTTTGTTTTTGTTTTTGTTTTTTTCAGACAATAGTGCTTGACATGTTTTCAGTGGATGACAAACTCTCTTCTGGTAGGAAAAAATAATAACAAAAAATAATATTTTATGATGCCATCTACTGAGACTTCAATATAGAAGGTTAAATGTTAATGCATATTTTTATAATTCAAATATGAGATCAATGAAATACATGAACACGTAAAATCATATCAAACTTGGTCTTCTAAATGACATAACAGGCTCAACAAAAAGCCCATGAGCCATAGCTCGCTCACATGAGTTAAAAAGCTACTGCAGATATGCAGATGTTATGCAACATTTTTCCAATCCTATCACAGTAACTATTAAAAGGATCAGCATTCATGCAGTTCTTGGCTTTGAAGAAGAAGAATGCGTTTCTAATAATTATTTTTTTTTACCATATACGGGCATGACAGTCAATGGAGCATAACCATTTGAACAAACTCTCAATCCCATTTCAACAGTAGGATAGACATGAAATTTGGTGAAAATTGGACAAATGGTTCCAAAGAGAAGTTAAGAATATTATGGTTTTATACATGTATACACAACAGGGGAGGGGAAGACAGTCCTGGCAGAATGAAATTTTTATTGTAACTTAAAGCTTTTGCTACTTCAATCATATGTGTATTATAAGTTTTAGACACTTCAGTTATTTTTGCCTTTGTGTGTGTGTTCATTGCTCTCTAGGGCCATTCTTTTTGTAATCTATTTATCTTCACCAGAATGCAGGGACTTGCCAAGCTCTCCTCTTCCTTGAATAAGTAAAGAAATGATGGGAGAAGAGGTATTTCAATTGCATGTTGCCACTGGCACCTATGCTACACATCCTATCGAGGGTTGATCGCAAGATTGTAGCAAGTCAGATAGTTGTTTTTCCCAATACTTAATCTCCTCACCATGAAGGCGTTATGAAGATTACAACATTTCTTTCTGTAAACAATGGAAATTTAGGTGCCATTGCTTATATGAGCAATGGCACCTAAATTTGCATTGTTTACAAAGGGGTCAAAGTTGCCCCTAAACAAGGGTTTCAAAAATATGTTTGAGTTACTACAGTCTTGCGCTCAACCCTCGCTATGTCTCTTTACAAGGCCAGACAAAAGACGAGCTATTCCCTGCTGGTGTGCCACATGGTCTTCTTTCCCTGCTGGTGAACAACATGGTCTTCTATCCCTGCTGGTGTGCACCAGGGTCTTCTTTCCATGCTTCTTTCTGTACAAGTTTTGCCATGGCAACCAAACAAAATGGCCACTGTTCATAAAACACATAAACTGGGTAGACAACCATCAAATAATCATAATTGCCAAATAAAGTTCTCATCACTTTACATGTTATGGAGAAAATTCAGTGTAACCATTTTCCCATAATACATGTAATTCTATAGGACCTTTCAGTTGTCATAGCAACCAAACAAAAAGCCAGATCACCAGGATTTTAGCTATTTTTAAATCCTCCTACTCCTACCTAATTAGGGACAAATGGCTTCAGTGGCTTTGGAGGAGTTGTCATTTTAAAGTGTTAGCGGACTGACGATGGACAAAAAGTGATCACTAGAGCTCATCCTGAGCATAGCTGAGGTGAGCTAAAAATAGCATATACAAATTCGAGCTGTCAGAGGATCTGCTACACTGCTTTAGTGTCTGCTCCCAAAGGACTTGTTCAGGAGTGTTATGGTCATAGACAACTAAAACCCACAGGACACCTGTTACGGTTCTACACCAATGTAGTTCCATAATAAAAATCCCAGAATTTTTGTCTCTTTCTGACATCTGTTATATGTTTTGATGCCAGATAATTCAGGCAGTTCTGTAGCAGATATGGGCAAAACTGTAGGTCTCAAGTAGTTGCTTTAAAAATTAAACTAGAAAGTTATATGATATAGGGTCAGTCATTTCAAAGACATGCAAACTTCTTACATATCACATCACCTACCACACCCCAGCTGGGCCCAGTTGTTCAAATCATCGATAAGTAAAGCTCATTAGTGGTCAAAATATTAACTGTTCTAGTAAGTATAATATCTAATTCACAGGTATTTTTGTGAAAAAATGTGAGTAGCTTTTGCAAATGCAAAAGCTACTCACATTTTTTCAGCAAAAATATTAGTGTATATGCCATATTTAAAGATCAACGTTTTAACTATACATTAACTAACGACATCGTTAGTTTTGAACAACTGGGCCCTGGTTTTGGACTTTTCAGTGGGATTGCTGTCAGGCAAGTAACTACTGTTCACCCTTTGAATTTCGAACAAAAATCTACGGGCTTCAGAATACTTGCAGAAATGTATGAAATATATTGGGAAAAGTCAATTTAAATGATAATAGTGGGAGAATTTTCTCCCATCCTCAGTAAGGTAATTCTAATGAATATCCATAATATATCTTTATGGAAAATTATAATAAAAAATATCTTTGAATTTCTATAAATATCATTCCTAAACAAGTCTTCTGGGTTCCCTATAAAAAAAAAAATAATAATAATAAAAAAAAATATAAAAAACAAAACAAAAAAACAACAACATTGTCTTCTTGTACACAAATTTTTAAAAAAAAAGTCCAGACTACTTAGCTGCTGAATAAACTGTAACAAAATTTTAATGTTCAGAATAATATTATCTTCCCTTTGTTCATCAGTTTTTCTTTCTCTCAATGATATTATCACGGAAAGAAAAAAGTGAAAACAAAGG